>QNUK01000063.1:1750692-2203192 GCA_013621035.1 Clarias magur | reverse complement strand
CAAAATGCAAAAAACAATTACAGCAGCACAGCCAGCACTCATGAATATCACCAAGACCAGGTCTAATCATTTTGCACACTACTAGCCACTGAATGATACTGATGAATTTTTAAAGTGTGCGGGTACTGGAAAATCAATTTAATTAATTTTATTTATTTATTTCTCTGCTCATGGCGTCCCAATATTTGACAGGTCTGCTTTTAACTCTGTGCAGTCTTCCGTGGCAGAGACTTCAGTTTCAAGGTAATAAAAGCATATCTCGTCATACATTCATACATACATAAACATACAAACATAACCTGTGTGCCACGCATACATAAAAAAAAAAAATAAAAAAAAAAAATATTCATATTTCAAATGAACAATTATTCAGAAACTACACTTATATAAATAAAACTTATTTTGTTAAAAATAAACAATCAAATAACCAGTTAAATAACTGCCGTTGATTAATAATAATAATAATAATAAGCAGCAGAAGAAGAAGAATTCCCATTATTATTGTTCTTCTTCTTATTATTGTTATTATTATTAGTAGTAGTTGTAGTAGTAGGTTATAGGTGATGAATACTGTTGATTTGTAATATTTGCATCACATTATAAAAAAAAAAATAAGTAAAAACATTTAAATAACTAATTAAATACCTAACTAACTCAATAATAACTACCTAAATTAATAATAATAATAATAATAATAATAATAATAATTATTATTATTATTAATTATTATTATTATTATTAATTTAGGTAGTTATTATTGAGTTAGTTAGGTATTTAATTAGTTATTTAAATGTTTTTTACTTATTTTTTTTTATAAAAAAAAAGTAATAATAATAATAATAATAATTATTATTATTATTATTATTATTATTATTATTATTATTATTATTGTTATTATAATTATGAGTATAATTATAATTATAATAATAATTATAATAATTATTATTATTTTTATTATTAGTAGTAGTAGTAGTAGTACAGGGTGGACCATGTATATGGATACACCTTAATAAAATGGGAATGTTTGGTGATATTAACGTCCTGTTTGTGGCACATTAGTATATGTGAGGGGGCAAACTTTTCAAGATAGGTGGTGACCATGGTGGCAGTTTAGAAGTCGGCCATCTTGGATCCAACTTTTGTTTTTTCAATAGGAAGAGGGTCATGTGACACATCAAACTTATTGGGAATTTCACAAGAAAAACAATGGTGTGCTTGGTTTTAACGTAACTGTATTCTTTCATGAGTTATTTACAAGTTTCTGACCACTTATAAAATGTGTTCAATGTGCTGCCCATTGTGATGGATTGTCAATGCAACCCTCTTCTCCCACTCTTCACACACTGATAGCAACACAGCAGGAGAAATGCCAGCACAGGCTTCCAGTATCCGTAGTTTCAGGTGCTGCACATCTCGTATCTTCACACCATAGACAATTGCCTTCAGATGACCCCAAAGATAAAAGTCTAAGGGGGTCAGATCGGGAGACCTTGGGGGCCATTCAACTGGTCTGACACTAACCCACATTAGATAGATCCTGTAGTAGTAGTAGTATGTTATTGGTGATACTGTTGATTTGCATCACTTATATATATAAAAAATATATCTGACCAAAACTGTAATATATACACAATAATAATACAAACACAAAAAATAAATAATAATATAATAATAATATTAATAATAATAATAATAATAATAATAATAATAATAATAATAACTTCCTTTTCGTCTTCTTCTTCTTATAGATATACACATACCTTTATATTGTTTGCAAATACAATCCTTTACTTTCAATTGTAAATTTTACCTGAATATGTCTTCGACCATCTGGACTGATTTTAATTCATATTTTAATTTGAATTTGATTAAAAAAATTATTAACCCCTACCACTCAAACAGTAAGACAGATGTTTAACAAAAATTCTTTGAACCACATCAAAGATCTTTAAATTCCAAAATACCAAAATCATTCTCTGCTAATAATTTCAAATAACATTATATTTACTTTTTAAATTAAATACATAAATAAATAAATACATAAACAATATATATATTTTCAAAATAAAAATATTTCATATTTAAATTTTTGTTTCAATTTTTTTGTGTCTGTGTATGTAAACAAACAGTATTTTCAAGTTAAACTAAATTATTTATTATCCTAAAATTATTAGGATTTTGATGATACACATAATCTATGTATTAATAAGATTTTGTGTTTGGCCAAATTTCAGATTGTACAGGACCTTTATCATGTAATTATAATTTTTTCCATATCATTCTAACCCTACATCTAATGGGAAAGTAATTTGTAGAGTTCTGTAGCTCTTTCTGAGCTCCTGAGCCAGTGAGGACTTGTCATGTCGCAGCAGGATTAGAGAGATAATCATAATTTATGATGAAGACTTTTATATTTGCACATATGTAATAAATGCCCCATGAAGCACATAATTTTGATGGTTTTGTCCAACATGATCTCTTTTAAGTGTGCACTTCTTTTTACAAGGCAAAAGGTAAAGTTTTGATGTTTCTTTATTGTTCGTGAATGTGAAGTATCTGTTTGTTCAAACAAACTTTCAGTATTAACTCAAGCCAGGCATTGAGTAAAATGAACTGAGCTTAGGATCACACGGACAGAGGCAAGTTAGAAAGCTATGTCAGCTTGCGTTAATGTGATCTGCATGTCTCTGGATTACCTGTAGGACTGCGGTTGCTGTTTTTCCTAAACTAACTAAATGGGAATTTTATAATAAACAGTCTTTTAGTATTTTCTATCATTTGCACAGCTTGTCTGTTCAGCTTTAAACGATTATGCTGTCTAGATATTCCTGTTGCTAATCCTGTTCTTTAGTATCACACTTCTGCACACTGTGTATTGAGTCCATGGTGCTGCACTTGACTGTTTTGCAGAACTGCAGTTTCACACACTCATCTTCTCCTAATCTTTAAAAAACTTCTTTTTTTTTTACCTGCTGTGTATGAAGCCACTTCGTTGCCGTGCGTTATGACCATGCACCTGAAGGCACAATATTTTGCGCCACTGTGTAGATTTTGACTTGACGTGACTTGAATTGACTTGTAACATGCCCCCTGCCCTTAAAAGAATTTTCTTTGGGTCACTTTGTGATTCCAGTGCATGCAATGAGAGTGGCATGTCGTGAGCCATGTGTTTCTGGCTCTCAGTCAGCAGCTGTGTCTTATTTCCTCTTTTTCTCCTTGTCGTTGAGCGGAGAGAAAAAAGCGTCAGGGAGGCTTGCAGCATGAGTCACCCATCGCCTCGGGGCACTTCGTTCGGCAGCCGGGCCAACTGTAAGGGCGGCCATTGTGTTGTAGGTCTTTCCTTACACAAGACGAAAGAGCTGGCTCTGAGATCGAGCCTGTGTTGCTTTCCCACACAGGGAAGATCACTTCTCTCTCTCTCTCTCTCTCTCTCTCTCTCTTCCTCCCTTTTCCATTTCTCTTCCTCTCTCTCTGACCAGATGGTGGGTGGTGAGTGTAACTCCTACTGTCAGTCTTCACCTCACATGGCCTCACAGACGTTGGCCTTAATTTTATACCGAGTACAGACACTGACTTTGCCAGTTGCCAGAATGAGCACAGGGTGGATTGCGTTTGCCTTACTGTCTGTATCATTTATTTGACATGTTTTATGGTAAGTCCTGCAGGGAGCACATTAAAGAGAGAAAAAAAAATCCATTTTGGCAGACAGTAAGAACCATCCCAGAGTACAGATTTCTTTCTTTTTTTTTTTTTAATAAAGAGAATTTTTATAACAGTAAATCAAATTTACTATAGCCCACGTCATAGTTTTTGCACTTGTTTCTAAAAGGGAGTCCTTGTAACTCATGGCATTAGATATAGTCTGATAAGTCATCTACTCTTAAGGTCATCAATCTTAGAAGTTTTCTCCTTACAAGGATTTGAGGATCGAATTGGATCAAACCAGAAGGTCTGAGCATATTCCAATAGTGAATACTCAACCCTGCTTGCTGGTTATTCTCGTTTTTAATTGTGGCACAGAATCAGCCATGAAAAGTCATCAAGGAAGAATAAATTGGATTTTCACATGGCTTTATAATGCATGCTGTCTATTCACAGTTCCACTGACATTTCTGGCTTATGAAAAAGTCAGTTCTTAACTTGAGAATTACGTGTGATTAGGTTATTAATTTTATGAAAAGATGCCTTTAAAATGGAATGCAACTATTCTTTAAATTTTATTTCTTTTACATTTGTTATGGTGGACAAGGTCTGCCTTGCTATATAAATAACATGAAGAGAGTAGACAATTACTGTTGATTGAAGCTGATTAAAATGAAATGCAAGAAAGGCTGTCAGAATGTCATTATTTTAGGTATGCAGTAATCCAACATGCAAAAGGGTTAAAACTTGGACAATATTAAAGACATAAGAACTATGAAACAACACATATGGAATTATGTAGTTATATAAAAGTAGTTTTTTCCCCCAAACACATATTTCCTATTTTTAAATCTTCAGTGTAAACCCCATTCACCTTGTTGACAGACCTGAACAGTATTGGCAGCCAACAAGAGCTCAACATATATAGGAACTCCTTCAAGACTGCTGGAAAGTCATTCCAGGTGACTACCTCATGAAGCTTGTTGGGAGAATGCCAAGAGTGTGCAAAGTTTTCATCAAAGTAAAAGGTGGCTTTAAAAAATAACTAAATACTATTGCTTACTACATAATTCCATGTGTTATTTTAAAGGTGTGATGCCTCCAGTATTGTTCTGCAATGTAGAAAATAATAAAAATACAGAAAAATCTTTGAATAACTGGGTGTGTCCAAACGTTTGACTAGTATACCACATTCTTTACCTAGTGTATTTACACATGTGTATAAGAATCTTGAAGATGTATATGCGTAATACACTATACAGCCATAATGCCACAATGCAAAACATTAAAGCCAGTGTTAAAAAGAACAAAGCAATTACTGAAGAGAAACTGAAAATAATAATAATAATAATAATAATAATAATAAAAGTTTCCCAGATAATAGTTGTTCAGTAAACACACAAATAAAATTATTATTTACCATCTTACTGGTCAAATAGATAATCAAATCTGTTTCATTAGTGTGAACGCTACATTAATTAAATAATAGCCAAAACACAGTATTGGTGCTGATTTATTTATTTATTTATTTATTTATTTACTTACTTACTTACTTACTTACTTACTTACTTACTTACTTTTAATGTTACACATATAATACAGAAAATGTATGTGCGAAAGCAGCTACTTCTGAGGTTTATGCAACATGGAAGCGACCAATCTTGCTTCCCTAAAAATTTCAAGTTGCTCACTTCAGCCGTATTTTGAAGAGACGATTTTATATGTGTCCCAAAAATAATAGTGTCTTGCTTCAAAAACAATAATGATCTAAAATGCAAATAATTAATATTCCTTTAGGATTAATGATACAAAAGTTGGTCTAAGGTTCTCGCAGCAGATGACCTGTAAAAAATGTTTGCTGAAATTTGTTTTTGGAAAAAGCAAAAAATCTGTAGTGTCCGTAACCCTGTCAAATACATGTTGCGATATCTTAACAATTTCACATTTTAGAATAACACAGTTTTTCAGGTTTATTTCTTTTCATGTGAAATCTAAATTGGCCAAGTTTCATCTGAATAACAATTATAATCATTGAAGGATTTGAATAAAAAAAAAGTTACAGACACTACATAAAAGAGCATGAAATTTTATTTAGCAAATGTGTTCCTTTTTATCTGATAAATATTTATACATATTTCTAAATTTCTACAAATGGGGATCAGAAGATTAGATGCATTAAGTATTATGAAAAATGATGGTATATAATCCGATCTGAAAATTCACTTTGACCTGGTGAGACAATTTTTGGCACCCATATCATGTTTTGACAGTAACAAAGGTGTACACCATTTTAGACCAGAGCATGACCTGAATCAACCCTTGTACCTAAAGATTTATTTACAAGGAAGATAAGGGCAAGACGTCATCTTTTCTCATCAAAAAAGATGAAAAAGTCATAACAATCTGATAAGCAGATAAAACCAAGCCAGGAGATAATGCAAATATGAAAAATTTTAAGATGAAATTCTGTGTGCATGCAAACAGAAATCAGATTGAGAAGTAATGTAGGTGTAGTACAAATATAAAAATGGAGTTAAAAATCAAACTGGAACAAAACTTTAATGATATACAGTGAGTTCTCTGTGCAAGGTGACCTAATGGGACATAATACAAGCTTTTCCTAATTCTAAATAATAATGAAGATTTTAGAGAGAAATTCTAACAATTAATAATAATTTCATTGATTTGGGTTTCCGGTGTCAAATCCCGCTGCAGTATTTTCTCCAAATAGATCAGGCCACTTATATAATAATCTCAAGAACCAATGATCCTGGCTCTTAGAGAGAAGTTCTTATGAATCAACAGCTTCGTGACAAATGAAGGCTCATCTCGTCTGTTATCAGTTCTGTTCTCTTCACGCATGAAATAAAAATGACGTTTTTACACAAAACACTCCCAAACCCACACATTTGTATACACTGGGCACGGTTTAAAATTGTTGCAACCACAACAGTACTGTGAAAAAGATTAGATTGGTTAAGATCTTTTAACTCCACACCACAGTATAATCTCGTAAGATGAATATTTAAGGCTGGCCTAAAATCAAAGCATGTTTTGCAATTGGGCTTAAAATCGTCCTGATTATCTTCCCTTGTGGCTCAGACTGGGCGAGAACAGACTAGCCAAAGTCATCTAGGCTGTGATTACCATGAAGCACCAAAGACTTGATAAAAGCAAGAACTAGACATGAGGCAGGCTAAAAAAAATAAATAAATAAAAAATAGGCGAAAGCTACTGTTGATAACTAGGAATGCACGCTTGCAAATGCAAATGCTTTCTTTTTTCTTTTACTGATAAACTGATAAACTGATGGAATGCAAGTGTTAAAAATTAGGATGAGGTGGAGCACAGGGTGCTGCGGCAGATCCATAAAAAAAGTACTGAAAAAGCGAGGTGAAAATGATGCATCTGTCTGATACCTGTGGAAATGTTCTGGAGGTCATAGACGGCCGCCTTAATAATGAGGTTTGCGTCGTCATCACAGCTTTTCTGTCGGTTTCACTGTACTTTTTTTGTTACCTAATAAAAGGGAATACTGCATGTCTGAATACTGTTTCAGCTGGTTAAAGATAAAGAGTGTAATTAAACTAATAACAGATTATTTTAATGACCTGTTGTATTTTAATACAACAGGACCCCAATTTGTAACTCTGTCTATGTCCACAATGGCCTGTTAATTTGTCATTCATAGTGATCAGCAGTGTAACTGAAGGAAATGCATTAAGCTTAAGGCATTTTGGTATCATATGCTTGTGGCGCATACTTCTCTCTCTTCCATATGGCAGGATTCTAGCTATCAGTAGCACAAGAATCAGTCATGGTATTAATTGTGGATTTGAGTGGGTCCTTATGTTTAGGGAAGTGGCTGTCTGTAACATATGGCAGCCAGGCTCATTTGGAAGTTATTTTATCCAGGCATTGCCAAAAATCCTGGTCCACAGCAGAGGTCAGATCACAAACAGATCACATGCAAGCCTAGCACAAAAGCAGAAAATACCATGAAGCACAAAAGAAATCAGGAAGGCAAAGGAAACAAGGAGTGGATTAACCGTCCGACAAAGGCTGCAGTCATTTCTGAAGTGATCATGGCTGTCTTATTTCCTCTCAAAACCGAGCCCTTCTCAGTGTGAACCCTGACGAGTAGGGCTCGAAATTAACAGCCTTATAGAATAAATTCCAGTTTCACTTTTCAAAGCCCAAGCTGTAGTGTTGTACGCTTGCACAGACGCGGCTAAAAAGTAGCCTAGTAATGCTATTGCCTGTTTTTATAAGTAGGCTAACTGAAGATGGCACACAAATGCACAACCTGTTTTCCACAAGGTGGTGAAGGGAAACATAAAATAAATATCAGAGCGCTTAAAGGTTGTACACCTTGTGAAAGTAGCTAGAATGACTCGTTAAGGAAATGAGATGGGTTTAGCTGACGGAAAGCGTATAGAGCCTCAAATAACCACTTCTTGGAATCACAGCCTAGAATGCACAACAGGCTGGTGGAGGTGGTGCAATGGTGCGGGGAACATATTCTTGTGAGACATTTGGTACAAATTATACAACAGTTACTTCCAACTGAGTAATCTGATTGGACGAGAGGCAGTCCATTAGTGGTGGTAATGGACAGTAACAGCTATGGGGCATCACAGGTGTTCTAACCGCCATTAATTACATTACCGGTCAGTCAACAGCATGGGTAAACATACTGTAGGTTGGTGCTGTCCACAGTGTACTGAGGAGAGAGCAGCTGCCTGCAAACACCCACATTCACCAGTCACTTAAGCACTTTGAGCAAGAAAACACATCTGATAACATTGTGTCATCATAAACAGCTCTTTGACTATTTAGGAATTTGCTTACACCTAAGGCAAGCAAACAATACTTTGTCATTCCAAATAGTAGCCAATATTCTAATAATTACTTCTTTATTAATCCCAAAGGGATGTTGTAATTTTCGAATATCCAATTAGGAAGCTGGAGTCAGAGTGCAGGGTCAGCCAGGTTACATTGCCCCTGGAGCAGATAGGGTTATGGGCCTTGCTCAAGATATCAACCATTTATGCCAAGCTGCTACGCAATGCTTGAGCTCGAACCCCCGACCTTCAGATTAGAATCCCAGTAACCCACTGTAACCCACCGTAACAGTAACCCAGCTTTAACCATTTGAGCCACCACTGGCCTAAAGCAGAATATAAAAAGGGCTAAAGCAATATCACACTCAAAGTCGTACTGTTGTGCCGAATATCAGCATGGCCATGATCCCTTCGAGACTCCGGGTTGCACCCGCGTGCCTACATCACAGTTATGCTGATGTTAACCATGACCTTAGTAGTTGAATCCAAAGATTATAATGGTGAAAGGAATATTAAAAATTGATTACAGCATGATGTTATATTCATCTGGTATTAGAGAGTTTCCGGTATCTTTCAAAGCTACAGTGTGTTGGTTTCGAGTTTTGGTCACTTTAGTATCCTTATCTCCTAATGCTTGCTAAGCCTATATGAGTATTGTTGTTAACTCTATGTCAAGTTGTCTTAATGGTAGCGTTGACATGACACTGAGTTTAGTGTACTTCAGCGACCTTCCCAGTCACAACATCTAGGGAAAATGGGAGATTTGCAGCTTGTTTGTGCTGCCGAGAATTATGAAGCGATTACGCGATGTAATCATGTCAACATAGACCGGAATCTTAAAGGTATATATAAATACATACGAGTCAAAAGTTGTGTCAGATACAAAACAGTGTGGGCAGGATGTTTGCGGATGTGCATTCTCACAACAGCCTGTTTATCTGATAATGTTCCAATCCTGGCCCTTGAGAGTCCCAGAAAACTGTAATGCATCAATTTCTTTGATGGTTGACTTTTGAACTTTTTCTTGGTCAGCGATTGAGGATGTTTCATTTGCATACTCTGCCATTTACTCTCAGACTCTTAAGGAGGAACCCTTGTCTCATAACCAATAATGTCTTTCTTTACAAAACTTTCACCTTCCTTAGGGTACGGGAGTATCAAAATTTTATTCGCAGATATCCAAACGCTTGTTTCGGCACCAGGAACATCCTCAGACAACAAATAAAGAATCACTGCACGCTGATTTTTTTTTTGTGCAAATCAAAAGTGGGTCATTCATTTGTATGCTACCCTAATATATATGTATATATGGTACCCTAATAAAATTCAGAATAGGAAAACATTAAGGGTGTTTAGTGCTGCACTCTGATTAACCAAGGACTGTTCTGTTTGCAGAACAGAATGTAATCAAATTGCTTTGCCTACAAGGCCATTTAAGTGTAAGATTTGTGATTTATTGAAGCAAAAGTGCAATCTAACATTTACCCTCTGGATGGTTGGGAGGTCTGGCTCAAGTAATTACTTATTATCCTGCTGTTGTCAGGGTAGTGATGAATGAATCATACTTACAAGGCTGGAAACAAGAAAAAAAAAAAAGAAATACAAGTGAAATATTGTCTTTCAAGTGAAAATTTGTCCCAGAGAAGAACTCTCCGCTTCTGGGTTTTGGACGAGCTGTGACTGTTTCTACTCCAGGTCTAACCACTTGTTTGAAATGATAAATGCAAAATGACAAAGCTATGATTTACACAGTTTAAAGGAGAATTTGATCAATAAAATGTTCTACTTTTTGTTTTATTTTCAACTTTCTTTGTAAAAACGTTGCTTGTTTTAAATTACACAATAGTTCATTTGGCCCAAGTAGTCTGACTGACCAAGCAGCATTTGACAAGTGTTGATAATGGATGGTAACACCACCGGGACGTTTAACTAGTATACGTATTACTTCACATTCCAGGTGTTCTCATAACCATTAATTACACAAACTTTTGGTCACAGCGTGGGTAAAAGTAGGTGTGAATGATCCCCCATTCTGAGGAGAGAACAACCGCCTGCCAAAAAACACATTCAAAACCAGTAACAGAAGCATTTCAGCAAGAAAACACATCTGATAATGTTATGTTATCTTAAACAACACTTTGACTCCCTAATCATTGCTTCTAAGTCGTTCCAAATTGCCTCTGAACTGTCTGTTTTCTTTTTTTTGTGGTTACAAAGCTAACTAGCTCCTAAAACAAGGCAGAACTCCAGATCGCTCTCAAAACCCGGATCAAGGGCCTCATCTGGTGTGTCTGACAAGGAATGGTACACCCTAGCACCCTAGCTTTCCATTTAATGCTATTTGGGATTCAACCCCCGAACCCAGAGCTGGTATTCTAAAGCAGCAAGAGGATATATTAAGAGAAACTTACAAGATTTACAGGACAGCCCATCCCCTGCATGTTTCTGCATGTTTCTTATCACCACATCACGTCCGTGCTGATTTTCAGATTTTTCTGAAGTGCTCCCATGATATTGCTTAAGTGCCTTTGTCTTCTCCATTTACATAAATCTTTATTTATTTTTTTTTATCCACATCACCTTGCTTTTTTAATCAGTGATTTAAAAAAGTGTGTATAATCAAAAAAGGTGTGATTTGCTTCACTGAAATATTTTTTTTTTAATTAAATCACTTTGAGGGCTGCCGAAGGAGGTTTTCATGTCAGTACGATTTTATAATTAGGTATGAGCATGATCATGAGGATGAGTATTTAAAAAACAATAACAGCATAATACTATATTAATATACACAGTATATAGCACTATATATTCTGGTAATCTGGCTGACACGGGATTTGTTAAAATTTGTAAAAATGTGCAAATGAGCTCATATGAAAAGTGAGGCATGATTTGGCATGGAACAGATTATACCATAACTTTTACTACCACAAATGCATTTCCAAGGACATCTCTTTTGTTTGTTAGGTGAATTGACATGTATGCATATCAGGTCATATTTATTTTTGTCATTTAAGACATTTAAAGGTACGTGATTATTAAGAACCTAATAAGCAGGTGAATAAGCATGTTTCATAAATGTGTCTATACTATCACTTAGCACAAAGAATACTATGTAACCTTTATATATCAGAAATTACTGGCAAAAAAAAAGACCCAGAGTATATGACATTGATCAATATTTGCAACATGAACTTTGTGTATGAAGAGTTGCGTTGTACAATATTAAACCGATTTATTAATTATTGAATAAATGATTCAAATTTACTAATTAAATGTCATTACTGACTCACTGATTCACTCAATCTTACTCATCATCTATACTGCTGTGTTTAGGGTCGCGGGGGGCCTAAAGCCTATCCCGGGAAATTTAGGGCACGATGCGGGGTATACTTGTGCCAATCCATTGCAGGGCACACACATACACACACTCACACACTCATTTACACACTATGGGCAATCTGGGAATGTCAATATGCCTAGTCTGCCTAGAGGAAACCGGAGCATTCAGAAGAGACTCACCAAGTACAGGAAGAACATGCAAACTCCATACACACAGAGGCAGGAATCAAACCTGGCTGGGAATCGAATGCAGATCCTGGAGGTGCAAAGGGGACAGTGCTAAGTCACAATTCTGCCTTAAATGTCATTAAGTAATAAAATTATATTTATGTAAATTGAGTTTAAAAGAGGTTTATTTGATTGCCATGAAATAAATATTTAAGTATTTATTTAATTACTTATTTAATGGTTCAATTGCTAATTTTACTTTGCCCTGGTCTGGCTTTAATTAAATCAGTCAAAGTCCATATCAAACTTAGTGATGTAATACTGCTCTACTAAAGGTGATGTTGCTAGCTTCAGTATTGTGCGGCATAATCATTCAGTTAAGATTTATGAAAACCTTTGGAAACCAGTGGTTGAATCCAAAGATTATAGAAATAAAAAATATTATTAATTATCCATTACATATTAATATGTATTATATAATAATATAAACAATATAAAAAAAAAACTTACAGCATGATGTGATATTTATCTGGTATTAGAGTTTCCAGTCTCTCTCAGAGCATATATTATGGTAATATATTTATTACTGTGTTAGGCAATGTTGAACTTGAAGTGTTGGAGTCGACTCTTGGCCACTGCACCACGATTTAGTTTAAGAATCTCTGAACAAAAAAAAAGCAACTACAGCATCCTTATCTTCTAATGTTGAGTTAGTTATTTTGTATTGAACTGGTAGTTAGCATCACATAATAAATAACTAGGCCGCATGGTGGCTCTGTGATTAGCACTGCCGCTATGCCTGTCCGGGGTCCGGGTTCAATTCCCTTCTTGGAGTCTGTGTGCATGGAGATTGTATGTTCTCCCCATGCTTGGTGGGTTTTCTCCGGAAAAAGACGTGCAGATTAGGGTAATTGGTGTTCCCAAATTGCCTGTAGTGTGTGAATGTATGTGACTGTTGAAAAAGATGGGGAAAAAATACAATGGTAAGCACCGTTGGCTTTCGCAGTCCCTAGTTGGACTACAGATGTTCCAGTTACCGCTAGTTACTGTCATCTAGGGACCTTCCATAAGTAGCTGCAAATTCTACATTTGAAAAAAAAAAAAAAAAAAAACTTCTAATACTGATTGCTAGTTCAAATGGTAGATTAAAAACGACAGGCTTTGTCATACAGTGTTTGTGCAGTTTGTTTGCTACAACAGAGACACAACAGAAAACACTAGTATCTTTCCTCTTATTTATCATCCTTTTTTTTTTTAATACACATGCCCTTTTTGTACATTTGTGAGTTAGGAAATTGAATATAAATGATCAAATCATTACAAATTAGTAAACATAGTAATTAGAATCATGAATAATTAAACGCCTGCGTATTTAGCGTGAGAAATATTTCCTGAATTAAGAGAGAGCGTTCTGAAGTGTTACCAAAATATCACGTGCCTGATTACACACAGTACTGTATTTGAAAGGGGTATTAATATTTACTTGTCCTGCGAGTACTAAGTGGGTTTTTAATGTGAGCTTTGGCATGGTTGTTTGAATCTCAGACATGATTAAATGATTCACAGGGGAAATGGTTATCTAAGATGATGATCAAGGGGAAAAAAAACTGCTCTAGATAGAGATGGAGTTCTGAAATCTCTCTCTTTCTTTCTCTCTGTTTTTAAAATGAGGTTGTTATTTAGGTTTAGGTTTTTTTTTTTACTGAACGTAAAAGAAGAACGTAACCCTCCCTGACTCCAGAGCACTTCCCTTCCCCCCCACTTCATTTTCGCTTGTGTCCCCCACTCATTTCCATGCTCATGAGTCATCCTGTGGTTTTGGAGCTGGGATCCAGCCTCTGGTGGGAAAGGGGGAGGAAACGTTGACGAGGGCCTTATGTAGGCAACGGAGAGTAAACATGGTAGATTGAGTTGCACTTTGCCGGCGGTACGGAGTGTGCGATCCGAGGATGGGACAAGTGTCGAGAGAGTTCAAAGAAGAGTCGTAGCGTGAGCCGTATCCATCGTTAATAATCAATTATCATCCCTATAAGCTGATCTATAAGACCGAATCCTTTATTTTATTAAGCCTTAGAGCAACATGTTATACGTTATGTAACGTTTACATCACTTTGATTTATATAACTTTCTTTTTTCCAAATGCAAACCCAGTGCATTTTCTCTGAAACATAAGCATGTTTTGAAAAATGTCCGGACCTTTTTTGGCTTTTTAAGTCTAACAAGGTTGTAGACGTTGGCAAAAAGTGCAGAAAATGTAATGCTTCGTATTCAACCCTGTTTTGTCACCAAACATGCTGATCGTGTGCGTGACCGGCTTAGTTTGATCACATGACATAATTTCATTTGCTCTAAGACTACTCTGCATTTTGCAGTGAGATGCTCTCATGAAGGGTTGGCTTGTTGCAATGCGTCCCAACATCTTGTGGTTTTATGAAGGCCTTCTCACGCATGTTATCGTATTAGTCAGTCAATGGACAGCAAAGCAAAATCAGATCCGAAATCTTCCTTTGAAAAGGTTTCTGCTTGAGCGAGAGTGGAATAATGTGCCATATCTGTGATACATCATTGTCCTTTTTATGTCGCTGTGGCAGCCACTCACATCACGACAGTTCATTCATTTCCTCTTAATTGGGCTCTCGGAGGTCCGCCAGCTTTAAAGATGCTGTCGAACCATTAGTCTTTCCATGCACACACAAATACATGCGTGCTATTATTATTACATTTATTGACTTTTTACTAATGATCTGCATTATTTTACTGTAGGTAACCACTGGTATATCTCCAGTTAAAACTTAGTAATCATGCTGATTTTTTGGGCTCTCGATTTTTAAAGAAAGGAAAATCTTCTGGGCCAGAGGAGTCCCTATAAAAAAGACTCCCTACAGAATTTGTATGCCAGTTCAATACGCTAACAGAAAGCAGAGCCTGGTGCTCCTCTTTGCGTCACTGTGTGTTAGAGCGAGAAAGGGAAGAGCATTTCCAGCATCCCCTTCCAAATTACATTCCTGCCACGCACACACACCCATCACGACGACACTCCTTCTGGACGATTTCAACCACTTCAGGCTTCAAAGATACAACTCGGATCCTGTTGGGACTTTTCCATTCACACCCAAGCTCTCAATGGGAGTAATGTTCCAACACATTCTGTAAATCATTTGCACTAGATATGACCATGTTCAGAAGTGCCACTTTCAGCACTCAGGACTGATGCGTCAGGATGGCATTAATGCCCATGCCGTGTAATGCACATGGAATTTTCCGACACTGGTGCACAAAATTACGCAACGAAATATGGCGTCGGACAAAATCTCCGTATTACTGATATATGCACAACATGTATTTGGTGGAGAACAGTTCCAGGGAGCTCCGCTTTCCGTGCCTCCCATATCCTGCCTCTTGCATTACGATTATTCCCACATCCTGTATCAAGATCAGCTAGTAGGACTTACTCACAAACAAATAACAGATTGTAGAACACTCATCCTTATTTTATTTACTAACGACTTCAAAGCGATACAGAGCAGAGAGACACGCCAGGGTGTTTCTCACACACACACACTCATTCACACCTAGAACCATTCTTATTACTGCCAATCCTCCTATGAATATGTTTTGGGAAGTGAGAGAAAAGTCCTGATGATGCATACTGTAGGTAACATCTTTACAAGCAGTGCTGAAATACAAGAACGGTTTTAAGCAAAGTGCTGCTACGGCTGCTACAGTAAAGTGTCCAGTATGACTTGACTGGTGAATTGTGAGTGGAATAACTGCTTATGCATTGCACAATCTTTTAATAGCCTTTGTACCCTTGTCTCGCCACAAGCTTCAGAATTTTTAAGGTTACAGTCTGACTCTTAACTCTTGACACTTCCATACAGTTAAAACTGTACCTTTGTAACCAAACAGGTCGTACAGTACACTAATGGTCTCACACAGTAGTTGACTCTGTTGTTTACAGTATGTGCAACTACAGAGTAATAAGAAACCCTTCATATAAAGTCGGACCGAGCAAAACTATGGACACAGTTATTATTTCTTTAATAGCCTGTTAGTGCAATTTTCTTTTTTTTTTTTTTTGGAACAGCTGGATTGGACAAACCTCACAGAGTAATGCTTTTAAAAGGTGTAAGAGCATCTGTGGCAAGTTAATTTGTTTGGCTTTTTGTGGAAAAAATAGCCTTTTACTGTGCAAGTACACACGACTCATATATCTGGCTCGTGAGACTACCGTCTGGCTAAATTAGGCTTGCCTAGTCTTGTTATGCAGTGGGTGCTCCCGTGTATCCGTTTGCCCAGTGCTGAGGCAACCTCAAATCAAACAGGTGTTCTTGATGCATTGTGGTCACTGTTTGCCCTCATGCAAATCTTTTGAAAGCACAAACTATGTTTAAAAAAAAAAGGATGCTATCTGTATAATTTTTGAGTGTGTATAAAAGTTCTCAGCGTTTTGGTAAGCAATGAATCATGTGCATGTGATCCTGAAATGTATCCTAAAATAAATAAAAAAATCACAAAGAGTGACATTGTTTAGATCGTCGTCTAGAAAGATCTTTCCTCCTTCTCCTCATTATTATTTTTTTAATTGCGCATATCAATGTTGATGAGAATGAATAGTTAACAGCAATATATTGAAACCCACCATATCTTTCTGCTGAGGTTTATGTTTAAAAAAGCGGCATAACGTGTGGTTTTCCATGGTCTCAATTACATTTACAGTACCACTGCCGGGAAACCAGGAGGGCAAAATAGAAAACGAGCTACTTAGTGGGAGAACAGATGGAGAAACTGACCCATTTATCATAACCTTGGTTGCCCTTTTTCTTTGCCGTCCTCAGATACTAAGATACGGCTCGGAAACTCATCGTCAGAAGGTGCATACAGAAACTCATCGTCAGAAGGTGCATACAGATTTTTTTTTTTCTATGTCAAAAAAAAAAAAAAGTGAAAAGAAGACGTGCAAGCAATTCTTCCTTTGGGCGAAGACAGATACAACCCGTGTCCTCTCTTGAATATTTTCAAGCGATTATTGCAGACTTAAGACTTCGATCAAGGCTGAGCATCAAAGCCAGCATGGCTTTCTGCACGCTATTAGTCATTGCAGGATAGGTGTGTCTCTGAAGAGAATTTGTTTTCTTTTTCTGCATTGTATGCAAGCAAATTTCAACAGAATTTTAAAAATACACACACCTATCTCTTATTTTGGAAAAAAATTTCATACTTATCATAACTGGATGCTTCATGCAAATATACGTATGCATCTCATTTGCAAGTTTGTAAACATCAAAGGCCTTTTCATATCTGTTAAGCAGAAGAAGTTACATGAAGATAACGAGTATATCTGAACAAGTATATCTGTACTTCAAAACTGTATCATTGCCTAATTAAGACTTATTCATTTTCCTTCTGCATCATTTGTTTAATTATTTTCTTTGGCCAGCATTCAACTGAATGCATATACAAAGAAATTCTTTGGCAGCAATAAAAAAATTCTCCTTTCTCTTCGAGAAAGAGTGAAAGCAGAACAGAGAGACAGAGAGAGAGAGTGAGACATTTATGCGTTTATGCATCTGGGTCCAAAGGAGGGAAAAGATGGTGAAAGAGGTAAAGTGGATGAGAAACTGGTTGAGTGACTGTTGTGGAGGGCGTAACGCGGGTGACTCATGGAGGGGTGTGACCGGTGTGATTCAGGTCTCAACTATGCACTCGTCCAAGGTGCATGAGTCATCCCCTTGATTGCCTGCTCTTCTTTCTACTCTCAGAACATGGTGGATAGCATTTCAGTGGAAATCCTATCTGAGGACACGGAGTAACTTTGCAAATGAAACAAATACCTCTTTGTGTGTGCACACCTGAGAAATCTTTGAAAGATGCATGCACACACAAAGAGAAAGCAAGCAAGCAGAGCCATGAAGAACCTCCCATTAGATACAGACTAGCGTTTCTCATAGTGACAAATTGTCTGTTTAGTGCACAATAAGATGGCATTGCAGCAAACCAGGGGCAATGTTATAGCAGTGGGGCTGGAATCTTAGTGATTCATTTAATCCAGAGGGCAGATGTCAACTTGGGGCTTGTAATGAGGAGCAAAACACAATGCCACAGCTTAATGACTCACGCAGGAAGGAACAAACAATGAGGCACCGCGCGCAAATCCCTTCTGCTCAGAGCGGTGTTCTGAACAAATTCCAGGCAATGTAATATACCGTAAAAATGCATTCACCCTGACAGTTTTATATGATAGCAAAGAAAACCTGAGTCACAGATATAGATCTAGAGGCAAACTCACAATACAGATTCGCCGCCAACTAACCGTAACACCAACCACACTGTGGACTCTCTCATTAACAGCTCTTAAGGCAAGCCACAGATAGGGGTATGTTTTTATTAGTTTATTTATTTGTTTCATTTATTTATTTTTTTAAAAATTTGCGCGGATAGCACAGTCAGGTTTTTTGTCCATTAGGTCTTGTTTTTGTAAAGGAAAAATTCCAAAAATGTACTTTCAATCATGCAAATGAGATCTTGTGGAATTTAATAAGGAATTTAATATATATGAATACTGGAAAAAAAAACTCTTTGTTCAATTTAATTGTTTATTTAAACTGTAATAATGCTTAACTATTTATAATGCAAATCTAAAAGACATGACCATTCTCTGGAAACTTTTTAATGTAGTCTTGAGGAACAGCCAATAAGAGCTTATTGTTCAGTCCAGTCCCTGTACCTGACCAGTTACACTGTAAACATGAATAAGTTGGCAAAAATACAAAAAATTTGAGGTAATGAATTTTTTTTTAAGTATTAATTTTAAGTAAACAGAACTATCAGTTTTTGAGTTTGTTGTACTCATTCATATTAAGTGAGTCGCCTAACTCATACTATTTAATAGCCATTATAATTTTTTTTGTTGTTGTTGCAAATCAAATAAATTGTTGATGGGCTTTCGGCTGCTCCCGGCAATCCGGCCACAGCAATCCGGTCCACACACAAACTTGGCAAAGGTTTTACACCAGATGACCTTCCTGATACAACCGGCCCATTTTACAGTATCTGGGCTTGGGATAGACACTACATCCAGTTGCTGGGAATCGCATGGCAGGCGAAAAACCTACCACTGAGCCACCAGTGCCCTATTGCCCTGATGCCGTCAGACACAAACGCGCTAGGCTAGAGATTTTAAGTTGGCAATTAAGGTGACAGTTACTATTACTTAAGTACTTACAGTTACTTAAAATATCAAATTTGTTCAGTTAACTTGAAAAGTGTCATTTCTACAAGCTCATAATTACCAAAAAGTTCTAAATACTCATCAAGGTCTATTAATTTGAACTAATTGTAATTATTTAAGTTAACAATACCCAATATGTTTAACTACTTTGAGCATTAGGGTTTACAGTGTGACCTGTGAATCATTCAAACACAAAAAGAAAAAAAAAAAAAAATAACTCAAGGCATGAACTCGTGGAAAGCAGGTGCAGATGATGATCAGGCTGGTGATTAGTATCAGTGGCGGCCGGTCAATACGGTGTGCGGGGGCGCCGCCCCCCATTAACGTTCGGCAGAGAAGAATGCTCCATTAACATGTAATTATTTAACATAATGATTATTTATTTTAATAATGAAATAAAGTAATTTAGTCACAATATTCCGCTGTATTTCTTAATGTAATTTATTTGAAAAAAAAAAAATCTAAACTGTATTACGTTCATTTGCGTTCGTGTACGCGGGGCGCCGGACAAACGAGTGTCTATGTAGACAGGTACGTTTTTGAAAAGCATGTGACTTGAGGCTGAGCTCTGATTGGATTTTGTCAAAGCTCTGTGCGCCCTGAACCCTCCCACTTTTGTTCTTAGCGAATCAATATTGTTTTTAAATAGTTGGGCTCATGTGATTGGACCATTTTCAACGAGTCTTTTCCAGCACTTCTTACGGCAAGCGGAGCTGCTGACGTGAGTCATGTGAGTAATGCCTTTATTTTATGCTAGTACAGTAGTAGTGATGCTTAATCACCTGTTAAATGGCTATTTACAGGCGAGCATTAAAAGTTTAATTTAAATTTTGTTTGCGCCCCCAATAATTTTTTTGCACCAGCCGCCACTGATTAGTATACTGGTGATGCTGAATGCTGAGTGTTTGGAACAGACGAGAGGGGAAATGAGGTCACTGCTGAGGTTGTTACATAAACAACCAATTTTTTTATTGTATCTTTAGAAACTTTGCAGCCTGTTACAGTAAAACATTTGTTCCCCTTTCTTTAAATTAATCTAGTCTTTTAATTAAACTTAATATAAAGAGATAATGGATAGCTGATGGAACATATAAGCAGGTTCGACCTGCCTCTGTGTGCATGGACTTTTCTCCTTATGTTCTCTGTATGTTCTCCTCGTGCTTGGTGGGTTTCATGCAGGTACTCCGGTTCACTCCGGTTTCCTCTCACAGTCCAAAGACATGCAGATTAGGTAAAAATTGGTGTTTCCAAATTGCCCATATTTTGTGCGTGCGTGCGTGTGTGTGTGTGTGTGTGTCCTGTGATGGATCAGCACCCTGTTCAGGGTGTATCCTGAACCATTTCTACATGTAATCTCTTGCCTTTGAGTTTATCAAAAGAATCAGGCGTAAAACAGAAAGAATGCAAAAACTCAATCTCAGGTTTTAATGACTCATCTTAAACATTTGTTGTTGTTTTTTTAGTGAGAAATGATTAGCTAGACAACAAATAACACCTGAAATGAGGATCAGGTAGGTCAGGTAGATCTTCAACCAGATTTACTTACTCATATGTATGACGGCAAGATCTATTGGTTCTAATAAGGGTTTCGTCATTCCAGGGGGCAAACTTTCTAGCGGGAGAAAATGAATAAATGAAGCATGTTTGACGTTCACATTTAATCAAAAGGCATCTGTAGTTTTTTCTCATACCGTGTAGCAAACAATGTGTACGCTTTTCTCCCTGTTGCTATGCAACAAAAAAAAGAGAACAGGCTCAAAAGGTCATTCAACATTCGAAAGAAAAACAGTCGACATCCATCTTACACAGTATAATATACCATTTTTGACTGCTGTACCTGCAGGAGCTTGCCTGAATAATTAAATCACACTTTATTTTCAGTTACCATGAGTCTATAACGAATTCTCATACCAGGCTCTGTTTTCTTTTTTTTCCCGTTTCCTTTTTTAAATTTTTTTTTTTTAGGGTGGGTACGTTCAGTCCTAGCGCTGGCTTAAACTCAGCATTACAATCAGCAGTTTTAAGATTTCCATCCATAAAGCCAGCATGAGGGTGACTTGCTTTATTATTCTTCCAACTGCAATGATTCATAACATGTTCTTTGTCGCTATTAGTTCAAGAAAATCCATTTCATATACTGTATGCGTGTAGTAGACTGCTTTTAAAGATCTTTGCTCTACCTTTATTTGATTTCCCAGAAAATCTGTTACATATGTGGTGGGCAGGTCTGTGTCCTGTTACCATTTGCTGCTCTATTTGATTCCTTCCTATCGCTGCAGAAACAATTAGTATTTTCACACTCTTTCATAGCTTTCATACGCGTAATATGTATTGAGAAGTACTACACTTTTGGTGTAGTATATAAGATATTATATGATTATGTAAGTAATATATAATTACATAGAAGTAGGAGTATTTGCTATACATTTTGGTTGTGTTATGTGAAAACAGAATTTAGTGCTATTCTATAAAATATCTCTTAAAAACATCTCTATTTAATATCGCAGAAATATGTCATTAAATATTAATCTTATCATACAAAGATTACAATAAGGATTAGCATTGAAGCTTAATAAAAACTTGCTATCAGATTTTAATATGACTCTAAATGAGTGCTTTATTAAAGAATGAGACATTAGAACTATAGATTAAAAAATTATATAAATGTGTCATGTGCTACATGTCATTTCCATATTTAATAATCAACATTCCCCCATTTCACTTGGGTGGCATTTTCATGGGTGGCATTATGTGATTTTATTAAAAAATTATATATATATATAATATATATATATAATCCAGTTATTAGCTATATGAATTATATTATTTATAAATTGTTACATATTTTGGCACTAAACACATTAATATGACTGCACTGCATTATTATGTATTTTACTATGACTTTAAACTATACATGGAACATATTTAGTTTATTTAGTGCTTTTCATTGTAGTTAGTATAGTAATCATTATATTCAGCTAAAATATTAATAACTAAATAATTGAATAAGATAGAAATTATATATATATATATATATATATATATATATATATATATATATATATATATATATACAAACATTCAGTGCCTCCTCTAGATTTTTTTTTTTTAACAGATCAACTCAACATGTTTATCAGCACTAATATTTCTTCATTATTGCACTCACTGGCATAAAAATTATTATTTACTCCCCGTCTTGTCTACTGTCTCTTGACATGGCTGACTTTGGACTGCAAATTACAAATCAGCACTGACTGGAAGGAAACACTGTTCCAGTAACACCATGTGTTTCTAAAAGGTTCATTCGGATTTCACAAGCACATGTGTGTTCACTGTCATCATGGCGGAGATATAAACTAACAGTCAGCTTTCAGTCATCCTAGAGTATATCACTACCAAATGTGGACACAAAGAATAAAATAATATTTTGTGTGAGAAATTTCTTTCTATTATACAACCTATTTGTAGCCCGCAGAAACAAATGCGTCTCTAGATATAGTTTTTAAAAAAATTCTAGTTCGGGAGGTGGCCATTTTTTCCGAAGACGCCGTGACACATATGGTTAGTATTGCTTGTCAGGCAGTAAGCAAAAGAGCCCCTGTTTGCATGACAAAAAAAGTGTGATTGAGGTTTTTTTTTCTTCCATGTGCTTCACTCTTGCCTTCAGTTGGCCTCCATCAGGTAGTCGCGTGTCTGAAATACACCCAGATGGACGTGTTGGTGCTAGACAGAACGGCTGCGCTTTAAGTATCTCCTGGCACATAAACACAAATAATACCTGATCCAGGTGGCTTGGCAGCCTCATGAAGGCATGACCTAGACACATGCAGACATGGGAAAGGGAGAAGCCTTTTACAGCAGGCAGAGCTATTAGAGTAGCTACGTATTGGTCAGTGCACTATAATGGACAGACCAGAATGAAATATTTTTGGATGAAGTGCAGTAAAATGTAAATAACATGTACACCACAGACATGTCAGACATATACAGCAGCAGAACATGATACAACATGCATATAACATGCACATGATAGGTGTAGATGAGGAGTCATAAAAGCATGGTTTGAAAAAACATGCAATTTTGGCTCATCAGCGACATGTATTATGTGTAAATTGTACAAAACTAATAATAATAACAATAATAATAATAATATAAAGAATAATAATAATAAATTGATTTTTCTCATTAATATTATATTACTAATTAATAGTATACAAAACTTCTATTTTTATTTAATACATTTCTGTATAATATTTTAACATTTTCATATAAAAAGTTTAAATAGTTTACTATGATACTCTTAAAAGTTTTGTAAAGTCTGACTTATGTAAAATAGATCATTTAAAATAAATAAATATATATAAAATATATTTTTTTAATGATCTATTTCGTTCTCTTTCTTTCTTTTTCTTCTTTTTTTTGGGGGGGGGGCTAAAGTTAAAAAACAAGAAAAATGGATACTCTGTATTTTGTCTAGAATTTTTTTTATTTTATTTTGGATAGGAGCAATGCAATATATTAGAAACAATACCGCACATGTAGATATGTTTTGCTTTTACCATCAAATTAATGATGAAATAGGAAAACAGCTACAAGAAAATGTTAAAACATGCCATAAACAGTGAAAACAGCAACGAGCATGTCTCTAATGAGCACTCAGCCATGTGAGTCTGGGCTTTTTCACTTTTGTCCACATAAAATAAAACGCAGCATTTTTATTTCACACTGGGCCGTACTTAAGGACACATAAACTGATTGTACCAGACAAGGCATGTTTTAATTTTTTATTATAAATTCTGTCAATAGAACTAGAAATAAACCCATATGCTTTTTCTAAATTTTATTCACAATAAATATGTCAAATATACTGTATGCTCATACATATGACATTGCACAGGAATATTTTGACTGTTTTTTTTTTTTTTTTTTGGATAGCTTTCCATCACCCTGTCAGATCCATTAAAAGGCAAACTTTTACGTTGTGAGCTCATTCCGCACAAATCCACAATCAGGGAAACGGATGGACGTATTGTGGTTGGAATGCACTAAACTTGCAGACATGCCTGAATAAAATTGAGTGAGGGATAAGGGATCATACTCATATTCCTGCCTTCGCCTGCTACATCATGTCTGCAATAAACAGTGTGGAGGGTTTTGACATTTATCCTACATAAAGAAGCAAGCTAACGAGACACGCGCTTGTCTTGTGTCTTTCTGACAATGTTCTTCTTGTGTCCTCATGAGTTTTCTCTGGGTTCTCCATTCTGCTAAACAAGTAGTTGGACCGGCGAATAAAATTACCCCAGGTGTGAATGTGTGTATAAAAATGTGATGTAGTGCTCTAGTGTTCAGGGCCAGTATTCCATGGGGCGGGCTCTGGATCCATCATTGTAATGACAAGAATAAAGCTGTTAAGGAGATGGAAATAAAAAGCATTAAAAATAAAGAGTTTACACTATTAACAAATACCGTCTTGACAGAGACACGCAGGCGGATGATAATTGACAGGTGTTTTGGGTAAATTATGTTAGCAGGTAAATTTGCCTATCCGGGTGCCATGACTCAGTCTATGACTCAATCAGCTAATGAGGCGTCCTCATGAAAATCAGCACGTCAGTAATGTGTATGTAGGACCATTTTGGTAAAACAAACCTATGGAAGGGAACTCTCCTCCTCTACAGGTTCATATTGTTGTGTTACCGTCCCACATTGGCGAGTGTATTTTTAGTTAGATGTACTATTGGGTTTCATTAAATCGACTGCGAAGGCCCCAGACAGCCCGTGCCCTGCCAGAGGCCGAGAGCAGTTTCCTGCCTGTGTTGTGACGCAAGCCGGTCAGCCGCACAAGCTTGTGCACACACACGCACTCAGCTCGTAGAATGGGTTCTTTGTACTGATCTCAAGCACTGACACTATTTTTCCCCTCCACACCCACAGACGCTCAAGCACACAACTGCCTGCCAGCCTGCTTTACTGTCTGTGTCTCTCCATTTCAGCAGCTGCTGCCAAAAATACTATGAACTTAAACCAAGCAATTTCACGCAGCCCTTCTGGACCATGTCTGTTCCTGATGTAGTTTTTGTGCAAGCGTAACTTCAGAGGAACACATTAATTGCCATGCCAGTGAAAGGTGCATGCTGGGAGATTCTTAGTTAAGGCTTCGACTTACTTTGCCACGGTTTTCACCCCTCATTATAGACACTCCATGCCAAAGAAAAGCACTTTTGGTGGGTAAAGTTTCCCTGTGAAGACTTTATTCTCTGCCTTCTCACAAGTTGAATGCTGGGGGACTTGCTGCATTGACAGTCTGGCTCACTGGCTCCCCCTTCAGGGTACAACCAAAAACAAACTAAAAAAAGAAATAAATCCCTCCACCTTGTACTTGTTTATCTGAGGATCCTGTGAATAGGCATGCTGGTGTCTCAGTGCACCCCATAAATATATTAGAAGCTTATAGATCTTAAGATCTATCTATAAGAGAGTAGATACTGTGGTACTAAATAACATTCACATCTTAAAGGGATAGTTCAAGTTTTTTCAAGTCTGTCTTAAATCAAAATTCAGATGCATTTAAGTACATTACACTACCTCATCATCCTGCATACTGACCATAACATTTGTCATTGGACCCCAAATACAATGCAAGTAATTACCATATGGGCAGTTCCAGGAGAAAGAAACAATTCATTTTAACTTTAAAAGATACCAACTCGAATTTTCGAACGAAAATTTGCACAGGATGAGGGTTGGCTCTGGTTAATTACATTAGACACATACAGACTTGAAAAAGCATGAACATATCCCTTTTAAGAAGAAATACAGTATAGAAGAATTATAAACGAACAACGTATCAACATTCAGCGTAAACAGGTATAAATTCTGTTTAAACATTTCAGACAAAGCTGTATTTACACACATTTATTAGGGCTTGATTTGATGTTTTTAAGGTTTCTCAACACTACAGGTATGAGAACGTTACCTTATACAGCAGTCATTTAAACAAATAGATGCTCTGTTTATATAGCAATCAGCAATAATGTGTGTATGATCACAGATGCTCAGCTTTGTGAAGGACTAATCTTTGTTAAGGTTTATCTTCATGACTGTCCTTATATTATATATAGATTATTCCATGTTCCATGTTGGAAAAATCGCAAAAAGAGGCAACATCATCTGCATGAACTGGATCTGTTTGCACACAAAGTTCATCTTTTTCTCATACTTAAATCCTTAATGAAAAAAACATTTATGATTGTTATGGCTCAGACAAGCTCATTCTGGATTTCTGTAATGCTGTGGCATTCCTGTCATTCCTGATCTTTCACACCCTGTGATAAAAGCTAGAGAGAAACATTTAACAGTCCTGACACACACAAACACACACACACACACACACACACACACACACACACTTCAGGTCTGGCCGATGTGAACTGTGGGAGAGTGCCAGCCTGAAAATCGTGTTGCTAATAATTACTCTTGCTCCTCATTAAAGGAACCCTGAAAGGCTAAAACAAAATCTCTTTATCTTTTTTTGTGTTTCGTAAAAAAAAAAAAAATTAAAAATTATAAATAATACAAACAGAAGGCCTGATGTGGCCGCAGTGCAATGGCAAATGCAATTAGCAGCTGGGTAGCTTGTTTCTAGAAACAGAGATAATGACTGGGTGTTGATGTGGGCAGCTATGCAGAATGACTTGGAGGTTATTAAAGCGCCAGCTCGATTAAGCATCACCAAGCTTGATCGACATTTGAACCATGTGATCTGGACTGAAAATAAGAGCCAAAAATTGGAGGCAAAAAAAAAAAAAGTCCTTCATTAACTACTCCTCATGACAAGAAGCAAAATATGAAGAAATGAGGGGTGGCTCAGGTCTTTTGTACTGTGCTGTATATTGGAAACAACAGTAGATAATATTACATTTTATATCAGGGATGATGAATTCCACACAGAGTCCAGCACACATTTTTCTGCTCTAACGTACCTACATTTACTGGAATTGTTTACGCCTGCTTTCTTTTTTCCTTCACAAAATATGTTTCTTTTTTATCTTTTTGAGTGCATGTCTTAGAATGATTTATACTGCCTCGACATAGTGGTTTGTTTAGCTTTTCCTTTTTTTATTAAAAACCAAAAATTAAAAAGGAAATAAAAATCTTATTTTTTTTTATGTCACTATATTTATACAAATAAGGCCAGCAAAAGTCTATAAAATATTTTGTACCATGAATGTTAAGCTTATGTTAATAAATATATTTAATAAAAATGAATTTCACAAGCACCCAGTTAAATTGTTCTCTGCTTTTTTTGTTTGTTTTTTACAGATCAAGAAACAAAAACATGAAAAAAGAACAAAAAGCAATTAAGATGAATAGAAGAACTTAGGGATTTATCAGCCATGACAGATCAATAAATTGTGTTACACAGATTATTCCTTAAAGTATCCTAAAGATTAAGCTTTATATACTGTGTTTATTCTAAATCACAAATACACTGCAAAGATTCTAATGCTAAAAAGGTTTGTTTGGTTTTATTTTAAACAAACACAACATATCACTTGTGGATATACTGTACATATATTGTGTACATATAAAAAGTGATTCATATTAATAAGTAACTTTTACATGAATTATTTTCTTCCGCAAATTTATTATTTATACTTATTTACTTTTTATTATTATTATTATTTTAAACAATGTTAGAGCCAAACAAAATAGTTTCACATAGAAACTGGACATACAGTATATACACATACAGAAACGGCAAAAGACCTTCATAGATCACAGCGTTTGATTTGCAATGTTTGATTTAGATTCAAAATGAGAAATGTTTTCATAATGAACTCTTAAATACTAATTTCATAACAACAAGCTGTTGGAAAGCATTGAAATATAAAAGCGTTACCTTACAATATCACAAAGTGCAATGTCTGACCTTCACCAAGCATCATTTCAAATACAAATGGTGTTATGTGAAATAATCTGACGCGCTCAAAGTCAGACTTTCCGGTCATGTGCAAGAAAAAAAAAAAAAGGGCTGCATCCAAGGAAAAACACTTGATAGCTCAGTGGAAAATATGCGGGTTGTTCCATGGTGTTTTAGGGCTGTTTTGTAGCAGGTGTTCTTATGAACATTAACAGCATTGATAATTTTGCTAAATATCGGGATATTTCAGCCCAGCTTTTACTTTGTTAGGTTCATGTTCACAGCTGTTTTAGTTTTTCAATGAAATCTGGATTTAATATTGGTTAATCTATAAAGGTTTGATGACAAACAAACAAAAAAGTTTTTACTTTTGATTTCTATTTTTAAACATGAATTTATAGTTTATGAGTATATGTAATAGTTTATATATTAATAGAATGTCTAGTTTCCTCCCACAGTCCAAAGACATGCATTGTAGTCCTGTAGTATATGATGTGTGTGTGTGTGTGTGTGTGTGTGTGTGTGTGTGTGTGTGTGTGTGTGTGTGTGTGTGTGAGAGAGTATATTGCTCCATAAGTGTGCCCTGTTGATGGATGTCTCGCCCTTGTTCCCTGAGCTTCAGACCACCTGTGATCCTATACAGGCTGGAAAATTCTATGGGAAATGCATGTAATGATGGGTGTTTTGTGCATGTATGTACATCTATCCCATTGGCATTCCATTAAATAGGCATCTGGGGAATTTGCCTACTGGCCCGTTTGGTGTTTGGTGTTTTCTGGGTAATTTATATTATGACCAGAATGAACCGTTTTCAGCAATTTATGCTGCATTGGCTTTTCTGTAGGATTGGACCTGACAGGTTGACTTTTGGTTCCCATGGCCATGAATGTGCTTTGGATGCCCATGATCCTGTCACCAACTTATTGGTGAATAGCTGGTGATCAGTGTCGTTCAGCTCCATTAGTGGTGATGTTAATGTTATCACTGATTAGTGTTTATATACTGTATACAGGTGAAACTTGAAAAATTAGAACATCGTGCAAAAGTTAATTTATTTCAGTAATGCAACTCAAAAGGTGAAACTAATATATGAGATAGACTCATTACATGCAAAGCAAGATAGTTCAAGCCGTGATTTGTCATAATTGAGATGATGACAGCTCATGAAAACCCCAAATCCATGACAAATATGACAAATCACGGCTTATTATGACAAATCACGGCTTGAACTATTTTGCTTTGCATGTAATGAGTCTATCTCATATATTAGTTTCACCTTTTAAGTTGCATTACTGAAATAAATGAACTTTTTCAGGATATTCAAATTGTTCGAGTTTCACCTGTATATACTACTGTATCCTGTACAAGGCAAAGGTTTGGACACAGTTTCTCCTTCAGTGGTTTTTCTTTATTTTTATTACTTTGAACATATATTGTACATTATCACTGAAGGTATCCAAACTATGGAAGAACATGTATGAAATTATGGACAAAACAAGCAAGTGTTAAACAACCCAGAATATGTTTTATATTTTAGATTGTCTAAAGTAGCTACATGTAGCTTGGATGACAGCTTTGCACACAAAGGTGAGTATAGATTCAATAGCTACTACTGTACAAATCCATATTATAGCAAGAACCACTTAGCTAAGTAAAGAGAAAAACAGTCCATTATTACATCAAGAAATGAAGGTCAGTCTTCAAGTGGAGTCACCAAAAACCATCCCAGGAACTGCTTTATTAGAATGACCAGACTCAGAAACCACGGATGTTTAGAGATTAGAGCCCACATTAATGCTTCTTGGAGTTCAAGCAGCAGCCATATTTCAACAGCCACAATTCAGTGGAGACTGCGTGAGTCAGGCCTCCATGATCAAATTGCTGCAAAGAAACCATTACTTTGGAAAAACAACAAGCAGAAGTGACTTGCTTGAGCCAAGACACACAGACATTAGATCAACAGAAAATTGTCCTTTAGTCTAATCAGTCCAAATGTAACCCTTTTGTTTCTAACCACAATTTCTTTGCTAGATCTAGAGAGGGAGAACATACAGTTCCTGAATGTGTGGTCCCCACTGTGCAGCATGGAGAAGGAGGTGACGTGGTTAGGGGTGCTTTACTGGTAACATTGTTGGTGACCAAAGTGATCAAAATGAGGAAACTCTTGATCACCATGGCTACCAAAGCATTTCGTATAGTGACATGCCATCCTATCTGGTTTGGAGTTAATGGGACCTTCATTTGTTTTCCAACAGGACAATTACCCCAAACAAACCTCAGATTTGTCCCACATATATAGTCAAGAAGGAGAGTGTTGCTGTGCTGCATCAGATGACCTGGCCTCTACAATCACCCAATCTGAATCCAATTGAGATGATTTTTGTTGAGCTGAACCAGAGTAATGGAAAAGCCGCCAACAAGTACTCAACGCCTCTGGGAACTCCTTCAAGATTGTTTGGAAACCATTCCAAGTGACTACCTCATGAAGTTGACTGAGAGGATGCTAAGAGTGTGCAAAGCGTCATCAAAGTGGCTACTTCAAATAAAACTTCAAATATTCTGGGTTATTTAACAATTTTTGGTAACTACATAATTATATACTTGCTCTTTCAAAATGCGCATGTCTTCAGTAATAATATTAAATATGAAACAATAAAAATAAAGTAAAAACATTGAATAAAAAGGCGTGTCCAAACGTTTTACTGGTACTGTACAGTATATACTGTATGTATCACAATGGTGGAAAATTACAATGGTATAACAAAAAATTTCGTGATGAGTCTTGAACACGGCAGGTTTTCATACAAAACATTCATTCAAAATAAAATCCTGATTAGGGTGTGACCCTATCAACAGAACGATTTGACAGACTTACCAATGTACTGTACAGAGAAAAAAAGCATTGCTAACACAAGCTGTAATTGGTAACAATACAGTATGTACTGAAATCTGTTTAGACTTGTGGTCCAAGTAAGAACACTCTTGGTTGAGTCAGGAGGTAAGTTGAGAACATCAGTAACACCCATTAAAGATACAAATGTAAATGGTTATGCTAGGCAGCAGTTGTGTACACAGGGAGGTGCAGGACCTACCTATATCTCCAAGTCAATCAATGAGTCATGAGTCTCTGTAGATCATTAAGGTAACATCCTCTCCGGCAGGTTCCTGCATATCATTGTTGGCAGAACATCCCTCCATTCATCGGAGTCTCCGATTTACATCCCATTCATGCTACTGCTAGCATCCGCTGTTTGTGTGACCTCACAGTACATGTAGTATCAAATCTTAGTTCATCTCATTCTCATTTCATGTTTGTCATGCACTACACTTTAAATATGCATCAAGGAAACAACAAGCAAATATGCTTTTCCATGCCATTGTACATCTCCTTATTATGCACACTGGAACTCCCTGAAGAAACCCTTTAATTTCTGAATTTATCCATTTGTTTCGGCACGGGATGTGCCAGCAATTATGCGTTTGGCTTTGTGCAGATGAAGGTTTGAATTCTCTTCCCTGGTTGCTGCTCATTTCCTTTCCGTATTGCTCTCATCTGTTGCAACAAACTTGATTTCTGCATTCGCTGTACGAGAGTTTACACTGCTGTCCCTCACTGCGTGTCTGAAAAGGAAGGGGAACGTTTTCCTGAAGGATTTTCGGAAGCTGGCACCCATGAAACCATACACGATTGGGTTGATAGACGAGTTGGCATATGACATGCAGTTGGCCCATGTCTTGATTTTATATGTGGCGTAATTGACCTTAAAATTGGGGTAGAAAGACTGAAAGAGGACGAAGATTTGAATGGGACCCCAGCAGATGGTGAAGAGTACCACGATGACCACCACCATTTTGGAAACCTTACTCCTGATGGAAATGGTCCTCTCTGAGAGCAGATGCACCTGAAAATAGAGAGACAGTTTGGTCTTTGGAATGGCTCCAACAAACTTAAAATTAAGTGTTTCAAAAAACCTGTCTATCAAAGGCATAACACTTCAAGGAGTAGAGTTGACATCTAAATTTTATATATATTCTATATATTCCATACTGTATATACTGTATACATACAATAAGACACCTACCTGATGGTTATTATCAACAGGCTCCACGGTTGGCTGGCCAACCCTCTTCAACATGAAGGAATAGCAGAATGAAATGGTTAGAACAGGTAGCAGGTAGACAGCTATGAACTGGTATAGTATGAAGGCTCTTTCATGTGTCTTCGAGGGAAAGCGTTCCATGCAGTACTGTCTAGGCCCATACCAGTAGCCATCCTCCAGCCTTTGATACATTAAAATTGGGGTGGACAGAATGAAAGAGCCTGGATCAGAAAAGACACAAAGCTACGTTATTTATTAGTCAAGCAAACATTAGTGATGCCAACACACAGATATTGTGACATTGTGGTCGGTCAAAAGTAACACTAAAGTAATAATAAAGTAACTAACATTTGTATTAATTAATATTTTTAGGTAATTAACAAAACCAGGCAAATAATCAATGAGACAGCTGTGGCTCAGGTTGTTGGGGCTCTGGGTTGCTATTGGAGGGTGGGGGAGTTAAAGCTCCTCCACTAAATGGTCCTTGGGCATGACCCTTAACCCTCACACACTCACTCATCATCTATACCGCTTAATCCTGTATTCAGGGTCAAGGGGGCCTGGAGCCTATCCCAGAAGACTAAGGAGACTTAGGGCACACGGCAGGGTACACCCCGGACAGGGTGCCAATCCATCGCAAGGCACAGACACACACATACACTCACTCATTCACACAATTAGTCTAACCTACATGTCTTTGGACTGTGGGAGAAAACCGGAGTACCCACCAAACACGGGGAGGACATGCAAACTCCATGCACACAGAGACGGGAATCGAGCCTGGCCAGGGATCGAACCCAGACCCTGGCGGTGCAAGGATATAGTGCTAACCACTACACCACCGTGCCGCCTACCCTTAACCCTACACCTGTGAAATAACAAATGGCTGTAATGTAAAATGATACTCAACTCTAGATAAGATGGATGGATAAGATGGATTATGGATAAGATGGATAAGATGGATTATGATGCGATTGAGATGTTGAACAGAGAAGAAAAATCTAAAATATTGTAGATAGGCAACTTTTCTCAAGAATATTTAGAATAAAAATAAATTGTACAATAATTAACTTCTATTAAAGATTTCACGGAGACCTCGATAACGATACTGTTAGACGTACCAATCCAGACGCAGATGCTTACGATCTTGGCAACCCGCGGAGTGCGATGACGTAGAGATTTCAAGGGGTACACAGTCACGTAGCAACGATCTCCACTCATTGCTGTCAGTGTGATGCACGTGGCCTGGACTGTCACCTGCAAATAGCCAAAACCTTGCTTCCTTTCATCATGGATGATTATGAACACCATTACATTGCAAAAATTTACAGAAGTTTTCAGGACGAGAGCCAGACAGTCTATTTTGCAGGAATACAAAAAGAAGGCTGACTCATGGAACAAGTGTGATGCATGCTTCTTTTGCAGAGTAGACATAAACATGTCTCGTTAGTCATCTTTTTGGAGGAACAAATTGAATAGAGGGTTTAAGATCAAGTCTTATTACAGCTTAAGCAAAAAATTCATTCAATCCGAGGAGCCACTACTTCTACTGTTAGGGCTGTGAACTAGCATTAAAGAGCTTATTAGTCTGTAGCCATTGAAGAGCTGAATACTAAGATCCTAAATAGTATTAAGAATATGTATTTATTATAGCTTACTATATTAAAGGTTTCAAATGCAGCTTTCTATCAGCCATTTTTGAAATACGTAATCACACATGACCTGTACCTAATTATCATTTCTAAAGAGGGCACAACATCATGAATACAATAAATCCTTCACACACAGCGTGGAGAAGATCAGTGCCACAGATCTACAGCCTGCTTTTAACTAGCTTCAATTTAATGTGTTAATTCAATCCTCCCACAACATCTACACTAGAAAAGATTTCAGCGTACACAGGAGTCTTGTTATTTATCAGCCGAACAATTCATTTTGTTTTTCTACCATTAAACTACCATGGGCAGCCTCACAGAGATCAACAAAAGCACAATACGTTTGCCTGTGCAGTGGCTAGGATTGTGTGTTGCCATTGTGTTTTATAGTCCACTTATCTTCAAGTGCACAGCAAAAACAAAACTACACAATAAACCTGAATAATCGAACCTGTCCATTTTCCCCCTGACAATGAAGTTATTGTTTTTGGTGTGAGAGGTCAACGGGGCAGCTTTATTCACATGGTGTGGCATTTTTCCTTATCAAAAAGCCATGGTTTAATAAAGATCTGGGTCAGGCCAAGAGAAAGGAAAATGTTCTTTCAATTTCCCAGGGGGAAAAATGTGTATAAAATATATACATATACATTAGAGAAGACTGGCACATTAGCTAAGAGGCACTATAGGGCCCAAAATCTTTTTTTTATTTTTTATTTTTTAACTTACTAAACTTTACTATCAAATGAGATGTCACAAATATCACAGCTGAAGCTTATATCTGAATAGCTGGAGATATACAGTATATTCATTTATAATTCAGTGATCTGCAGAGACTAATTGCATACAAAGCTGCAGAACCCATTGGCCTGTAGGCAAGCGTGATGACAGGATGAAGTATTACATCTGGATGCAGTTGTTACAGAAATCGTCCCAGTTCCCCCCAAAAAGCTTAAATTAACATGCAAAAATAAAAAATAAAAAAATAAAAAAAACATGCTCACTTTCCTTAATGACTAAAGGCCTGTAGGACTCATCTTCGTGGATATTGAACAACAAAGAAGAATTTGTATTGACATGCCCTCCAGTACCTGGACAGACCAAACACTTCTCTGCAAATGTTGTTTACTGGTTAGAGGTCAGACTGTAACTCTGATCTCTTGTCTCAGGATGCTGAATTGGCCTAACTCTATCTGCAAATGGATTTGGGATATTTTGGCAGCAAGCACAAAGGTCATGAAAACCTGGCATAAAACGTCATTGATACTTTGAATATACTAAATAGCAGCACTCCATGGAGGTTCTCACATGTTGTATTCACAATTTATTTATGAATTGTTTTTTTTGTTTTTTTTGTTATTATTAAAATTATGGTGGGGTGCTGTAACAACAGTCCCAACAATAAGCTAGCTACCACCAAAATCAAAGAAATTGATCTGAGGGCAATCTATACTCTGTTTCTTTTTTTAATGAGTGGGGCATTGCCGCAGGTAGTGGACATTTTCTAATTTCTCTTCCATATCTTTGTGATACTTGATGCAAAATCTTAACGAAATCATCAGAAATGCCATGGGGGATTTGCAAGCAGAAATTAAGTGCTCCTGCAGCAGTACTGTTGCAAGTATCCTAAGAGATTTACAAAAAACATGTGTAAAGGCATAATGCATGACTGGCTCCTTCTACCAACAACTGATTCAATTTAAATCAAATTTAGCATCTTATTCCATCATGAGTGACCTGGTTCATCTTGTCTACAGATTATTTGTTCAACTGAAATATAGTAGATGTACAGTCGTGGCCAAACGTTTTGAGAATTACATAAATATTGGAAATTGGAAAAGTTGCTGCTTAAGTTTTTATAAGAGCAATTTGCATATACTCCAGAATGTTATGAAGAGTGATCAGATGAATTGCATAGCCCTTCTTTGTCATGAAAATTAACCTAATCCCGAAAAAAATCATGTCATTAAAGGACCTGCTGAGATTATTTCAGTAATCGTCTTGTTAACTCAGGTGAGAATGTTGACGAGCACAAGGCTGGAGATCATTATGTCAGGCTGATTGGGTTAGAATGGCAGACTTGACATGTTAAAAGGAGGCTGATGCTTGAAATCATTGTTCTTCATTGTTAACCATGGTGACCTGCAAAGAAATGCGTGCAGCCATCATTGCAGTGCATAAAAATGGCTTCACAAGCAAGGGATATTGTGGCTACTAGGATTGCACCTAAATCAACAGTTTATAGGATCATCAAGAACTTCAAGGAAAGAGGTGCAATTCTTGTTAAGAAGGCTTCAGGGCGTCCAAGAAAGTCCAGCAAGCGCCAGGATCGTCTCCTAAAGAGGATTCAGCTGCGGGATCGGAGTGCCACCAGTGCAGAGCTGCTCAGGAATGGCAGCAGGCAGGTGTGAGCGCATCTGCACGCACAGTGGGGCGAAGTCTTTTGGAAGATGACCTGGTGTCAAGAAGGGCAGCAAAGAAGCCACTTCTCTCCAAAAAAAAACATCAGAGACAGATTGATCTTCTGCAAACTCCAAGAAGTGATTATGAAAGAATGGGTTGCTATAAGTCAGGATTTGGCCCAGAAGTTGATTGAGAGCAGCCCAGTCGAATTGCAGAGGTCCTGAAAAAGAAGGGCCAACACTGCAAATACTGACTCTTTGCATAAATGTCATGTAATTGTCGAAAAAAGTGCTTGTAATTATATTTCAGTACATCACAGAAATAACTGAAACAAAGATCTAAAAGCAGTTTAGCAGCAAACTTTGTGAAAACTAATATTTGAGTCATTCTCAAAACTTTTGGCCAAGACTGTACAGTAGCAATTGATTCCTGAACAATCATTTTGCAGTTTGGCAGTTGAGAATAGTATTTATTTATTATCTATAGAGAAAATGTACAATAAGTGCATCGGTAGCAGCATATGCAATCTTTTTAGAGATGCTTCATCAACTTCATTGGTTATATCACATGTTTGAAGTGCTCATTGAATGCACAAGGCAAATGAGGAATCTGATCTAATTCACTCACTAAACGTATTAAGAAATCAAAATGTTGCTTTATTAATAATATGGTTATTGGAACATTTGCCTCAGACAGACAAAGAAAAGTAAATTTCACAATTATGTCTTCTTTCATGGAAGGGACAAAAACGTCCATTTATTCTACTTCTCTCCGGGAATTAATTGAATGGAAAATTCGAGATCAATTCATAGATTTAGACAATTTAGAAAACCAACTGTTAATTTCAGCTATAAATTAAGTATATGCCTATTGTCATTATGTCTACTGAAAATAGGCACTCTTAAGCCATTTCCTTTATCTCAAAATGTTCTTTTCTTCTGAGCCTTGATGGACTTTTAAGGAACATAGTGCCCATTAAACTATGAGTAATGCTTGAATTTTTTATTAATTTTTTATTTTTTTTTACCGCACATTTTATCACACAGAATTGGGTGATATTTGTCAGGAAAGGCGGCAGTGCTGACAGAAATAAAATGGCTCTATTCAATCATCTTTAACTTGGTCAAGCTAGTCAGTTCCACAAATCTCTGTGACATCCTGTGGTGTGATGTTGTCATGGCAGAGGATACCTGAGGTGGGCTTGGATGAACTGACTCACACACAGAGTACAGCGCTAATGCCAAGATAATTTGTTTGATGTCCATGGAGGATGGTATTAAAAATACTGTTCTTCCAAAGCTAGCGTAGTGTTTCACTTTGGAGAAAAAAGAAGGCTTATTGTTGCACATCAAATGTAATAAAGCTTACGTGCGCGAGGAGAGGCCAACTGGCTAGTAAGCCAGAGACAACAAGCTTTGGGGGGAAAAAAACAGCATCACCCTTTGATGGCCATTAATATAAGAGGCCCGTCACAGGCCAACATTTCCACTGCGTCCTAGAAATACAGAAGAATGCAGTGGGAATGGGGTCAAAATGGAAAAACGTGCATTAATCAAGTTCATTCTACTTCCTAACCACGTTCCTCAATCATGTTTCACTAACTTGCGATCACACGCATGATCATAAAAAACCAGGTCTTACGGGATTGAACCAAATTATTACTATGTCCGATCAGATTACATCACGCTCTTACCAGGCGCTTATCACACGCGTACTACATTGTTGTTTTGTTTAAATACCACGACATGCGCAGTGCTTTTCATCAGCAAGTCATGGTGTGAGGAATTGGATCCAGTTCTCTGAACGTCACCTAGGTGATGCGCTCCTTAAAACACCAGAAGAACATAATATGAACATAATGTCGTCTTCTATAATGTGGCATGGACCTACCCTGGTCATAGCATGAGCCTGAAGACATAACTGTGAGGACACTATTGATGTAGCAATATCACAGTGACATCCCAATGACAACTCATTCAGAATGCCATCCAATCTTTCCCATATGCGCCATGCTTGTAGTACGTCAGTGAAGTCTTCAAGAGGTGTTACTTACGCAGTTAACTGGTCAATGTCATCGTTAATATGCCCTTATTAAGTTCTTCCTGTGTCTTGCTTCAACGCTGTTTTAACCATGTCCATCAAAAGCGACGGTAGCTCCACGGCTGTTTTCTACGGCCAATTTCTTACTGCGCTCACCTAATTTCTTTGCAAACATAGTACAAAGGTAGCTGTGTGAGGTCAGGAAAATGAAGGCAGTATGGTCCCATAGTGGTTAGGACTGTCTCCTCACATGTCAGAAGTTCCTTCCTGTGCTTGGTGGGTTTCTTCAGGGTACACTGGTGTCTCTCAACAGCCCAAAAACATACATTGTGGGATGACTGGCATTTCCAAATTGCTTGTAGTCTGTGTGTGCCTGTTGCTTGCAAGAAATGTGGGGTCTTCAGTCACATAAAGTCCCCTCAAACGAATGTCTAATTCCATGAAGAAATAGGTCATTGCAGACAATATTTTACAATGATGGTTCAAGAGGATGGATGGGTATAAGAAATATATAGTGACTGGTCACATTTAGAGGTCACCTGTACCCATGCTCATTCATGCAATTATCCAATTGGGCAATAATGTGGCAGCAAATTGATGTGCTAAGATTAAATTAACTAAATTGAATTAAGTCCAGTACAACAACCATTACACACTATGCACCATTAAAAAGACATGGAAAGTAACTAAGGAGAAATCCTAATCTAAAGACTAACCAAAGGGCAGGCTGTGTGTGTGTGTGTGTGTGTCTATTTTTGCTGATCAATCCCTGCTATCCGTTATCACCCAGATGAGGATGGGTTCCCTGTTGAGTCTGGTTCCTCTCAAGGTTTCTTCCTATTACCATCTCAGGGAGTTTTTCCTTGCCACCGTCGCCCTCGGCTTGCTCATCAGGGACAATCTTATCATTTTGATTCATACACATTGCATAAAACCTTACTTCTTTTTATTGTGTAAAGCTGCTTTGCGACAATGTCAATTGTTAAAAGCGCTATATAAATAAAATTGACTTGACTTGACTTGACTTGTGTCTATGTGTGTGTTCCCTTGTTAGCTTTTTGTAACATAGCACATCTATGAACAGTTCTTTTACTCTCCTCACTCTCCTCTCAGTCCCCCATCACCAAGCAAGCTGGGTTCCAATATACACAACTCTAACAAGCACGTACACCAGCTTTGTGTTCATTGCCAGTGTCAGTGTCAGGTGTCATGCGCCATGTCCCGACTGTTCATGGATGCCAATGCTGACAGCTGCACCTGGCTGGCAGATTTACATCCTGATCCAGAGTTGAATCGGAGCCAATCTACAGTACATGAGAGATTATGAGCAAGTTGGCCTAGGCTGCATTCCTTATGTTTCCCCTTGCATCACAGCACTGGTGTTTTTAACTAACAGCATGCATATGGCAACCACAGGCAATTTGTTAGACATTTAGCTGCTTACATTTTAAAACTATCACTTTGCATTCTGTGGCTTTCAGCCCTTTTGTGACTGAACTGATCAAAACATTGGAAACGTTCTCCCTCTCAGTCAGTCTCTACCATCATGGGTGTTATTGAGATCTAAACAGGTGGCCCTGTTGCTAGTGATGGCCAGAGGCATAAATATACTGCTGTATTGGAACAACTGAGCCTTCATCTAAACCAGCTGGGCACAAACCTCTGCTCACTGGAGTAGTGAGGCTGTTGTTCACAGAGGAGACTTCATAGTTACCACTGGCAGCTCACTCACTTGCTAGGGAAGTGTGGTTTCATAGAAGGAAGAACTCAGTTGGCCCTGAGCTTCTCTTGAGCCGTTAAAATATTTTCACCACCACAATATCTTCCTTACTCAACAGATATTTTATCCAAATGGACAGAAATAGTTTGCACCATGGGTGGTTACCTATTCATGTCGGCTTGGCTCCTTGGACTGAATCACTGATTAAAATCTTATACCATATACAGTACAGTATTTGAACTTGTCATGCTTTCAGGTGGAACCTGTTCCACAAATGTTTTGTCTGCCATCATCTGGATCTAAAGAAACTACCTGGATACCAGAGTACTAACCTTCCTCTACAGACTTATAGTATAAACAACAAAAGCTGGTGTATGAGGTTGCACCACATCACATCACCATCGATGGTGTCTCTCTGGGGGCTCGAAAAATTCTCAAAAGGAGCAAAAAAACCTTTATCTGCCATATTATGGCCAAAAGAGAGTGGGATCTCAACCCTGTGCTGGAATCACTTCAAAGCTTTCCTTCTGTCCACATCCTGGATGTCAAGGTGAAATTAATCTTTGCCTTTTTAGCAATCACATCAGCAAAAAGATTTGACAATGCATATGCCTTAGAGACAAGCATATCAGCTGCACAAGTCGTTAATCGATCAGGTGACCTTTCGGTGTTCCATGAACCTGCTACACATTCGTTATTATTCTCATGATGCATTCTGTTGTACTATTTAGATAACAGAGACTCGATCATCAGATTGAATCTTTCAAGGGGTAGGAGTAGCTCTGAGCAGTTATCTTAACCCTGTCTGCTCCAGGGTTATCATGGCTGATCCGGCGCTCTGACCCAAGAGTCCTAACAAGCTGGGATATGTGAAGAATCTCTGTTCAGTAATATATATGTGACAAACAAAGGTTTAACTAAAGTAGTTTACAGGAGCATATACCTGCATCCGTTAATATGTTCTTGACCATTATGAGATACAATACATGAACTATGCCTTACTGAGTTTTGCAGGAAAGCAGAAAAAAAAAAGAAAAAAAACTAAATTTGAAATATGAATCATTCATTAATGAGCAGAATAAATAGGATCCTAACCCGATGGACTGAGTAAAATCAATGCTCGCCATCTCTAAATGGCTCATAATGAGGTTCATATGAATGGGTTAATTCAGTCCTCCCACAGCTGAGAAGGTTTCAGGGTATGGAGGAGTATTCAGCTGTTATTCAGCCATTACTCATTCAGTAAATTATGTTTTTCAGTAAAACTGCTAAGGACTGCCTCTTCGACATGAGCAAAATCACAATGGAAATGTCCCTCCACCGTTTCTTGCTATTTTGTTTCACAGTTCAGCTATTATCATACTGTATGCACAGCAAAAGTGGAGTACAGCAGAAAAGTTGTAGGTGCAGATATTGTACAGGTCAACATGGTTGTTGCTGGTCTGAGAATTTCCAAAACTGCTGATCTACTGGGATTTTCACTCACAACTATTCTTAGGGAGTGTAGAGAATGGTCTAAAAAAAAAAAAAGAAAATATACAGCGAGCAGCAGTTCTCTGGGCGAAAAATGTCTTGTTGAAGCCAGAGGTCAGAGGAAAATGGCCAGACCGGGTCAAGCTGATAGAAAGGCAACAGTAACTCAAGTAGCATCTTGTTCACAACTGAGGTAAGAGCATCTCTGAATGCACAACACATTGGACCTTGAAGCAGATGGGCTACAGCCACAGAAGACCACATCAGATGCCACTCCTGTCAGGTAAAAACAAGAAAGTGATGGTACAATTTCCTTGAGCTTACCAAAATCAGAAAACAGAAGATTGGAAAACCATTGGATGAGTCTTGGTTTCTGCTGCGACATTTGGAAGGTAGGAGCAGAATTCGGAATAAACGACATGAAAGCATGGATCCATCCCGCTTTGTTTCAACAGTTCAGGCTGGTGGTGGTTGTGTATTGCCATGGGCGATATTTTCTTATTACCACCTGTGCATTGTTTAAATGTACATTCTACCTGACTATTGTTGCTGAACCTGATCCATCCCTTCATGACCACGGGATAACACGGCATGTCACGAAGCTAAAATAATCACAAACTGGTTTCTTGAACAAGTAGTGACAATTAATTCACTGTACTCAAATGGCCTCCACAGTCAAAAGATCTCAATTCAGTAGAGCTCCTTTGGGATGTTGTGGAACAGGAGAGTCGACAAACAGGCAGCAGTCGTAATGCTCTCATATCATGTCAGTATGGACCAAAATCTTTAAGGAATGTTTCCATGCCTCCAGCACCTTGCTAAATCTATGCCATGAAAAATTTATGAGTTCTGAAGGCAAAAATGATCCAACCCAGTACTAGTAAGGTGTATGAATATATGTATATATATATATATATATATATATATATATATATATATATATATACACACACACACACACACACACACACACACACACACTGCATCTTTACTTTGGATTTTCTTTTACCCTGACAAACCCTATTTATGAATTTAAAGCTACTGCTCCCTGCTGTTAGGCTGTGACTAAGAAGTGATTCACAATCTTCCAGAACACATAACACACACTAATTTGTAGTTGCTAAGGACTGTGCGCTGACCTGCAAGTCATGTTATATCTTCCTTTATGAAAACAATTAATTGCCCGCGTCGTTATTTTTATTGGTTGAGAGGTATTCCAGGCTGGAATAACCACACTGAGATGTACTGTATCACTCCACTCGTCTGTGTCCACGTAAAAACAAATTCACCTCCTAATTCAATAGGGTTACTACAGAAGAATTCACTGGCAGAATACATAAAAAAAGATTTAAAAAATTAAATTTTTTTAAAAAGGAACATGGGAAGCCGGTTTCACTAGAAGCAGTGTATGCATCAACATAAGATAGTCAACAGCCTTTAAGAGTGTAGCTTCTTATTGTGTCTGAAAAGTCATCTACTCAATATTATATTTCTGGTTTATAGAACTGTTGTATAAAAACAATATGGCACTCGTGATCCTGTTGCCATGAATATCAATATGATATGAGTATGACTGTAAATATCTATATCACTCAGCCTGCAGGGTTGTACAGTATCTATGCCATGCCAGTGTTCCCGTGTAATCATACTGTTGCCCCTATAACTTCATTAAACAAGTAGCTGATCTATTTTAAACGATTCATAGGTTTACTTCACTGATTGACAAAATATTAGAATGTTTGCTAGTCCTGAAAGTCCTGATTTTTTATTTTTTCAAATTTGCATCCCAGAGTCATGGTGAGGCGGTTGCAGATGACTTAAATACTGCCTTAGGTGGTCTGTTCACTTCATTTACTCATCCCTTGTGTATTATTAGATTTCTAGTCAACAAGATCATGAAAATATCGCTCCTGCATAAAAACAAGATTTTTTTTGTTTGTTTGTTTTTTTTGTGCAAATTCAATAACAGCTTAACCTTCTTTCCCTGATACCTTACTGTTGTTATTTGCACGGTGGGATCAGGGTGCAGGCATACAGTACCTGCTGAAGAAAAGCAACAAATTTGCACATGAAGTCACCGAAGATCCACCCAGGCAGAGGGTAGAGGGTAGCCGTGAATGGCACGCAGCACACCAGGAAGATGATGTCTGTGGCAGCCAGGTTAGCTGCCGAGGAAAGCAAAGCTTAATGAGAGTATTCAGGTTCAAGGCAGCATGTAAATATATGCATGCTTATATAAGTGTGTGTGTACTGTATGTGTGTGTTTGTGTGTATGTGTGGCACCTTCATAAGCGTCATAAACTCTGATATGCATACGGCATGCATTTTTAAAGCACTATACATCAATTTCCCATTTTATTACGAACTAAATGTTTTAATGTTATTAATGCAGCGTTTGTGTGCCTGAATAATGTCTATTTTGTAAAAATAAAAATAAAAATAAAAAAAACTCTCCAGGATGTTGGTTCTCCGCATAGAGAGTGCATTTGTCTTCTGTTGAAGCCTAATATTAGTGCACGCTTTAATGACATGGATTTATCAGATGGGAAAAGATTAAAAGTCAATTAAATTGGCAACGTGGCAGTAAGGGGCAGAGTTTAATTTAGATTTAAATGAGGTTTAAGAAGACATAGTCACTGGCACTTAAACAAAAAAAAAAACACCATATCCTGTGCATAAGAAGGAGAAGGAAAAGGGGGGAAACAAAATGAACCGGTTAGTCTTGAGATTTACAAACTGCCACCTGGTTTATTGATTTGTTGCTTAAATCACATACAGAGTATTTTTTTCCCCCCCACATTACGGAGAACTGAAACTCACCGATGTAGAAGTTAGTGGCGGTCCTCATCTGCCTGTGTTTAGAGATGACATAGATGACCAGTGAGTTCCCTACGAGTCCCACCAGCATGATGAGCGAGAAAAAAAGTGGCACCAGCCAGGCGTCTGTCAGGAAAGGATGCTCGCCTTCTTCCACCTCCTCCAAGGACAAATTCCTCGCAGAATCATTCAGCAGCATCTCTGAAGAGTTCCACATCTCACTGGAGAACATGCTTTCCCCTAAAGTTTGTAATTTTGGCCGGTCCTTCCCTAATGATATATTGCAACACAATGGGCAAAATTGCTTATCTGAACTTATCGGAATGGGGGTCTCTTCTCTTAATTGTGGGGGGGAAAAGGGAGCTTTCTGAGCTGCGTCCAGTCTGAGGCAAGTTTGCATCAGATTTATACTGAGCCTGAATACACGTGGGCATCAGCGGGGCTGGAGAAAAGAGAGCTAGGGGTCTCCTAGCAACAGTTTGGGGATAGGCATTGCATATATAGTGCACAATTCAGTGAGAGTGGGGTAGAGAGAGGAGGAGGAGATAGAAGAGGTGAAAAAGGTGGGTAAGCACTTTTATTACACACGTGCGCATAATATATACTGTAACGGATATAAACCGCACTCATTTATTCGGGGATTATAGAATGAGGGGACTGATGATGGATGGATACACATCATCTGGAAATAGAGTTAGTTTTACTATTATTCTTATTGTTGTTGTTCTGATGATGATGATGTTGATGATGATGATGATTATTATTATTATTATATGCCAGCTAATAATAGGAAATTATATAGATGGGTGGTAACTTATAGAATAAACTCACATGCTTGTTGACAGACCATTCTTATTGACAGTCTGATCACATCTCGCACTGACATTCTCACCTGCAGGATGGTTGCTCTGCAGTTATCCTTCTCTATTAGCGGATGAGCCTTGTACATTATATAATGGTGGGATCTGTATGAATAGAACTGCAGATGTGACTTTTGTCACTGTTTCCATTGAAACACTAGCTATTTGATCTGTACCTTTGCCCCTGAATTTCTTCTTCTTTTTTTCTGTCAAGCAGTTTTCAAAGACACGTTCAAGGTTTTATTTATTTATTTATTTTACTCTTTGATTCTGCACCCAGTGACAGCATTTCTATGCATACTGTTCCACAAGCAAGAGTAAAATATTCAATACACCATTCGGTACACCTATATGGGATCGAATCATTCTTCTCTAGTCAATTATAATTTTTTTTTTATGTTTCAGCTGTTTTGTAGTGACATATATTAAAATGTTTCAAGTATAATATGACAATGCTATATAATATTATTATTATTATTGTTATTGTTATTATTATTATTATTATTATACTAGTGTAAGTACCCGTTGATGGGAAAAGAGTTTTTAGAATTAGTTAAAAGGTTAAAGCTAAAAGTAAACTGATTAGCTTTAACGTAAACAGCGATAGTATTATTTCAGGTTGAAGCCCACATACATGTCTGCCTGTCTTTCACTATGGCAGAACTCTCTGTCTAACTGTTAGGAACCTCCACTAGAGGTCACTGTTCATGTCTGTCTGTCTTTGTGTAGTTCCTGTTGGTTGACTCAGTTTCCCAGAAGGCACCTCAGTCAGGTGATGAGGCTCACCTGAACTGAGGTGGCTCATTAAAACCTTCTATAAATAGCAGTTTGTTCTGGGAAACTGGGTCGAGCATTGTTTGTGATTGTCTGTTGGTGTCTGTCTGTCTGTCTGTCTGTCTGTCTGTCTGTCTGTCTGTCTGTCTGTCTGTCTGTCTGTCTGTCTGTCTGTCTGTCTGTCTGTCTGTCTGTCTGTCTGTCTGTCTGGATTACCATCATGTGGGCATTCGTTTTTGTTACTTTGAGTTTATATTTGGTTTATGTTTTGTAACCTTAGTTTTCAGAGGGCTCTAGTTTTGTTTTCTTGATGTTCCTTGTGTCTGTGGATTCATGGAGCTGCTTTGTTCACTGTGTAGTTAGGCTGTGTCTCCTCCTGTGTCCTGTGTAAGTACTGTTTTGCCTTCTGGTCTTTTCCCTTGTATGTGTAGCCACATGAGTGCTTAGCCATTAGCAGGGTTAGCCGCTAGTAAACCTTGACGGCTAGTAGGGTTAGCCCCTAGTAGGGTTAGCCTCCAGTAGGCTAATCTCTAGTGGGAGTGACTGCTAGTGGTTCTGGTCACTAGTAGGTTGGCCGCTAGTTTGGTATAGCCCCATGTGTGCCCTGCCTTTTGTCTTCCGGTCCCCTAGGTCAGTACTAACACCATTAGCCACTAACCCGGTTAGGTCAGCCTCCAGTGTCCCCAGTACAACATGTAGCTACTAACCTCACTAACCCAGCTAGTCTAGCTCCTGTCCCGTGCCTCCCGTCTAGCCCCGTGCCTCCCGTCTAGCCCCGTGCCTCCCGTCTAGCCCCGTGCCTCCCGTCTAGCCCCGTGCCTCCCGTCTAGCCCCGTGCCTCCCGTCTAGCCCCGTGCCTCCCGTCTAGCCCCGCATTAGCAGGGTTAGCCGCTAGTAAACCTTGACGGCTAGTAGGGTTAGCCTCCAGTAGGCTAATCTCTAGTGGGAGTGACTGCTAGTGGTTCTGGTCACTAGTAGGTTGGCCGCTAGTTTGGTATAGCCCCATGCCTCCTGTCTAGCCCTGTGCCTCCTGTCCCTGTCTTTAGTTCCCCTCTGTGTCTTAGTTAGCTCCAGCTCCATGTTTCCTCATCCCTGGTTCCCTGTGTCAGCTCCTGGTTCCCTGTGTCAGCTCCTGGTCTCCTGTGTTCAGATCCCTTCCTGTTCCTGTGTTTTTCCTGAGCCCTAGTTTGAGTTTGTTGTTTTAGTTCCTTTGTTCTGTTTTTGAGTTGTCTGTTTACAAATAAAGACTTTCTGTTCACACACCCCTCTGCCTTCATGCCTACCTTCATGCCCACGGCAACACCATCAGCCGGTCTAGCACTACCACCAGCTAGACCCATGACACTAACTTATTACTACAAAGAATTTTTTTTTTTTGTATAATTGAGTATATAACGCCTTGTGCTTCTTTCTTCATCAGCTAAATACACTCGCTGTCCGGTAATCGGTGAGTGAATGAGAAAAAGTAGATGTGTTTAAAATTCAGTTACACATCCTCAGCAGTGTTATTTTAGCAGTGAAAATATGGACTAAACATTTCTAATTAATATCTGTTGGAGCAGGTGTTTATTTACTATACACTGAGGAAGTAGCTTATTATTAGCTTAATAGATTATTAAATCTGGCACATACAGTAACTGTTTATAACATCACTTTTATTCAACATTTTGATTTCACTTATGGTGCAGGTTAAACTTTAGGCTGCGTAAAATTCTGTCCAGTAGTCGATTCCGTCTAGCGTTCACACTTACACACTCAGTTTGCTTATGAATTGCTTATAATTTCCGCTCTACTAATTTTCATAATGTACGTTCCATTTTTTTAAAGTAAGCCTTGATGAGTTGGGATGTCATGTGCGTGTATTCGGAATTTTGCCAACTTGTAGGTGCATGACCCTCATTATTATTGTGTCTTCTGCATACTCTGTGTATACACGTTAAACTGTCATGGTGATTGGCTCTGTTGAGTGACCCATATACTGTAGCTGCACGTATCCTCAAGGCAAAAATGCTGAACGAGTAAAAAGAGAAATTATACATGCTCTGACATAATCCGGCTGGACAGACATACAGATATACAGACATAGAAACATACAGACAGAAAAGTTTCTGAGACTGGTTTTAGGTCCTCCAATTGAAACTGTGAAACTGACAATGAAACTGAAACACTGGCCAATTTAATCTTCGAGCTTTCATGTTTAAAGTTGATCAGCCATGAAAAAAAATTAACCCAGCCATTTGATCTTCATTGATTGCACATTCCGCCAGTAAGAGCAGAGTGTGAAGGTTTAATTAGTAGAGTAATAGAACAGTTTTGCTTAAAATATTGCAATGCACACATTATGGGTGACATATCAGAGTTCAAACGAGGACAAATTGTTGGTGTGCGTCTCGCTGGCGCATCTGTAACCAGGATTCTGGAGGACCATGTGCACCCAATGGTTTAAACATTGTATCCTGAATGCGGTGCCGTGTATCAGGATGATAATGCACCAATATACACAGCAAGACTGGTGACAGAGTAATTTGATGAACATGAAAGTGAAGTTGAACATCTCCCATGGCCTGCACAGCCACCAGATCTGAATATTATTGAGCCACTTTGGGGTGTTTTGGAGGAGCGAGTCAGGAAACGTTTTCCTCCACCAGCATCACATACTGTAGTGACCTGGCCACTATTCTGCAAGCAGAATGGCTCAAAATCTCTCTGGTCACTGTGCAGGACTTGTATCTGTCATTTCCAAGACGAATTGATGCTGTTTTGGCTGCAAAATGAGGCCCTACACCGTACTAATGAATTATTGTGGTCTAAAACCAGGAGTTTCAGTTTCATTGTCCAACCCCCGTACATGCATAAGTCACATGGAATCAATAGCAACACATTTTTATGCCACACACAGCCATGTTAAAATGTTGTTTACAAAACAAGAAAAGAATAGGTTTCAAATGGAATGATTAATTCCCTAGGGGGTGGTTAGCTAGCACTTTATGATCAGATCATGGACTGTTGCTAAACGCAAATGGTAGAAAAAACAGAAACCCATGGAGTGGATGACAAGAGAGCAAATTATAGTAAAGAATAATAAAGAAATAAAATAATAATTATATAAATAATGAAAGGAAATGGAATGATCCCTGTTGCTGTTGTTCTACCCAATAAAAAATTCAGTCATTTCATGTTGTCAAAAATAAATTCACTCAATTTGGCCACTAATTTATCCATAAACAATAAGTGTTACCTAGAAATAGGAATCACCAGAGAGCAGCAAATTTGATATTATCATGAAACTTAGGTGCAAATTCAATGTGTATCGCAATGCTTTAAGTATAGAGTATAGCAATTTTATAACTATCCATATCCATTTTTTTCTTGATTTAATTAAAATTCCAAACCAACTCAGGAAATAATTTGCTCCTACCGTGACGAGTTGGGCTGTCATGTGCATGTCATGTGCGTGTATTGCGAATTTTGCCAACTTGTAGGTGCATGACCCTCATTATTGTGTCTTCTGCATATGTTGTGTATACACGTTAAACTATCGAGGTGATTGACAGTTAAGAGTCATCCTGAGGATGATAGGGGCACTGCAACATTTTACCATCGCAAATGCAAACATGTACATCCTGTTTGTGGCACATTTGTATATATGAGGGGTCAAACTTTTCAAGATGGGTGGTGACCATGGTGGCCATTTGGAAGTCGGCCATCTTGGATCCAACTTTTGTTTTTGCAATAGGAAGAGGGTCATGTGACACATCAAACATATTGGGAATTTCACAAGAAAAACAATGGTGCGCTTGGTTTTAACGTAACTTTATTCTTTCATGAGTTATTTACAAGTTTCTGACAACTTATAAAATGTGTTCAATGTGCTGCCCATTGTGATGGATTGTCAATGCAACCCTCTTCTCCCACTCTTCACACACTGATAGCAACACCGCAGGAGAAATGCCAGCACAGGCTTCCAGTATCCGTAGTTTCAGGTGCTGCACATCTCGTATCTTCACACCATAGACAATTGCCTTCAGATGTCCCCAAAGATAAAAGTCTAAAGGGGTCAGATCGGGAGACCTTGGGGGCCATTCAACTGGCCCACGACAACCAATCCACTTTTCAGGAAACTGTTCATCTAGGAATGCTCGGACCTGACACCCATAATGTGGTGGTGCCCATCTTGCTGGAAAAACTCAGGGAACGTGCCAGCTTCAGTGCATAAAGAGGGAAACACATCATCATGTAGCAATTTCAAATATCCAGTGGCCTTGAGGTTTCTATTGATGAAGAATGGCCCCACTATCTTTGTACCCCATATACCACACCAGACCATCACTTTTTTTGTTCCAACAGTCTTGGAGGGATCTATCTAATGCGGGTTAGTGTCAGACCAATAGCGGTGGTTTTGTTTGTTAACTTCACCATTCACATAAAAGTTTGCCTCATCACTGAACAGACTCTTCTGCGTGAACTGAGGGTCCTGTTCCAATTTTTGTTTTGCCCATTCTGCAAATTGTGTGCGCCGATCTGGGTCTTCCTCGTTGAGATGCTGCAGTAGCTGGAGTTTGTAAGGGTGCCATTTGTGAGTAGCTAATATCTGCCGAAGGGATGTTCGACTAATGCCACTCTCCAGTGACATGCGGCGAGTGCTACGCTGTGGGCTCTTGCTGAATGAAGCTAGGACAGCCACTGATGTTTGTTCATTAGTGACAGTTTTCATGCGTCCACATTTTGGCAAATCCAACACTGAACCAGTTTCACGAAACTTAGCAAGCAGTTTGCTAACTGTAGCATGGGAGATGGGTGGTCTCGTAGGGTGTCTTGCATTGAAATCTGCTGCAATGACCCAGTTACTGCGTTCACCAGCTATCAACACAATTTCAATTACGTTAAAACCAAGCACACCATTGTTTTTCTTGTGAAATTCCCAATAAGTTTGATGTGTCACATGACCCTCTTCCTATTGAAAAAACAAAAGTTGGATCCAAGATGGCCGACTTCTAAATGGCCACCATGGTCACCACCCATCTTGAAAAGTTTGCCCCCTCACATATACTAATGTGCCACAAACAGGACGTTAATATCACCAACCATTCCCATTTTATTAAGGTGTATCCATATAAATGGCCCACCCTGTACATTTATAAAATAGTGTTTTGGGGTCAGTGCTGCGATAAATGAATCACAACACAAAAGAATCATAATGCACAACCTCATTTTTCTTCCATCTCTATTGCTAACAAGGATAGTTGGTATGAAAATCAATTTTCCTCAAAAAAAAATGCAAAAACTATGCAGGGTAAATGAAAATATGAGTGAAAGAATGTAAAAAATCTGGATTTATTAGCACAGAAGCCAAACATGATTCGTGCAGCTAATGTTGTGTTTTGTTTTGTGAGTTAATGGCTGAGGAAAGCATGAAACCATTGAAATTCATGAGGGTTTTAGATACAAAACACTCAAGCCATGAAGACAATACTGTTCAGTTTTCTTTAAATGAAAGCAACTCGATGGCTACATCTCATATCAAACACTTTGCGCGTTCTCACAGCAAGGTGCATACAGGCCTACACGTTACAGAGGGTGTTATATTACCTTCTGCAGTCAACACGAGCAGGAAGCTGCTCGGCACAATTCTGCTACTGTACAAAGCACCTGAAAATAGCCCGATCTTCCATGAAACCACACGTAGGAGAATTCATGATTTACCCGAGGACAGAAAACAGCAGATGGCAAAATGGATCATACTAGAAGAATCAACAGATGTATCCAATCAAGCCACCCTAATTTCGACACACTTATCAAAATGAAATCATATCCTCAGGTTTCCCCAGTGATTTGCACAGGCTGTGATTTTAGCTGTGGCTCCCAAAGCAAAACCTGTTAAGAATTACTGCCTTAAGTGCTATGAACAATCAAGATACCTTAGCTTTTATTGTTCATGTAACAGGTTTGACTACAAGAGAGCACTTCAGACAATATTTAGTTATATTAGCCATCTTATATACAGTGTATATATACTGTTTATACAATATACTGTATATGCTGTATATAGGAAAGCTGCTTTGAAGAAACAAACAAACAAAAAGCTCTCTGAGATGGCATGAGTAAAAAAAAGTACTACAGTATATGGTCAAAAGTAAACCTGTGTAAACTAGCAAACTAGCGATTCATTATAGAGGTAACATGTAGTCTATTTGTTGAACTTTCCAACTTTTCACTGATGGAGACTGGAACGCAACACTGTTTGTGGCAATTGAGGTCTCAAAGCTATCAAAGCAATTCTAGTCCCAAGCCATCATAGCAAATCTGTTTGTATCAATTGCAGTCCATTTTCACAGTTTCTATGTCACGACACGTATAGGTATATACGCTATCTATGTGGGGCCACCATCAGCAGGAATGAGTGGTTTACAAGTGAGGATAACTCCAACAACAAAAAGTAAAGCATCAGGGTGGGTTGAGTGTTAAAATGAAACAAATTCAATAAGAAATCTGAAACTTATTGAGAGAGAGATAGAGAGAGAGAGTATGCTTATAGCATGCTTTAGTATCATCTCAACCAGACTCATAATGAAGCTTATACCAGGATAATATTCTTTAAGTTCCCAGATAAGCTGCTCACTGTTAAATGAAAGCAACCGGACATTGGTACCAGAAATTTTATTTTACATATATCAGTTTGTAGAGTTTACACCAAACAGGGTAAAAACTAAATAAAACAGAAATCCTGTTACTGGAAATGGCTGGAGGGAAGGAGAGATTAGAGGAAAAATGTCTGAGCTGCCTGGATGGATAGAGTACTTCAAGTAATGATTCTTTACAAGTATGGTGAGCAAAAAAAAAAAAAAAAAAAGCAACCCAGCATGCACAGAACACACAACCTTGGGATGGATAAGCTGTGAGCAGGAGACCACAGTACATCAGGTTTCATTTTTACCAGCTATATATGATTCTGAAATACCCGGCACTTCTGGTTCCTACGCCCAAGCCATGAACCAGGTCACAGAGATCACTTTTTTCCCCTTTCAAATTTTTGATGTTAACATTAAAGCTCTTGACCTGTATCTGAATGATTTTTTTAATTGCCCTGCTGCCACATGGTTGGCCGATAAGACAGCTGCATGGGTGTGCAGATGTACAGGAGAAGTAGACAGTAAGTGTATTTAGTCTCAATAATATCTTGTGTTTCCCTTAGTTGCTTACTGAGAAATATAGTTTACAAGGATTCTCCTGTCAATCATCTTTATTATACTTGTTTACCAAAATCCCTGTCCCAACTACAAACTACTGTATATGATCTAAGTCTTGCCAGTGTGAACTTGGAGAGTGTATAAATGAGTGACATTCCCACATAAAATAAGCTGCACTCTATGTGTCAATGAAAATGTTTTCTACCTCACTGGTGGATTCGGTTCTACTTGGACCCAGTTGTTGTGGTAGTCATTGCTCAATTAAACGTAAGAGCAGTCGTCTTTCTTCCACAAGACATATGAGAGCATGAAGAATTTGCAGAAAACCACAGTGATCCTGTTTCGAAATAGCACATTTTTGTTGCAGCTGCTGAAACAACACTATTTCTGAAATATAGGTCCCCTGTGACACATATTCCTTGAGAATGAAAGGTGAAAAAGATTAAAGGTTATACAAGAATTGTGAATTCCTCCATATGGGAGTCAGCAAATAAAAGCATAGCTCTTACTTCTCTAAGGGTACCTTTCATTCTGATGCCACATTTGAATAAAGTTATAAAGTTATAAAGTATATAGTCATAAAGAATAGACGTCTCTATAATAATTGGATTAGAATTCTTCATGTCACACATAATAAGACTTTACAACGAAAATGGAAAGCAAGCCCAGGAAACCACAGAGCTCCATAAGTCAGTGTAGTTGTAAAACCATTCCCAGACAAACCAAGCATGGCAGGCCCAATTATAAAATATAATATTTGGCACAGTACGTCCACCCCTACCAGTTGATGTCTATAACATCTTAAATTTCTGTCTCGTTTTTGTGCCACATCACCTTGAGTCACACAATTTTAAAGTCACATACTGTATAAGGACCATTTAATGAACTGCATAAAATTATTTATGGTCGCCTTTGCTAACGTGACTATAAGTGCATTTCTATAGGTTTTGTTTGTTATAAATTTTCCAGCTCTGTAAAATCAACCGTAAAGTTTGTCCCCAGAACAAACTTATTCTGTTTGTTTTGATTCTGTACTGCTTCTGGTGATTCTGTGATTGTTCTGCTGCTTGATTTAACAGCTGCCTTTGATACAGTAGACCATGACATCCTTCTGTCACGCTTAGAACACTGGGTGGGAATTAGGGGGACAGCTCTGTTGATAGAACATTTTCTATTAGTTTTGGAGATCTTAGGTCCTCATCAGCATCTCTGACTATGGGGTCCCACAGGGTTCTATCCTTAGACCCCTACTTTTCTTGTTGTATTTGTTGCCGCTTGGCTATATCCTGAGAAAACATGGCATCTCCTTTCACTGCTATGCAGATGATATTCAGATTTATCTCCTGTTACAACAGAAGGATGGCTACTCTGTCAAGGCTCTGTTAACATGTCTAGATGACATAATGGCATGGTTAGCCCAACATTTTTTTATTTTATTTTAATGATAAAAAGACTCAGGTTTTGGTATTTGGTCTTGGTGCCAGTGGTAGAGTTCCTCCTCTGGATTTAGGAGCCTTGGAGCAGTACTGTATGTTACATCCACAGCTTTGAATTTAGGTGTTATTTTTGACCATGGCCTTAAATTTGATCAACAAATCAGTGCTGTGGTTCAGTCCAGTTTCTTTCAGTTCAGGCAACTGGCAAAACTTAAACCTTTTTTGTCCTTTAGGCATTTTGAAATAGCCATCCCCTCTTATCACCACTCGCATTGATTACTGTAATGCTCTGTATTTTGGGGTTTCTCAGGCAGCGTTACATCGGCTACAGCTGATCCAAAATTCTGCTGCTTGGCTCTTAATGCCTACAGATAAAAGAGGCTCCTCTTCATTGGCTCCCGGTACAGTACCGAATTAATTAAAAAATTATATTGGTGACTTATATTATATATATATATTATATATATACTTATATTGCTGATTGTACCCAAAACCCAATGCAAGCTCAGGGGTGATCGGGTGTTCTCTGTTGCAGCACCGAAATTGAGGAATGACCTACCCTTGACTATTCGTGAGGCCAATAACAATAACAATAGTTATATTTTGAACAATAGTTATATTTTGAATTTAGGAGAAATATTGTCAGCAGTACACAAAAAGTGAAGGAAAACTGTTCATCGATACATGTACCTATAAGAAAAAAACAGGAACTAATTATGCTGCAATGGTTTCTTTTTCTTTTTCAATGTTATTCTCTGCAAAATACTTTAATATTGGGCATCTGGTTTGTATCAGATAAACTTTTTCATATAATATTCAGGCAAATCTGCAATGGATGTGTACTGTACCTCTATGGCCCAGTCTCATTTATGATGATCATGTTTGTAAACATTAAATGGGTATTTGTAAACAAATACTATACAAAAGGAACCCATCCCTTCTTATGTATGAACCCTTCTATCTTTTCATTCCTACACTGTAAGTCCAAGCAAAATATGCACTTGTTCTAAATATTTGGCTTAGACTCAAGGTCATGGAGACAGCTTGTAATCACAAGAAAACCAAGGACATACTAAACACTAAGAGACAAGATATCGAGAACACATGCTCAAAAAGTCTCGCAATGTCTTTTTAATTACCCTTTTAATCCTGTGTGCCTTTTTACACAATCATCCACTACATTAAAATGTGTATCCTGACCTTGCATGAATCACATTGAAATTGATAATAGTAGTTAAGCATTCTTCAGCTTGTCCATCTCCACCTATTCAGTTACTATTAAACCCTGAATTGTGATATTTCTGTTGTGTTTCTTTTTCTTTCTTTTTTTTTTTTTTAAACTATGTTCTAGAGGGAAAAACTCTTTTATACCAGCATGACTAGCTCACACATTCTCCCACCACCAGAGCACATTTGATAGCGATTCATAAAAAGACCCCAAAACATAAAAACTTGTATGTCAGGCATGACAAGTAAGAGACATGAGAGGTTAGGAACAAGTGCAATCTCTAATATTTTCAATAAGGACGGCTCTTGAAAGTCGGAACAATCTTAGTGGTATTTGACAAGTGATATTTGACTGAGATTAATTTTAAATGCGTTTACAAATTAATCGCTAGTGCTATTACAAAGGCAAAACAGACAAGCATAAATGACATTTTCAGGATTAAATTATAAGTTGTCACCGTATGTGAATTTTTAATTTCTTGTCATAATGTAACTTGCTCAGCCAGTGTGAAGCAAGGGCTACATTTGAACCCTTTGTATTCGTGCACATTTTGTGCTTTTTATTATTTAATTATGAAGCTTTAATTATCCAATATTCAGTCTTATGTTAAAGACAGTATTCAAAGTTTGTACTTGAAATGTTGGAATTAGAGTATGTTATGTAACACAGTGTATTAGTTAAACACTTTTGGTCTTCGGTTTCAAGAAGCACATCATTACCTCCGACCACCAAGATCTCAGAGGCACAATTAAGCAGACAGAAGGTTGGGAAAAAATTTACATAATGCAGGCAAAAATAACCTCAAAAAGCATGGGTAAGATTTCAACCTGATGAACCAGATGCTGAGTTATTGAACCCAGTCAACTTGTATTAAACGAACTAGATATGAAAAGAAGCCAATTGCTATTTAGTCCTATCTGGAACTGATTTGTGATAATGCAACCTTGATGCAGGCAGCATAGGACAGTTTTTTAACTGGCTTTTAGTTTTCTGGTTGAAAAGCCTTAGAACCCATATTTGTATTCAGGTGCCAGCATCAACTCTGTTTCTGGGGATTCAGCCCTGCAATTGTCATGCACTTAGATGCAGTAAAACGTTGAATTTTATAAGTATTATGTGGCTGCAACAGAGTCACAACTCAAAGCACACAGAGTGTACAAACAAGTTTCTGCATAAATAAATTTGTGCCGTCTGTCAATACAGAGCTTCCATAATCACTCACGAAGGTAGATTATTCATGAAGTTTAACACACACAAACAATCAATAATACATCACCAGATTTTCAAATGAAAAAGCAATCTTCTAAAATTTACTTTTCATAAGAATCATAAGAACATTGAGAAGAATAAAAAAAATGAATGCAAGGGTAAAAAAAATAAATAAATATAAAATACATTCCAAAATATAATCCTTCACCTGATATACCACATCACAGCTAGTACACACACACACACACACACACACACACACACACACACACACACACACACACACACACACACACACACACACACACCTGTGAAGGAATTTTTATGATAAACAATAAAATATATTTTGAAATGCCTATTTGGAGCTAAGTTTGGAGCTAAACATTGCAATATGTGTGGGTGGTATTGAGAACTGTGACACAAATTAGCATATTAATTTGTTTACTGCAATGAAGGGTTTAAGTGACTCTGCAGAAAACTATATTATCATTACCCCTTAGAGCATTTTTTGGATGTCTTATATTAGCACTAGCACAAGTATGCGTCATTGACAGGAAAAGAGTTTCTAGGAATAGGTCAATGGTTAAAGCTCAAAATAAGCTGTTCAGCTTTAATGGAATCAGTGATATTATTATTTTAAGTTGAAGCTCACATACAGTACGTTTCTGTAGTCAGAGAGTGAATCACAGATGAGAAATCAAATAAGAAGATCGGATAAAGATTATGTTTTTTTTTGTTTTGTTTTTTTTTAATGACTCCAGCGCATTAAAATTCACTTATACCATGGTGCAGGTGTGTGTTTACATTGAGCAAGTAGCTTATTCAAATTAGATTATTAAATACAGCCCATAACTGTCATAACATCACTTTTACTCTTTTGATTTTACTTATGGTGCAGATTAAACTTCAGGCAGATATCTAAGCACCCACTGTTGCACAGGACACTGTGCAAACTTGCAGTGTAGAATCCGGCACATATCTGCTCATAACCTCCCTTCTACTTGACATTTTGATTTAAATGCTGTTTTTAAAAATTTTACTTTTACTATGGTGCGGGTTTAACTTCAGACAACTACTGAAAGACTGGCAAAGTTTTATTAAATATTGTCTAGTCAGTTTTGTGTGATGTTGTGGCAAAATCGGCTAGACAGACAGACAGACAGACAGAGATATTTTTCTGAGAGTGGTTTCCGGTCCCCGAATGCAGAAAATGATTGAAAGATTGAGTTATGTCTAATGTACAGGAAAAAATGTTATATAGATATCTTGTATATTATTCATTTCTTTCTTGTATTGTTTTTTAATAATTCATATTAGCATTTTATTACGAGTTTTATTTTGTGCATGTCTTTGCAAATATGGTTTGACCAACTCCTTTTTGCTTGCAAAATGACTTCCCTGAAGAGTGAGATTCGAAATACTACAAAATGTGTGTTGTGTGTTGCACGGCTAAATGATGAGGATGTGGGTAATTACTATGGACAGATCCCACAGCACACATTATGTTCCCCCATGCTGAGCAGACACATCCGCAGTGGCTTGCTGACCTACAGTGCTTTAACCACATCTCCGGATTCCTGCCAGGTCGAGCTAAGAGAGCAAATTCTACTTTTAACAATAAATTCTCAAAATCTTACAACTGTAGCCAGACACACCTGCTCAGACATTCAAGCATTAATCTATAGGTCATATTTGGCACTTCTGTCAAGAACATACTGTATGCTGCGTGTACTAATGTGCACTTATTCACAGTTTACTGCCGCCACAGCTTGTCTACTTTGTCACTAAAAGCCACTTTATCCACATACAAAATGTGCGATGTTTCATTTGCAACAAAAAAGACAAATATGGAAACAAATAAAAATAAAACCCAATCAATTTCGTAATGTGTACGATAATAGACTTCATTGTTCCTTTCGAAGATAGAGCTTAATTTTTAAAGTGATCTGACATTACCTAATCATAGATTGTGAAATATTGAAAGAGAATGTTTTCTAAGCACTAATTACAAACTAGTAAGGCCATCTGCTATAACACATGTCACTATTAATTTTTTAACCAACTTTTCTAAATTACAGCAGTACTGTCTCTGGTTCAGAGAGATGGTATATTAAACATTATCTAAATTCATGACGGTATCAGTATAAAGTACAATTTTGGTATTGTGCCATTTAAAGGTCCAGAGTTACAATCTCAGAGTTACAATAGTGTTCTTTCTAGCAGATATTCGCAGAATTTGACAAAACATATATTTAATGTGAATTGCTTATGCTCCCTTTAGGGAGAGGATATTTGATTCTGGTGACATATTACACTTTTAGCTCCAAAGCGATTACTTACAGTACAGTATTTTATACTTGAAACACAATCTAAAAATAAGGTTTTCTGTTGTGGCATTCAGTAAATTCACTAGATCTTAAAAATGTTAGCCTGAAACACTTGCTCTGGGAATTCAGGCAATGCTCTAAAGGTTATATTTGGCACTCCTCGAAAGAAATGCATTACTGTGCCACGTACGGTATACTGATGAGCACTTACTTATATTTTAGTTCCATCACACTTTGTCATCGTTCCTCCCAAAATCCAGAGAAGATCTGAAAGGTGCAATTAAGCAGACAGGACCATGGGAAATGTACATAATGCAGGCATAAATTACCTGCATTTGAGCTCTGCAAAAATTCTACATGCTGACTTCAATATCTATTAGATGCTTTTACCATGTCTGATTATGTCCTGGCTCTCTCTTCACATTGTGTAAATTTCTAAATTATACATCAGACTGGGGGCTGAGTCCACTCTGACCACTTCTGCTATAGGGTTCTGCTGAAAACATGCAATGGTACTGCAATTCAAATGAATGATTTCTTCAAATGAATGATTAATTCTTTATGATCTTTCAGATCATGGGTTATTGATTCAGTAACATGAAGCACAGTAAACCCAAAAGGAGTGGCACATACTACCATTCCAGTAAGTCAACGTATTTTTAGTTTACATTTATTGATTTGGGTCATAATGAAAATCAGAATCGCCAAAACAAAAGCGAGGGTTCAACAATCAAGCAAACAGAGCAATCCGAAGAAACCAAATCGAAAGGTTTGAAAGCAAACCATGATAAAAAAAATAATAAAAAAACTAAGAAACAACTCTCAATGTTTTACATTGTTTTATAATAATTTTGGCAAAAAAAAAAAAAAAAAAGTCACACACTGTAATATTTTTTTGGACTTCCTTTTGTTTTGATTATAGCATGGTTTCATTTCAATAAACTTATGCAACCTCACAATATTTATTTCCATCCAAAGTCGCATTAATTTCTCTCCAAGATCTTGTATTGATGACGTGAGAGTCGGATCGCCGTGTAAAGCCTTCTTTAGCACATCCTCAATGTGGTTTAGGTCTGAACTCCTTGGCGGCCAATTCATGTGTGAAAATGATGTCTCATGCTCCCTGAACCACTCTTTCACAATTTGAGCCACATGAATCATGGCATGGTCATCTTGGAACATGCCAGCACCATCAGGAAGGGGGAAAAAAATCCACTGATGGGAAAAATCTAGTCATTCAGTATATTCAGGTAGTCAGCTTGCCCTCATTTTTCTGGTCACATAACTTTCCTGAATCTAGACCTGACCAACTGAAGCAACCATAGGTCATAACACTGCCCCCACAGGCTTGTATGGTAGGCACTATGCATGATGGGTGCACCACTTCATCCCCTCTCTTCTTACCCTGATGTGTCCATCATTCTGGAACGGTACAGTAAATCTGAACTCATCAGACCACAAGACCTTTTTCCAATGCTCCACAGTGCATTCTTTATGCTCCCTAGCAAACAGCTTTTTTTCTATTAGTTTAACTGATAAGTGGTTTTCACTTTTCACGTACGTGGTTTTCACATTTCTTTTACTATTAAACCATACATTCTCTATAGGATGTATCCAATGGAAGGCTCTTAACTATTTGTTTATTTAAATCCAGTTGGCAACTTTTTTGCCATGCAGTGTACAGTATGTGCAACAGTGTGACTTTTTCAAATAAATGCTCAAACATATTTAAAAGCCCTATCTCTAAAGCCACTGACACTTGCAGCCAATGCACATGTCATTTGTGCCGAACTGAATGCAAAGTCTCTGTTTTGACCTCAATTTGTAATTTTATAACACAACTCTAGCATAACTTTAAACACTGGTCTCTACATTTCAACACTATTTTTGCCAATTCGGGCTCCATATTCACACAAGGCAATACACTTTTAGGAAATGAGATCATGTAAACATATAGTACGGTTTGGACCAATGAGTAAAAGATGTGATAACTAGAGGAGGACAGGAAAAAGGAGAACGATAACAAGGAGGTTAAGAAGTATAAAGGATGGAAAAGAAGTCAAAAGGGAATCTGGAATACAGTAACTGATAAAAATCAAAGGGACTGTATTTGGCCATGTTGTCAATCATGAGATGAGCATGAGGGAGTCTGGGCAAAATCTAAGCTTATACTGGTGTATAAACTTGTGGATGTTTTAAAATGAGAACTGCACCCCAGAGCAGGACATCAACATTGTAAATACATAATTTCAAATGACTTCATAAGACTCAGAGAACTACAGGACCACAGAAATTAGCACATAACACCATATTTCAAAATGTGAACAAATTGAATTTTCCTTCATGATCTTGTCAGCAGCTTTACAGAGTTCTTTTGAAAGCAGCTTAGACGAAAACAATTAGGATTCGAATATGTGCAGGTAAACTAAAGCTGCACAAATCTCTTTCAAAATACATCCAAGCATTCCAAACCGTTTACGCTCTTTTCAAAACTGACACTTTGAATTAACTATGATTTCATGGTTAGCACTGCAGACTTGCACCTCCGTGGTCAGGGGTTTGAATCCCACCTCAGGTCTGGTTATGTCTATTTTGCATAGGTTTGCGTGGGTTTGGTGGATTTCTCCTTGGTACTCCAGTTTCCTTACACAGTCCAAAGACATGCAGCGTAGAATAATTGGCGTTTCCAAATTGCCTGTAGTGTGTATGTGTGTGTGTGTGTGTGTGTGTGTGTGTGTGTGTGTGTGTGTGTGTGTGTGTGTGAGTATGAGTGCCCTGTGTCCTGTGATGGATTGGCACCCAATCAGGATGTACCCCACCTCATGCCCAGGGGCCCCTGAGATATGCTCCAGGCTACTGTACTAAACTCCTGTGTTGATGCTGACTGCTATCTCTTTCCTATTTTTCACTAAGTATTTTACAATGACCAAAACAGCGCCCCCTAAGTGTTATGTGGTGAACATGTGCCAAGGCACCATTGCAACCTCACTGTAGATTAATGTTATGTTTAAAGGAATTCCAGGCAGATCAGCCTATCACCAGATTATTATGAAACTTTGATTTCTCAGGACTATGCCGAGGAAAGACAGAAACACAGTCCCTCACACCAATCAACACATAACATCATTTTACCAACATCACCGGTAGCCCTTTTGTTTTCATATCACCAAAAATGCAAAGTTGTGAAATTTATGAAAGCTGGGGATGGAACTTTAATTAATTTATTTATTTTTGGCTAAACTAAAAGGAGCAACTGGAGATGAAACCTGACTGTGTACAGAATTGCATAGGGAGAGGAAGAAATAAGGAATTCTGATTTTCACTAAGAAAAATGGTCGACTATGAAGGGCTGAATTCTTTAACTGCTCACTGTATTTTGCTCACCTGGATTAGGCTGCATGTGTTGCATATGCACTTACACACAGACAATATGAACCATGTACATAATGGCCCTTTGGACTAGTAAATGATAAAGAATTATGGAAAGTTACTGTGTATGTCTAGTACACACAATGGGGTTTGTAAGCCTTGTGTTTATTACATGTAGCTATTAATACTTTACAATATGTGTGTAATTTAATTTTAGTATGAATGTAAATTAAATGTATCCTAATTGTAACGAATGTTTTTTCTTATTATTAATTATTGAATTTACTCTATACTTTCAGTGTCTGGCTATGCATTTGGGTGAGGATAAGCATAAATTAATCAGAAAATGCATCTGGTTATATTTTATTAGCTGTTAAAGCAGTGGCATATGACGTACAACACACACACTACCTTGCATACCTAAAAAATATTCCCTTTGCCAAGCCGTTGAATATTAATAGGACTTTCCGAACCAACAACTCCCTGAAAACAAAACATGACCCTAGTAGACAAAAACACAAGAACGGGGAGAAAATGCGAACTCCATGCACACAGACCACAAAGGTGGGAATCAAGTTTGGCTGAGATTTGCACCCGGACTGTGGAGGTGCAAGGTGACAGTGTTAACCACTAAGACACCGTGCCGCAGAATGGAGTATATTTTCTTTCGAAAAACATGTACTGTATGGTCAGTGCTTTAGATTTGACAAATGGATATGTCTGGGGATATGTTGATTGATCTAAAGCAAATACCTGTATATAAAGTATAACTTATTTAAAAGTTGAATATATAATAAATGATCAAAAATCAGGACTGCTTTGACCTCATTCTACCTAAAACATACCAAACCATGACTCTAAGTACTGTAGACTGTATAGAAGGCTGTTGAAATTTCTAACTAGTTTTTCCCTCTAAAAGCCCATCTCCCTGTATTATGGTCACGGTGAAGCAGCTGCCGCACTCACCACCCAGTGTTGGTCATGGTCAACATAATTATGAGATTGACCAAAGTTGCGCGTATTTCATTTCAAATATTTGCTCATCCACCTTAGATAAATGTCCACCTCCTGTTCTACCTCCACCTCTGTGTGCTATGTGTTGCTCCATTGTTTTCCAACACTTTAGAGGTCACCTAAGGTTTCTTTCATGCTCTAACCGATATTTGAAAAGTTTAGCCAATTGAATTTAAGCAGGCTTGGTGTGAGTGAGATCAAATGGTAAGTATAATTTTTGGCATTTAAAGGTCAGTGCATTTTAAACAATGAAAATCTCATGATTTAAAATGTATTAAGAAATCTCAATCGTTAAGAATTATGACAATTATGAAATTATGAAAATCATTAAGAATTATGAGACTTGTGGGGAAAAAAAGTGGTGAGATTTTGTGTGTGGAGGTATGCAAATAAAATGTGGTTTGAAATAGCTCTTTTGGAAGCATTTTTGCTGGTGGCGATGGCTTTTTAGAGGACTTAACATGCTCATAAAGCACACGGGATGTGTGATGTGTCTGGTTGGCAACGGCACAGAGTGCTTGGGCCCGCTCATCGTTGCTTGCAACTGGATTTTATTACTCTGTTCGGGGTACTTGTGTGTAGCTGGGACCATCATGAGCTCACTCAAATGATTGTTTACATGTCCTGCATTGATGCAAAAACATAAAATTTTAAAAATCATTTAGTATAGTATATACAGGACACTATGTAAGGTTTTGTGGTTACTGTGTAGAGTTTTGCAAAAATAGCCTACAGTATTAAAGATTGTCCCTAAGCAATGCGAATTATTTTTTAATGTTCCATTTGTAGCATTGACAGTGATTCATGTTTCATGGTTGTTTATCCATGAAACACCTGACCAAACTCAAGCTAAATGATAATGGCATGGTTTTCAGTAAAAGAGTTTCAGAAAGCCAAAGCAAACATCAGAATAAGTGTTTTATGTTTTTGCATATTTATTTCATATACTCAGGAGTGCTACATGTACAGCAATCAGTTTACCTATGAACAAAATAGTCAAGCTGGAATTGAGTGTCGAGATCTCGAGCAACATTTCACACCTGTTTTCTATCCAATGTCTAAATTACAGGAAACACTGGGGACTGACTCCACTATGACCAGTTTCTGTTATAAGACAAGGATGATTACACAGTGTCCAATTGTGGTCTGTATTTCTTTGGAAAGTTACTGCCATGCGTTCGCCTCCATCAATTCCAGTGCCTTAATTCTAACACTTATCCTCAGGGCTCTATACCCTGTTTCATACATATTTATTTCATTACACATTATTTTGTTAAAAGGAGAATGTTTTTTTCTTCTTCTTTGCTTAAGGAAACTACGTTTGAATACATACATATACTGCCTGGCCAAAAAATGTCACCACATCAGAAGAGTCAAATTATTGGCCTGCATCAAGTACTGAAAGCAATTAAGGAGATCTGAAATGACTGGAATTGGCTTAGGGATCCTTCAACACATTGTTAAAACGTATAAAGACTGTGCTGAACCCTCAACGTCATCTGGCCATAGGGAAAACCACTTTTTAATAAACCACTTAAACTTTCTGGTGCTCATAATGATTGGACTTAGGAGCAATTGGAACATGTCATGATGACTCTAGATCTGGGGTTGCTTCAGTTGGTCAGCTCTTGGCTCAGCAATATTATGTGGCAAAAAAAAAAAAAAAAAAGGTCAGCTGATTACCTGAATGTACTGACCAGGTTGTCGCATCAATGGAGTTGTTTCATTCCTGATGGCACTGGCGTATCCCAGGATTCCAGGTGTGAAAGTGCGTTTCTGGGAGCATGAGAAATTTTTTTCACACATGAATTTGCCACCACAGTGTGTGCCGTAATCAAAGCAAAAAATCAATGAAATCTTGGATTGTGGATTTTTTTACAGTGTACAGTATTTGCTGTACACAAATGCTCATTTTGACTTTTGTGGAACCGAGCGCAACATCACCAGAAACTGCTGTAGCACAAATATACAGAATGCTATGAAGAGGCGATGCTGGAGCTGATTTCTTGATATCATGTGAGAACACATTCAGATTTCATGACATATGACATTTGTTACAGATTATCAGCAGTGACCGAGAAGGTCCATATCAGATATATACAGTACAGAGCAAAAGTTTGAACACACCTTCTCATTCAAAGAGTTTTCTTTATTGTGTTCTTTATTGTGTTCTTTTTCCTTAGCAGTGGGTTCCTAGCAGATATTCTACCATGAAGGCCTGATTCACACTGTCTCCTCTTAACAGTTGTTCTAGAGACGTGTCTGCTGCTAGAACTCTGTGTGGCATATATATATATATATATATATATATATATATATATATATATATATATATACCCTAAAACTAGCATTAAAGTACTCACCCACACCAGTCAAAGTAAAATTGTAAATTGTAAATTAAAAGTATAAGTTTAATTTAGTTTTTATTTATTTATTTATTTTTTATTAAAGGATTATTAAAGGTTTTCCAGTTACCATGTTTAGAAGAAACACATCATGGACAGAGGAGGAAATTAGAGACTTAGAAACAACACTTCATTCTTATTATGCCACAGATAAGATTTGATTCCCTTGGGGATTTCTTGTCCTCTATAATCATTTTCTATCCATAAAAATGCACTGAAAGTAATTATGTGCGAGTCATTTTTTTTCAACAGAAACATAACTGAATGCTTCCTGAGGCTGTTTGACCTTAAACTGTGCTGCAATTCCCACAAGCACTAAAAGGGCAACCAAGCACTACATGTGCTGCATTTTTGCATATTAAAAGATCTACCTTTTTATTTGATTTTACATTTAACTTAACCTTTAAAAAGCTAATTTCCCACAACTGCTTTTCTTTGCATTGCAGTGGCAAGTGACATTGTGCCGCTGTGCAGCTGTGTGCAAGTTTAGTCATTGACTGGTGAAGTAGAGAGCAGTGTCACTATAATTTTATTATATATTGTAGCGATCACTCTGATCCAACTACAGTGTCCAACCACCCATTTATTGTAAGTCTGGACCTAGTATTTTACCTTCAGAAAGATGCCTGGAGAGATTGATACTCGCTGAAAAACATCATTGTTTCAGTATGCATTGGTTGACTTGATTGGCCTGATGTTTTGTTTCCATGGCCATAGTGTGATCCAGCATTGACAAAGCATTTCAGTTATTCTATATAATACATAAAAAGACAGAAACACACACCCACACACACACTACGCCCCAGCATGTCTGAACAATTGTCATGCCCCTGGCAGCATGCAGCTGGCACTTGATCTCACCTGAGTACTGACACCTGCAGCTTATTTCCTGGATTTAAAGACTCTTTTAGCACAGCACTAAATTTTCCATATGGTCCCATATGCTCAGTCACTCATATGCCTAGGTTTATTGTCATGTGTTATTCACCTAGTCTGAGTTTATGTCTCGTTGTAAATTCCTTATTAAAGTAAATCGCAGGCTTCCTGAGCATTTCTTAGTTCCAAGTTTCTTTATTGTCCTATTTTGCTCCAATTCAATGCCTTGCTTCAGTCACTTCCAGGTTTCAGGATTCTAGTTCTCTGTTCATCTATCACTTGATATTGATCACAGTCTTGCTCTCTTAGCCGTTTGTGTCTCCTGTTCCTGTTGCCCGGGGTGCTGCATATTTTCATTTTTATGACAAATGGTGAATCATTTTCTTGCTACAAACATCAAGCCAGGCATTTAGAGTCTCATGGGCAAAGATGCCGGAGGCTATATTGAGATCTGAGTTTATTCGAATACACCACAGGGCAAAAACAGCTGAAAGACCTAAAAATAGAACAAAAATGCATGTGTGCTGTCACATCTATGCTAAATTCTGAACTGCACGGCCATAGCTGATAGGTATTCGTCAAAAGGCATATTCCTGACGTTGTCTCCGAAATGTCAATAACTTCGGGCATAGTGTGAAGGTGGACTATGTTAGACTTTTCTGTGTGTATTGACAGATGGCAAAATAATTAGGTGCACACTGACACCTGATGTATGACACTGTGTGGCTACACAAGTGTACAAAACAATGTGGAATCGGAGGATAAGGAATGGCACCAGTCGAACGTAGGCATGTTATAAAAAGCTTGGGATGTTTCTGACAAGTGAATTAGTCAAAAGTCACTGACAGAAATTCACTCAGCTGCTGTAGACCTCTTAATAGCCTCCTTGATGTGTTTACTTATCTAGTCATCACATGTTGAGATTCATCCTGCTCTTGGGGGGGGGGTCCCTTTCATGCCACACTTTCTCTACTTGTTGATAGCAATTATCACTTATTAATTATTAAGAAGTGTTTCATAATATATCATATTCCTTTAATTAATATTTATAAATGTACTACACCTAATTGCTACCATTCAAGAATATAATTTAGTACAATCCTATGCAAAAGTTTAGGCACCAAACATTGGTGCATAGTTACTTTTTATGTCATAAATTGAACAAAGATATTTAAAAAATCAAATAAAAACATTATTGTGGCACTGTGCAAAAGTTTGGGCACCCTACATAATCAGTACTTAGTAACACCTCATCTGGCAGATATCACAGCTTGCAAACGCTTTTTATAGCCAGCTAAAAGTCTTTCAATTCCTGTACTTGGGATGTTCTCCCATTCTTCCTTGCAAAAGGCTTCTAGTTCTGTAATATTCTTTGGCCGTGGTGCATGCACAGCTCTTTTAAGATCTACCCACAACTTTTCAATGATGTTTAAATCAGGGGGCTGTGATGGCCGTTCCAAAACCTTCAGCTTGCGTCTCTTAAGGTATTCCATAGTGGATTTCGAGGTATGTTTAGGATCATTGTCCTGTTGTAGAAGCCATCCTCTTTTTGGCTTCAGATTTTTTACAGTTGGTGTTATGTTTGCTTCCAGAATTTGCTTTTACAGTATTTGGTGGAATCCTTTCTTCTGTGCCACTGGCTGCAACACAACCCCAAAGCATGATAGATCCACCTCCATGCTTAATAGTTGGCAAGGTGTTCTTTTCATGAAATACTCTCCCTGATCCCTGGGGAACACCTTGAGAAATAGTGTCAGTGTAAGATTTATTTTACCAAAGGACAACAAACTGGAATCTGTTAGTAATACAGGAGATGGGTAAGTTAAATACTACCCAGCACAAGCCCTAATGTTGGATGACCGTTGTAGTTTGTTGTGATGATGTTCAGTCTAGAAATGGTTCCAGGACAACATTGTTTTTAAAAGTTAGAATGACATTGATAAAAATGACTTAGAGATAAGATGGAAATAAAACCTTAACACAATGAAATTCTAACCTTTATTTGGTGCACTTACACCAATTAACACCGTTCGCGCCCAACCATTGTCCTTCTAGTTTCTAACATGTTTCTAATATTGTCTTACAGAAATATTACCCAGGGCTGCATCTTAACTCCCTAATATATTACTGTACAGTACTATAATATATTACAGTGGCACATATTACGTGTTATTTGTGGCACATGTTCCCTAATAGTCTAATATACACTACTCACAAAAAGTTAGGGATATTGTTATTTACATGAGTACCTTTCCTATTTGCTCTAAATTTTAATGAAATAAGTCAAAGTTCCTTTTGATATTACTAATAATGTATGAATTAGTAATATCAAAGAAACACCATTTTCATTAGTTTCATATTTATTACGCCAAAAATTTAGACAACAACAAGGATAGCCCCAAATAACAAAAATTGACAATGTCAGTCGCGGGTGTTTCCACCATTTGCCGCAATGACAGCTTGACAGCGACGTCTCGTGCTCCTCACTAGCCTCATGATGTTGTTCTGCTTCAACTAGTCCCAGACGTGCTCTATGGAGTTCAGGTCAGGGGACAATGGTGGCCATACCATATGAGGCACTCCAACTTCCTGAAGTCAAGCTGTGACAATTCTTCCACGATGTGGTGGAGCATTACCGTCCATGAACAGAAAGTTGGGGGTGTGCTGGCGGAATTGGGGGATGATGATGGGTTTTATGATGTCTCTGAGGTAAGAACGTGCAGTGACTGAGCCATCTACAATAACCAAATCTGTTTTGCGCTGACTGGTGATGCCTGCCCAAACTGTTGCACCTCCTCCACAAAAGTCTCGCTCACCTCGCCTTCTCCAGCAACGGTGACCCAACTGTCAGTGACCCGACCATCAGTGAAGAGGATGGTAGACTACTGATGAATTGTTCAGGTCACATGGTCTTGTGCCCACAGCAAATGTTCACGGCAGTGTCTTGGTGTCAGTGTGTTGCATAATGATGTCTGAGTGCATAGGTCCTTAGGTACTGGTCATAGTTGCGGTCTGTCACTCGTGGGGCTCCACTCCTGGATCTGTCATGAACTCTGGCAATAGTTCTGTGTCTTGATGTAAGTCTGCTGATGTCACTTTGATACACACCAAGTTGACGAGCAACATCTGACTGCCTGCCACCGACCCGGAGGCGCGCCACGGCCAGGTGGCGCTGCTCGTCCATTACGTGACATCGTGTGTTCATGGCTGTTTGATTGATGAACTTGGAATGACTTACAGACCATACCAGTTTTTTATACTCACAGAATGTTGAAATTGATGCCACATTGAAAAGGGTTGTCTTTCGGTATTGGCCCCAATATAAGGCACACCTGTATACAATTACATGGAATACAAAATGAGGTGTGTCTACCAACCCAATACAATTGCCTCCTGATCCCAAAAATGTCTGAAGTAAAACAAACCTATGTATGACGTCCACTGAGTCTCTCACAGTATCAACTTATTGTGAGTTAGGGGCATTCAACATCCCATAATAATTCAACCAATGTTGCTCAGATGTTATTTAATTGAAGTAATTTTGACATCCGAAAACAATGTTTTAAAATACCAATGTTAAAAAAATATATGTTTTAATATAATTAAATATTGGTAATGTACTAATAACAAATAGATGGGCAATAAGCACAACATGGTTTACAATGCAGCACTCAAATCTACAGTATAAGAAAGTGTCTATTGATGTCTATATCATGCAGTAGATAGAAATACGTAGATCAGTGATGTGTGTCCAGGATAGCAGAAAGAGAAGTAACACAGAACCTGACTAATGCCTGTTCATTTGATAAACAAGTGAGACTGCATTTTTCTTCTTAAAGCACCTTCTCACATAAGCTCATCAAAAACGCAGCTACTGTAACATTAAGGAGTATGCAATTATTTGAAATTACTTTCTTGCCAACACAATAACCTACACTGCTGCACATTTTATTTCTCCAATCCACAGCACACCTCCACATTTCACACAATGCAATGTTATTCTGTTGAATGTAACTCAGTTATAGATGACAATTTCTCAGATTCGAATCCCTACTGTACTGTACAATGTGTGCATTTTCTCATTGTGCCTCTTAAGAAAAATATGAATCACCATTTATATAAAAATGTGTAAATCTTCACACATTCTCATTCCTCTTTATAAAACTACAGAAATGTGACATATGAAGTGTTTGCTCCATTCAGTTACTGTCGGTGAAACTAGACGGCCAACATGCATTACTCACAGTTCAATTACACCAAGTACTCACCAGGTGAGAAGTGCTTGAAAGATCTCTTGCTGGTGCACTTACCTTGAGAGCTTCACATTTTTAAACCTCGAAAATGCATCAGGCTTTCTGGCAAATATTGATGATTATGCAAAATTAATTGCATAAAATGCTCAGCAAATACTGCGAAAGTAGGTGATGCATGCATCAAGCCCAATTTAAAATGCCATCATTCTGAAGGTCTCTTGGGTTCTTAATGGCAGAGGAGGTTTGCTAAGAGCTGGTGATATGCAAAACCAAATATGTTAAGTTGTTGAAAAGGGACACATCACAATTGCTGGGTGCGTTTGATAAAATTTTCTGAGGCATGCTTGGGAGATTGGGTTTATTAAATAACAAATTAGTTGGAGCTGGAAAAGTAGGGGTTTATTTATATCCTGCTGTTTAAAGAGGAAACTGGGCTGCTGTAATATAAGATTTATAAAAAAGGGATCTGGATCAAGCTACACCTACACTTGCTGTCCAGTTTGCCTGTTTCATTATGCAGTTATCTAATTAGCCAATCATGTGACAGAAGCACACATCATACATCAATGCCATGAAAACTGACTCTGATCTTTGATGTGAACATTACCTAAAGCATTTGTCTACATGTTTTTTGTGGTGCTGCTGCCACATGGTTCTCTGATTAAATAACTCCATGAATGTGCAGGTGTCCCTAATAAAGTGGACAGTAAGTGTATGCCGCTGCAGAAAGTACTTGACCTGTAACTAATGGCAACAAGCTAAAGTCTGTCTGAATATGAAATGATGGATAGCAGAAAATCAAGGCAGCTATTATTATTATAATTTGTTATTAGTGTTATTATTATTTATTATTATTTGTTATTATTATTATTATTATTATTATTATTATTATTATATAAAGATAAGTTAATAAAATAATAGTTATATAGTGTATCATGACTGAAAATACTGAAAACTTCAAGGATAGGGCAGTATGACTATATTTATTTCGAGCCAAGAAGCTTCTCTCCAAGCTGCAATATTTCAGGAAGTCTACAGCGGGTTTCTTTCCCAGGGAAATCTAAGAAAACCTTCTTTCAAACACATTGTTAGAGCACCAGACCAGGGAATTGCATGAAAGACTTCAAATTCGTCTTCATTTCACCTAGCACTGCAGCAAATCACATGGTTCGGCATGTGTCTCAAAAGCAGAAGATTACGCACCAGAGCACTTAAGCCTCAATTCTTTCCGATACCATTCAGTCTCAGAGGACTTGGTCATACCTGTCTCAATGTACTGTATAATAAGCAATAAAGTTTTTTACGCCAGGATGTAAAATGAAAAAGCAACAACCAATTTACATTTCACCTGCCAAAGAATCTTGCAGTGCCTTGCATAAGTATTCATAACCCGTGAACTTTTCCACATTTCGTCATGTTACAACGTGATAGACTAACACAAGGTGGCACATAATTGTGAAGTGAAAGGAAAAATCAGAGGTTTGTTAGAGAACATTAGTGAACCATGTGGAACATCTTAGGGAACCACGTGGAACAAGTGAGACTTCTTATGGCTTTCTTTCTTTTTTCTATATTAAATTCAATTCAATTCAATTTGTATAGCAATTGTCATTGTCTCAAAACCGCTTTATACAATAAATGAAAATTATATCAATTTGTATGAAAGTAAAAAATGTGTATGAATCAAAATGATTAGATTGTCCCTGATGTGCAAGCCAAGGGCGACTGAAAGGAACCAGACTCAACAGGGAACCCCTCCTCATGTGAGTGATAAATGATAGCAGGAATTGTTTTGCAGTCATACTGTGAGTTCAATATAACAGATGATGTCTTTAAGATAATTTGGAGTCCAGTTCATTACTGGAGACTCAGATAGAAAGCCCTTGTCTTCTATAAAAGCCAGATTTGTGGACTGTCCTATGGACAGATCTCTGCAGCTCCTCCAGAGTTACCACGGGCCTCTTGTCTGCTCCTCTGGTTAATGCTCGCCTTGTCAGTTTAGATCGACAGCCAGAGTTAAATTGAACTCAATTAGGATTGAGCAGTGATCCATAAAAGGTTCAAAGCTTGGGATATTTTTTTTTTAATATAATCTTTACTTTATCATTGACCTGTCTGGTGTGTCCTTGGGCTTCATGGTTCCACTGGATTTTAGTTAGAGTAAAGGGGGATGAATGCAAATACAGTACACACCCCACTCACAGATTTTTATTTGTAAAATTATTTAAAAACCATTGATCATTTTCCTTCCTTCCACTTCACAATTACAGTGTACCACTTTGTATTGCTCTATCTCATTAAATCCCAGTGAAATACATTTACGTTTGTGGTTGTAACGTGACAAAATGCGGAAATGTTCAAAGGGTATAAATACTTTTGCAAGTCACTGTAAGTGAAATTTGAATGCAATAATTTGAAGCAAACTAACTTTCATGTTGTGTGTTTGTTGGTGTAAGATCCCACCATCTGCTTCCTTTATGTCAGTTCGACTGTTACTGCCACGATGCGTTGCCCCTCACCTGTCAAAGTCACATGATGTCAGTGGTCTTCACCTGCGCATTGTTTACTTTGTTCAGTCTGTGTTTCAATTGGGTTTGTGTCTAGTTGGTACTCAATGCTGTTGTAGCTTCCTGGTGTGTTCATATTTGTTTTCGTGTGTTAGCTGTAGCCTTAGGCATAGTGTTAGCATCCAGCCTGTAGCCTATAGCCATAGTTTCTTTGTTGCTGGTAATATTTCATGTTTGTGTGTTTGTGTGTCAACAGTCTGCATCGCCATCCTGCATCAACTCCGTACCTGACAATTGAAAACCGTTTTTCTGATTTCCTCCTTCTTATTTAAAAAATAGGCTACTTTATTTATTGGTAGAGCAGAACTGAAGTGTGTGTGCGTACAGTATGTGTGCTTGCATTTCCTCCAGGTTCTCTGATTTCCTCCCATTTCCCTAAAACAAGTAAAGGGAATGACTGATAAATTGTCCCTAGACATGTATGTGTGTTTGTAAATGATTCCCTGGGATGGTTTAGTATCTCACTGAGGGTGAGTCCGTGCATTATGCCATTGCATTATATTGCTGGGGTGGTCCCCAGTTCCACTGCAACGTTAATCAGAATGGATGAATAAATATATCATCATACCATTGTGCAATCATATGATCATTCCAACATTAGACATTTTTTTGTGTGAGGAAACAGGATCTAAGATTAAGAATAAAAATATGAAATAAAGACATATAATATATATGACACAATATTTAACAACTGATAATGACTGTTAGGATTTTTTTTAATCAATATTAAACGCTTTTTTTTTCTCTTGAAAATTAAACTCTTATCTATTACATCTATTCTCATTGGATTCTGTTCATGCTGTTAGACTCTGCAGTTCAATTCAGTTTATTATGAATGTTTATGTCACGGAAGCAGTGCAACACTTTCAGCTATCAATATACTGTAGGCTTTAATTAATCAATGAAGTTCAGTCTTCGTGTAGCTTTTTCTGCATGCTGTTCAGTCACGACTGGTTTACTTCAGATTGACGTTGCTGTGGAGATAACATAGAGTGAGCACAGCAAGAGAAAGGCAATTTCTCATCATCTAAGCAAAGTACTCACAGCACGATGTTTGTCCTTGGCTGTTCCACAGAACTGTATTAGTAAATGAAAATGGCAGTAATTTTATTATTAAATCTAGTGCATTATGTCCTTGTAGAAAATACAATATTCTGCTGTTTTCCACTGCATTATACTTGGAAGTGTTTTTGTACATTAGTGCAAAAGTGAAAAATGGTCCATACTGTACGTTCCCTGGCGCTGTGTTTGCTTTATAGAAAGATTTATAGTCTATAGGACAAACAAGTTACTGTATGTCTCTCGTTATGATCGTCCCAGAGTGTAATATTTAGTCATATACTGTACATACACATGTTGGCATATAGCTGGGATAAAATATTGGGCCAATAGTTCACTCATTTTATCCTGTATTCAGGATCACGTGGGGGCCTGGAGCCTATCCCAGGAGGCTTAGGGCACAAGTCAGGGTGGCAATCCATCGCAGGGCACATACACGGGCAATTTTGGAAATGCCAATTAGCCTAATCTGAATGCCATTGGACTGCGGGAGGAAACCGGAGTACCCGGAGGAAACCGGCCAAGCACAAGGAGAACATGCCTGGCCAGGAATTAAACCCGGCCCTAGAGGTGCAAGGCGACAGTGCTAACCACTACACCACCGTGCCGCCGCCAATCGTTCAATGGTGCAAAATACAAGACTGAAGCTGAGACTTGTAAACAAAGTGCAAGAACTAAATGTAACTGCAGCATATGACAATAACTTTGACAGCATCTTCGACATGTTTATCTGCTCAGATAAAAGAACAGCAAAGCCGTTTACTGCAATCACACTTAAAATGAAAATCTAGGGACAGGTACCGTACTCAGGGAAGACAATAAACATTTTTGCAAAGCATATATTTGTAAATTGCTTTCATGATTTCTTCAAAACTCTCATTTAAGGTTTGTATGGTTCATTCTTCCAGAGAATTTCTAAGGAACGATTCTGTGATTACGCATTACCAATGTAAATAGTCTATTTGTGTAACAGTTGCAGTTTTGCAGTTGCAGCTGCTCTTAGGATTACATTATAGGTGAATTACAACGAAGCTAAAACTTCAATTCAATTCAATTCAATTTTATTTCTATAGCGCTTGTAACAACTGACATTGTCGCATAGCAGCTTTACATAATCAAAAGAATCATTTAAGTTTGTATGAAATGTGAATGTGTATGAGTCAAAATGATAAGACTGTCCCTGATGAGCAAGCCGAGGACGACTGTAACAGTGGCAAGGAAAAACTCCCTGAGATGGCAGTAGGAAGAAACCTTGAGAGGAACCAGACTCAACAGGGAACCCATCCTCATTTGGGTGACAATGGATAGCAGGGATTGATATGCTGTCACACTGTGCATTAAACCTTCACACATTCACACATACTGTATTGTGGATTTTATTTTTACATTAATGATAAGACAAAGTCAAGAGATTTCATGTTCAATATGACATACTTGCTTTATGTTCGCATATTAATCCATACACATTTAGTACTACCCTAGTACTATTCATATAAACCATTAAAGTTGCAACGTTTGTTGAAAATCTTTGCTTCTCTTTGTTTCCTCTTCAATCACTGTTTTATGCACTGTTTGGCCAATTGTTATTTGCATTTTAATATTCAAAAAAGAGCCTTTGATAGCATAATTACTGCAGTGATTAATATGTTTCTGTTGGAACAATTCTTTTTGATTATTTAAGCGAGGAATGATAGTGCTGAATCATCAATGTCACAAAAGAAATGTTGTCTAAAAAAAGTCATAATTGACCTTCATCACTAATCACTGAAGTCCTTTGTGTAGCTGCATTGAAAAATAATCAACCATAGAAGGACAGCTATGTTTAATGGTATTGGTAAAGTAAGAGCACATCTACATGAGAGAACCCATTGGAACAGCTGTGTGGCCAGATAAAAAAGGCTTAAATTTGTTATGGATTATAAAGATTGGACTTTGGAGCTATGGAAAAAAAAATCAGGTCGTCTGATGAGTTCAAATTGTCCCTATTTAAGGGTATCATGCATAGTGCCCACTGTACAAGTCTCTGGGGACAGTGTTATGATTGATTGCTATGACAGTGGGGTTGCTTAGGTTGCTCAGGTCTAGGCTCAGCAATGTTACAGTATGGGGCTATAAAATGAAGTCAGCTGACGACCTGAAAATTCTGACTGACCAGCTCATCAATGGATGGCCCACACTATGGACCACACTTGTCGACCCACACCATACATTTTGAGACTACTCACCCTTGTTGCAATGCATAAAATGATGCATGAATTACATTTTTACAAACAATTAAACATGTGATAGAGTTGCTATTGGTTGTTTTGAATAACCTTCAAGTGGGTTGATGTAAACACTCATATCTACACAAAAGAAATTACCGTAGGAAAGCCATTCATTTGTGGTTAGCCATTTCCGTTAACAGCCAACCTACCCCTCTTAGCTCTTAAAAACAGACGCCATTAAATATACCCCTATATAATTCATATTTATTCGTTTATACATGTTAAAATTGAGACGGTCACAGCAAGATACGTTAGCACTCACATCCACACAAAAGCTAGGTTTGTTGTTTGCGGTTAGTTAATGGTTAAACCAAGCTTTTTAAACTCTAAAAAAATTGCTGATAAACACATTAGATTCAAACTCCACATTTTAACTTGTAAAAATAGTTATGTATTGATCTTCTGCTAAATAGACCAAAAGAAATTGTGTTTATTTGGGGGAAAAATGAAGGACAAGGGGGAACTGTATGGAGCAGCTATTTACAGCCTGGAAAACCTGCTCAGCCTGCCCAGATAAAGCGGTACAGACGATGAGCAAGTGACACACAACAGGAACTGTTGCATTTGACATCTTCATAGCATAACATCTTATGCCACAACCTCAGGATTAAACTGTTGTCTATGATAAGCTGCCTTGCTGCACATACCCTCATGCATGCACATGCACACACAAGGACCAAACCTAGTGAATATCCAGGCCATCGGGAAGTCTCGCGGTACTGCTGGTTGCCAGTTCAAGCCTGTTTTCTTCCCTGATGGCATGGGCATCTTCCAGGGCTGCAATGCCAAGATTCATCAGACTCAAATTGTGGGAGCATGAGGAATAATTTTCGCACATGAATTGGCCACGATACAGTCCTGACCTTAACCCTACTGAAAGTCCTTGGGATGTGCCAAAGAAGATATTTTGAAGTGATTTGACTTCCAATTGATTTGTCATATACTGTAAGTACACGATCTTAATGAAAAAATAAATGCAACTCTAAATAGAAATACATTATACATTGCTTAAGGTTGTCAAAACTATTTCACAATGAATACAGTCTGTAATCAAAGCTAAAGGTGGTAAAAACTAATTTTAAAAAAAGTTTTACAATGTTTTTTTTTCTTTTGTCCATTCAGGGTATGATGATTATATCAGTGAATTTTCTTGTGCAGAGTACAGTAGGTGCTTAAAGTTATGCAAAGTTAATTGTTTTTATCTGGTAACATATAGGGATAAAATATATACAAATGTTTATAATACATATTTATTTAATATTCATTCTTTTTGTACCCTATGAGTAATTGTTCTATTGTTTGCACCTTGCTATAAAATAGATATGTCTCATCTAACCATGCATTCTCAAGTCTGTAGTAGTCATGAGTCATTGTTGTTGAATTGCTAAGATGTCTATAGATTAGTGAAAATAAATGATCTTGAGCATTTGCCTTGCAGTTGCTCAATAGTTTAGAACTGAAATTCCCATCAATATTTTGTCCCTGACTCTCCTTCTTTACATTAACTTAAACACCTTTCTTATTATTCTGAACGTTCAGGCTCATTACACAGAGTATGATCACAAAAAAAAAAAAAAAAACCCTGCAAAATCTATTCTAATATCATGTAAATGAGGATGGGTTCCCTGTTGAGCCTGGTTCGTCTCAAGGTTTTTTCCTATTGTCATATCAGAGAGTTTTTCTCTTATAGTCACCCCCGGCTTGCTCATCAGGGACAATCTGATAATTATAATTGAGACTTACATACTTAATTATAATTTAATCGTACATTTTTTCTAATTTATTTTCTTTTTTTTTTATTCTGTAAAGCTGCTTTGCAAAAGAAGAAAAATGCTCAGACACACACACTCGTCATCTATATTGCTTTATCCTGTATGCATGGTTGGGGGGCACTAGAATGTTTGCCAGGAGATTTAGGGTATGAGGTAAGGTGGAGTACCTTGCAGGACGGGGTGCCAATGCAGTGCTGGGCACACACATACACATACTCACATGCTTATTCACATACTACGAGCAATCTGAGAACACCAATTAGCCCAATCTGCATGTTTTGGACTGTGAACAGTCAAACTCCACGCACACAGACCCCAAGGCGGGAATCGAACCCAGACCCTGGAAGTTCAAGGTAACAGAGCTATCCACTAAGCCACCGTGCTGCCTTGTTAAAAATGCTGTACCAACAAAATTTTATTTAATTGAATTTTTTTTGAAAACTGAAGGATTGGGGTCCCTTGGCTGCTTAAAGGACACACAAAGGTGACCAGATGTTGGCTTGTCATCTTTCTTGTCATTGTGCAGAACCTTCACATGCAAATAGAACCCAGGAAAATATCAAGCATTGCAGGCAAATGAGAGACAGCCGGCATGATGCCAATTTCCCTCTCCCTTGTATCAGTGGCAGGAGACGGACTACTGTAATTGGTCTGTTTCTTGCAGTGACCTACATTTGAAGGGTTTATTACAGCTGACCTGAATTCACAATGTTCTGCCTTGACATCAAGAGATCAAACTGCGACATTGAAGGATATATTTTTTTTTCAATCTCTATATAATACACTTGTAGGAATAAAAAAGGTGTTAATATTGAATAGTGTTGATATAGAATTGAAAAATATTTTCAATTCTATATCTTTATTTATTAGCGCCTAAATAACAATTGGGTGGTCTTCACAAACTTCTGAAAACAAGCAAATAACCCCAGGTGAAAACAACACCAACAAAACAGATTTCAATGTGTAGTATTGTATTTTATTGTATTTTAAGTTAAGTATTGTATTTTTGTTGTTGTTATTTTTTTAAGTAAACCAAAATGTAGATAAACATTAAGTTCCTTTTTTATTTACAGTCATTAAGTGAGTAATTATCAGCAGGGTATTACTAATGAAGTAAGTAGTTACATTCAGAAATGTGAAAGCCCCAGTAAAAAATATATACACTTGGTGTATTACAAATATATTAAAATCTTCGATAGTATATTGCAAATATACTAACAAAAAGTTGTACCATCAGTTACTATCTAAAAAAGTATACTAACATCATGCTTTTACCAAATTTTGGAATTCAACTTGAAACATATTTCAAAATATTTGTATTATAAGTAAGTACACTCGTAAGTATACTTTACAGAAATATATAGAAAAATAATGGAAAGATTAGTCTAATTTCCAAAGCACGCTTATTTAAACTTTTTTGGAATATTTTAAAAAATGTGGCAATATATATATCATTGTAGAAATGTACAGAAAGTATACATTAGAATACAAATTTTAATATACGGTAGTCTCGGGATATTTTCAGGTAAATTTAAATGTAGTTATTCATATGTACTTATTTATGTTTATATTAAGTGCACTACTCTTTCGTGCTCTCAGATTCGTCTGTTTCAGTCTCTGAGTAACAGCAAGAATCAACACATCAGGTTTAAACTAATACTGTACCTGTATATTCTAATACTAATGTCTGTCATGGTTCAGACAACAGTTTAAATTTGAGTTTGTGTGTTTGTAAGACAACCTGACGTTTTGTTGCACAAATGAACTATATTACTGTGTTTTTGTAACCTTGTGCAAATTAAATCTGTTGAATAAAATATCCCTCATAATAACTGATGTAATGTGTTTCAAAAACATGTTATATTGTAGAAAATGCATTCAGCATGTGTAAATTATCCTAAAAACCTTTAGTTTACTGGTAACACATTTGCAATACAGTAGTATAGAAGACTTTGTGTACAGTCTGTTATAATAAAGTATATTTGTATTAACCACAAATGTACTTTTTTTAGTATTTGAAATTGGCCAGAAGTATAACCGCATGCTACTGCTGCAATAAGAATATACTCGTAGTATATTAATCAGTAGTATTTGTAACACAGTAAAATAGCTGTAATGTACTTATAATACATTAAATATATACTTAAATTTCATTAATTACTGTCAGGTGTGTACAGTGCATTAGTACACACACAGCCATATACTTTAAGTGTGCTAAGTGTACTTAAAGTTGTTCCACTTTAGCGCACAAAAATATACTGAATACACTTAAAACTGTTCTTTTGTACAATTTAATTACAACTTAAATGCACTGAGTACAAATTTAGTTGTTCCAAAATAGCAAACTTCAACTTTACTAGTCATTAATCTGGAGCAAGTACACTTACTGTAAGTATGCTTTGGCATGCAAGGATCTAATATACTTAGCATACTTTTTTTTATTTTTTTTTTTATTGGGAGACTCTATAAAGCATTTGGCAATTTGTGTTCTGAAGCACTCAGTTGTGTCTCTACATCATGCAAAGAAAAAAGAACATCAGAGAACTTCAAAAAGCAATTGTTGTTGCTCATTATTCTGGGAAGGGTTATCAGGTCACCTCTAAACAGTTTGAATTTCATCATCCTATAGTGAGAAGCATTGTTTACTAATGGAAACCTTAAAAACAATTGCCGATCTTGCTAGGTGTGGGCGTCGTAGCAAATTCACTCCTTGGCCAATAAATTCTATTATCTTAGTATTCCTGAGGATAAAATTCAGTTCATGGTCAGATGGGCTTTTTATGCCTCAAAGTTGTAATTAATGCATTATTTAAATTCCACTATTTACAGTGGAATGTTGTTTTCCCTGTATTTCTTGCATTGAGGCTTTAACAGTTAAACAATGAATGGTTTTCAGTAAAAAAAAACATGTTAAAGTATAGAAAATACATTCAGCATGTGTATATTAGTGTATACCTTTAATGTACTGGTAACACATTTGCAATACAGTAGTATAGAAGACTGTTTGTACTATATTATATAATAAAGTATATTTGTATTAACCACAAAGTGTACTTTTTTAGTATTTGGAATTGGCCAGAAGTATAACCGCATGCTACTGCTGCAATAAGAATATACTCGTAGTATATTAATCATGTATTTGTGACACAGTAAGAATTGTTATAATGTACTTATAATACTGTCAGGTATGTACGTTAGTACACACACAGCCATATATTTTAAGTGTACTAAGTGTACTTAAAGTTGTTCCATTTTAGAACACAAAAGTATACTGAATACACTTAAAATTGTGTTTTTGTACAATTTAATTACAATTTAACTACACTTAGTACAAAATCAGTTGTTCCAAAATGGCAAACTTCAAGTATACTAGTCATTAGTCTGGAGAAAGTGCACTTTGGCATGCTAGCATTTAATATACTTAGCATAGTGTTTATTTACTCTGGTGGGGGGAAACCGCAGTATTAAAAGTGACCATTGTTAAAAATGAATTTAGTTGAATATTTTTTTCATCTAAGATTTTTTTTGTTAATTTTATTAAAAGAAAATTCAACAACAGTCTCCTTGCTGTTCTTGAAATGCAGCAATACTGAATTTCACCCTCAGTTGACAGCGGCAAGGTTTGAACTGAAATTCAGAATCTAATTGCAGAAGTACCCATTTGCCAACGTCACTGCAAGTCTTAAAGGAAACCGCAGGAAATCCACCAAGCACCGGGAGAACATGCAAACCCTTAGCGCTGCAGGTGTGAGGCCACTACGCCACCATGCAAACTAAAAAATGTTCATTCATTGCAAATAATAAGGCATTTGCTGCTTTGACAAGACTACAGTGTACACCATATAGAGTGCAAGCAAGACTTTTCCGATGAATCCAGTGAATCCAGACTTGATTAAATTTCATGCAAATCATTTTTGCTGCCAAAAAAAGAAATGTAAAAGACATTGTGTAAACCATTAGCTTCACATTTCTCCATGTACTTTTGTAAATATAACAAAAATAAATCAGTCAAAACAATTCCAGGTATCATTCTATTCCTACTAGTAAATTATGACAGAACATGAACAGATTAAACAAATTGGCTTAACACTGACAAGAGAAAGGGCACAAGCTGACTATTTAATCATGAATCTCTAATGGTATCTGAAGTAAAGGGTTTTCTGAATTTGCTTTGCACCAATTTATAGAGGGCCAGAGTGGACGGCTTAATTGGCAAAGTTTCCAGCTATGAAAACAGCTCGTAACCATGCCAACAAATTTATAAATGACAACTAATTCCATGCTCTCCTCTGTATTTCATATAAATCACACAGCTGCACTGATCATGCAAGTAATGTTGCGCTCAGGCGTGTGCTTGGCAAAACAAATCAGTCAGTGTATCAGTGTGTATTTACCATTAATTAGTAACATGCACTTTATGCTCATGTTGCTTCTTAATGACGTGGCACTTAAACTTGAAAGGGATGTAGACATGTTAATGTTGCTTATTTATTGTTTACAACAACAAAAGGAGAAAACCTGTTGTGTCATCTTAGAAGGTGGTAATATTTCTGGCTCACAACTCCAGTGTACTTGGTTTGATCTTTGTTTACAGTTTTGCATGCATTCCCTTTAATTTCTCTGGTTTCATCACACTTCTCATAAACATGTCATAGATGTGAAGGAAGCTGGTAATGTATGTGCATGATGCCCTGGTCTCCCATCAAGCGTGTGTTCTCATATAGTGCCCAGTATTCCTGGAATAGACTCTGGATCCACCACAACAGTATTATGGGGAAACTAGCGTTAAGTGCTTATGTTTCTAACAAAACTAGTCTAATTTTTATTTGCCTGGCAGTAACTGAGCTACTTTTCAGTAAAATAATGTAGCTTTTCCAGTAAGCATCTATGTTTAAACCCAGTCGCAGTGTAGAATGTGTGTTGTAATACACAGCAACTCTACCTTTTTCATTCATTTGTCAATTTAATTAAATCTTGATGCGCAAACTGGTAGTAGTGGCATGGTAGCTAAGGACTGCTGTATCTCCAGGGTCTGGGTTTGAGTCCCGCCTCTACTGTATGTGCTTGTTGGGTTTCCTCCGGGTACTCTGGTTTCCTTCCACAGTCCAAAGACATGCAGATTAGGCTAACTGGCGTTCCCAAATTGCCTGATGTGTGTGTGCCCTGCGATGGATTGGCAGCCTGTCCAGAGTGTACCCCGCCTCATTCCACCATGACCCTGTAGTCTATACAGGAAAAAAAGAGGTATAGACAATTAGCAAGTGAGTGAGTGCAAACTTTTTTATTCATCCATAACCAATAATAGATCATGACTTCTAATCAGAGGTGGGCAAAATACACTATCCTGCACTTGAGTACAATAGAGATACCTAAAATATTACTCATCTAAAAAGTAGACGTACTTTAAAAAGCATCCACTAAAGTACTGAAGTAAAGTACAGATAAAGGGAAAGTGTTCTCAAGTACAGCAACAAATTCAATGTACTAAGTTAGCTTCCAGGTCTGCTTCTAATTACTGTAGAATATCCATACGCACCCTAGTTAACGTGGGTCTGCTTGCTGAATAAAATGATTGGGTTAGAGTTACAGAAGACGCACTCCCCGTGGTGATGAAAACCAGGCCTTTCAAATAGCCATGGTTAGGTTTATCAATATTTGTGAGGATAAAATATTCATACAGCAACAGATACGCAATTTTTTGTAATCTTGGTCAAGCTAGAAACGAAAATGCTTTGATCATGCAAAACATTAATCATTAATTTAAGGACACATAACGTTGTGCAGCTTGTTGCTTGTTGATTACCTCGAAGTGAGTATTTAGTTTTGCATTAACATAATGAAGCAGTCCACTATCAAAATTGCTAACAGCTGACCTACTGTAGCAGAATATTGCAGCACACATCCAAACGCTGCTAATTACTTTGATGGTGTATAACACTCACTCAATCATACCGCTTTATCCTGTATTCAGGGTCGCGGGGAGCCCATTCCAGGAGGCTTAGGGCACGAAGCAGGGTACACCCTGGACAGGGTGCCAATCCATCACAGGGCACACACACATACACACACTCATTCACATACTACAGGCAATTTGGGAACAGCAATTAACCTACATGTTTTTGGAATGTGGGAGGAAACCGGAGTACCCGGAGGAAACCCACCAAGCACGGGGAGAACATGCAAACTCCATGCACACAGACACAGAAATCGAACCTAGTCGGGAAACGAACCTGGCCCTGGAGGAGCAAGGCGAAAGTGCTAACCGCTATGGCTTAGCAAATCATGAGAAGCCTGCAGGTGGCCAGAGAGAAGTATGTGGGCACCTGACCATCACACTCATATGTGGGCCTTCCCCAAATGCCGTAGCATTGCAATTTCCCTTAACTGGATCTAAGTGGTAGAACAGGTTCCAGCATGACAATGCCCCTGTTCACAAATCCATCGTTTGCCAAAGATGGACTGGAAGATCGTGATTGTTCAGCATAGAACCTTGACCTCAATGTTTCTGAACACATTTGGGATAAACTGAAACAAGGCCTTCTCACCTAACATAAGTCTCTGACGTCACCAATACTCTTAGCTTAATGAGCAAATCTCCAAACCGCATTCCAAAATCTAGTGAAAAACCTTCCCAGAGGCGTGGAGGTTATTGTAAGGACAGAAAAGGGACTAAATATGAAATAAGATATATAAAATGCTCATATGGTGTGATGGTCAGTTGTCAACACACTTTTGGTCATACAATATTCTCTCCAAGATTGACCAGCAGTTATTGAAGATGAATGAATAAAGGAAACATCTATATAAATAAAAGAAAGATTTTGTCTGTACATTCTTTACATCTTTACTTTTTAAACCTGGAACCAGGTTTAAAAAGTCTGTCTGTCTGTATGTCTGTCCAGTCAGATTTTGTCACAGCATCACGCAAAACTGGCTGGATAGAATTTAATGAAACTTCTGCAGTACTTCGATATCTGCCTGAAGTTCAACCTGCACCATTAGTGACTGGTTATGACCAGTTATGTCCCAGATTTAATAATCTAACAGCTACATGGAGCTACTTGCTCCATGTAAGCAAACACCTTCATCTATAAATAATTATTAATGAATAGTTTTACTGTTAATTAATTCATATATTTTACTGCTACAATAACAGCGCTGCACAAAATTCTTTTACTTTGTATTAATTAAGTTATGCGCTTCAACCTATAATAAAAATATCACTGATTACATTAAAGCTGATCAGCTTATTTTTAGCTTTCTACAAACTCTTTTCCCTACAACAAGGATGACTTCAACTAGATAGAATATATAATATAGATACATAGTGTATGCTGACACCATTGTCAAAGTCATTCAGAGAATTTTCCCTTTTTTTTTTCTTCTTTTTTTTTTTACTTCCGACACGTCAGCTTTAAGGACTAACAGTTCACTTGCTGCTTATTATGTCCCACTCCTTTGAGAGGCGACACTATAACAAGAAAATCAATGCTATTCACTTCGTCACTGTGTTTGTGTGTTTTATGTTATGGCTTGTCAGTGTTTACAACACAGTACATGATAGAGACAAAGCTACCAAAAGCATCTGATGCTGTAGAAAAGGTTGATATGATGTGATATCTTTAATCATCCAAGCATAGAACTACTAAAGACTGTATATGTACAGTATATTCCTGGAGCTTATGATAATATTTAAAGCCTCATAGTCTTAAATCTTAGCAATTTGGGGGCTTTTCCAAGGTAACACATCCTGGTATCAGGTCATCATGTTGTCTCAGAAAGCTTTTATCTTTTTCATTAGAGCTGTAATTCTTTATCATTATATAATTTTTTTCTTTTTTTAATGCCGTGTCAAACTTTGGACAATAGAAAGGAGACAAACACTTTGACCGTGTGTTCTCCATAACTCCAACCACACTAAACATTGAACCATGCAGAAATGATGAAACCCAGAGCATGAATAGAAAAACATGCCGGAAATCCACCAGAACAGAAATCACCTAATAGTGAACGTTCAGTCACGAACAAGTTGGCCCTATGAGCATGTTCTTTTTATGTGAACAATGAAATCTAGCTCCAATTTTCTTTTTCTTTTTTTTTTTTATGTTAATACACCACATTCTCTCTGCCACACTGCTCGGCCACAAACACTCCATGTGCTTACACAGTGTTTGTTACATTATATGATATATTGTGTTCTGTTTTTAGTTTTTTTTTTTTTTTTAAGTATTAATAGTGTTGGATGTGTACCATGTAATGATTTTATATCAAACATAATATAAAATAATGGTATTTTGATATTTCTATGGCTTAAATAGGTGAATAGTTCTATTGATATAGGAGCACACGTACTGTACCAATCATAGCCTACATGTACATTGCTAAATCTGGCAGATGAAAGAGGCTATCACCTAAACTGCCCATACACCAGTACTGTTGGCTCAAAGCCCATTACTCTTGTTAAAATTAAGATATTTCGCCATTAAATAAATGTCATGTTTGATTAGTATAGTTTCAACCAAAAGGGAAGGTGCCAAGATTAAATACTATGAGTTGTATAGGGAATATAAAATGCAGTCTTACTAAAGAAGATTTAAAGGAGAAAAGTGTGCTACATACAGTAACTACCTGTTAATAGGCTCAATGCTGTTTTAAATGACTTGCTTTGAACTTTGTAAGGAATGACTTGAAAAGTCTACTTTTCAGGATAATTTGATCTCATGTGGGTAGTTCAGCTCCACGGCGATTGCACTTCAATTCTTGTCAGTTTGCTTTGTGTAGTTCTGGCAGTACTGAAATACTGGGTTGCTGACAGATTGGCTAAGGTATTAAAAAAAAATACTTGGCTAGGGTGATAATAGTCCATAACGATATAAGACTTTTCCTTTTCTCACACCAAGATGCTGATTTTACCTGCATGCACAGTAAATTATATTTAAATTAAATTAAATTATATTATAACAGTTATTATATTACATGTGTGGCATAAAACTGCATGGCTTTTTTTAACTGTAGGAGAAAGAACCTGACATTAGAATTCAATTATTTTAATTAAATGCATAACATTTTTATTTCCACATGGCTTTTGGAAATTTTTTCTATTTCCGATTCTCAGATGCGGTCCTAAAATGTTCTATTATGTCCCCCTTTCAACAGGAGAAATAAATAAGTCATAATATCAACATATTAGGAAATGAGAAGCACCTCATAAATAATGTGTGTGTTTGTGTGTGTGTGTTGAGAGGGCGGGCAGAATAAAGACTCTGGAGATGAGGTTGATTGAAGCATCATGTGCAATTGGCCTCAGATGGATGATAATTCAATTATTCATAATGCAACCGTGCAAAATCCCATATCTCAATTAAATTAGGATTGGCCATGAAGGCACATAGAAGCACGTATTTGTGCACTGTCCAAAGCCAACTGAGCACATAATAGAGCTGATACACACAGCTAATTTTTGATGAACTGGAATAGCGAGTTATGTTTTCAATCACATTATGTTCCATTTTTCTACCCTACTGCAGTTGCTACAGCTACCATCATACATGGCATGCCATTAGGGCCGGGTGTCATGCTATCAGCAGCATGGTCCCCCGGTGCTCATTATCTTGCATTTGCTAGTCAGTGAGGATCTTTTGCTATTTGGTTTGAAGTTATCGAAATGTGTCTAGAATAAAGAAATAATAATCAAATGAATGCCTTTTGTTCTTTAATTTGTCTTCCAATATGAGGAACAAATATTTATAAACAAAACACTCTAATTGATTTTTTTTTTCACATGACAGAAACAACTCATATAAACCGCAGAAGGCAAGGGGGAATAAAAAAAGAAAAATTTGCCAAAAAAATTTTATAATACTATTTGTGACATTTTTATTATATTATTGTATTATATTATTTGTGTCATTTTATTACATTATTTTATTACAACATATTTTTACTCTGGGTTGGGAAGAAGAAAGGGTCAGAGAACAAAGAATACAAACACTACAATGCCTAGCTAGGAACATGCTGTGAATACATTAAAGCTGCTACGGATTTTAAGTAATAGTGTTGCGAACTTTAAAGTGTGTTTAAAGGTTAAAACTATTAATAATGGCAAGGTCTGTTCAGGCCCTTATTCATAAAGCATGTGACGGGATGTCACATGAAAACTTAGTTTACTCAAATGTACGCTGACAACAATTGTATTTATTTACACAAGTATACTGTACATCACATACAGGAACAGCACATGAATGAGCCTTACTCTGACCACATTATGCAAATCCTACGCTTTCATTCTACGCATTTGAATGTTACGTCTCCGCCTTTGCGTTTTACTCTATATGAAGAATAATTTCACTTTCAAATAGGAGGCCCCTTCTCTTTTCTGTTTTTTCATCGACAGGATTGGTTTTCTCAAGAACTGTACTCCAGCTGAATCAAAAAAGATGTGCAAGTGATAAACTATATCTGGAACTACAGTATATCTGGCCTAGTACATATGATTGACTGGATATTATATTCCAGCTGTGCATCTTTAAACAGGTATATACAGTACAGCCATCATAAAACAGTGAAAAATTAAAAAAATTAAGATATTCAGGTAACAGATTTAATATGTTTAATCATGCATACACTGGTGGGATGTGAGACAGGTCCAGCGGTCTCATTACGGTAATTGCTGTTACTTTTCTGGTTATTAACTAAAGCATTTAAAGTTAAGTTCCCTTGATATTTTAAATGATTAAATTTAACTTTGGGTTAATAAATTGTAAGTAATTAAGGGCTAATTTAATGGATTTTATAATCTTATCTAGCCAACAAGCAAATGAAAGGACTGAAAATTGAAATTTCAGACGAACCTACTAGCACTGATTTTGAAAGAACATTAGCACCATCATCTGTCTGATAAGGCAGTGTGCAACTTTTTGGTTCGGCTTTCTTATCACCCTCAACAGTAACGAGCTTTTAAAAATATTGTTATCATTGTATATAACATTGTAATATAATGTTATCTTTAGAAATTTACAAAAAGTGACTTACCTTTATAACACTTACATCAATCAGCCATAACATTATGACCACCTAATTTTAAGTTTTCTGACACCTTTCTATCAGCGTTAACTTTTTCATCAATTTGTGCTTCTGTTAGATCGCACTACTATTGGACCACCAGCCTTCGTTCCTCAAGTGCATCAGTGAGTCTTGGCCACCCATGATCCTGTCGCAGTGGCTTCCTAACTCTAGCCATTACAATTTGTTGCCGTGGTCAAAATCACTCAGATCTTTATGCTTGCCCATTTTTTCTGCTTTCAACACATCAAATTTAGTAAATGGGGAGTTCGCACATTGTGTAGTCCAATCCAATAAAAGAGCTATTATAGATCACATTGAGGACAAAGTTAAGGCTAGTTCCAAAAGAAAGGCGTCAGAACACACAGGTCATTAATGTTTTGGTGGGAATGGATGGACATGCTCAATATTAGGCGGGTGGTCATAATGTCATAGCTGATGATATGGCAGTGTATAGGTTGTTAAGTGCAGCAAAGGCTCAGGACCATACCACACACTGCCATATAGACCATAATAAATGATAGCTCTAAAATAATACCTCATATAGTTGAACAATACAATAGGATTCAAGAAATAAAATGCCCATGACAGTGCTTAATTAGATTTAATTTAGAATAAATTTGTGCTTTGTTTTTCTACAATAACATTTCATTTTCACACCGAGTTGACCCTAAACTTAAATTCTTAATTTAAAAACTTTACAAAATAATAAAATTGTTACCAAGTTCACATGAAATGTACTACAATTGTGAAAAAGCCAGTATGTCAAGTTTCATATAAGCTACGTTTAGGACGTTTGGTGAAGTGATGATGTTCTGACAAACTGTTTTATCGAATGCAGCATCCTACCCAAGTATATACAGTACTCTATACTCTATATCTGTATATACTGTAATGTATACACATCACTTTTGCATGACTGTAAGGTCCTGCTTCTTTATATATTTGAGTGCTAGAGCCATGTTATTATTAGATTTAGTTATTTATTAGGTCTAACGGCAAGGAAATATTTGGGCACCCCTTCACAAATAAAATATTTAAATTTTTATTTGATTAATTTAAAAATATTTTATTTTTATTTATTGTAATTTAGTTGAAAAGAAGTAAAAGTACAACATGAAAAATACTGCAAATGTTATTGTTAACAGAGTTTAATTAGGTGACATTAAGAAATAGGTGAAAACATTGTACTTGTGGTATGTGCAAAAGTTTGGACACCCTATTAAGTCGCCCTATTTTCAGTAACACCACCTGGGCCACAGATTGCTAAGCAGCTAGCTATCTTCCTATGCTGTACATTTTAATGATTTTCAAACAACACTGCTTGCAGAATATTTCTAGTTATATTCTTGTGCCATCTTGCATGCACAGCATGAATAACAGCTACCCACGTACTGTATTTACAATATTGTTTAGGTCAGAGGATGTGAGGGCCGTTCCAAAAGCTTCAGCTTGCACTTCGTGAAGTAGTTGATGGTAGAGGTTTTGGATCATTATGCTGTTATACTAGAAGAAACCAGCCATTTTTCTGGCCAGAATGTAGTAATATTTCCTGGAATCCATCCTTCCATCCTCCCATGCAGTGGTTCCTGTGCCACATGCCCCATAAATCCCCAACTAATAAAGGATCCACCCCATACAGTAAATAACAGCAGCCCTGGACGAGGCTGATATCAATAGACGACAAATAAGCTTTAGTGCCATAGTCTCCAAAACAATGGAATACTGCCCCAGTAATTTTGTGACTGCATTGTCTTCTCTCATTTTCTCTTATTTAAAATATAGTTTAATCCCCCCCTCTCCCAACACGTTTCCCTTTCTTTATATCTTTATAAGTCTTTATATCCTATTTATCCAAATAAATATACAGTACAGTGGAAGTCTAAACATTTAAAACACTGTTAAATAGCTGAAACCTTGTTCAATTATGTCAGATCTTTTTATTTCACCCTTAATGTGATATAGCAACCAACAAGATTCAAGTCAAAAACTAATCAGCATGTTTTACGGGAGAAAAAAAGAAAAACATTTACATCTGAATATTAATGTAAATATATTTATGCATCTACCCACATATCTCATCTGGAGTCAGAAGTTTTATTCGACTGTAAAAATGTTCCCTGCAAAAATATTCCAGATCGATCAAATTGATAGGATTGATCGGGTTTAGATGTGGGCTCTGACTGAGCCATTCAAAAACATTGACCTACTTCCTTTGCAGCCGTTCCTTTGTTGACTTGGATTTGTGCTTTGAAGTACGACGCTTTACCATGGGTATGGTGATGAGCTGCCTTTTTGTGCCAAACATTTTTGTCTTTTAGAATTATGCCTAAAATTCTACATTGGTCTTATCATAACATCTTTTGCCACATGGTTTGGGAACACAGACAGGCATTACTCAGGGCAGACATTGTAGGGTCACATGCTTGTCCAGTGTCGCCTGTGCCAACTATACATCAAGCCACACGGCTTTAGTTTTTCCAGTTGTCTGGGCCATGTGTCTTGCTGTCAGAAACCAGGTTTTGGTCAACTCCAAATAGAAGAGATTAACTTACTGAAGAGGCCTGTCTGTATTATGAGAATGGAGTGGCCTTCCCCAAACCTGTGCAGGAGGTGTCCATCCAGTGCAATAGAGAACTTCCTTCGAGCAGAGAGAATCCTTACATTGTCTTGAAAAGTTGCTGGTGCCATTTGGCCAATATGAGAATATACCTTTTCACTAGGTTGTGGCAATACATGTAGGATACATGAGGTGCTAAATTACATATATTTACCACTTCATGTATCCTACATGTATTGCCACAACAGGTCGATGAACTTGATGTTCTTGATGTTGCATGCTTTAAAAAAGGCCTGTATATGTGTTACCAAAAATTACCATTCAAAATCAACATCAAGAACATCAAGTTCATCGACCTGGCCAGTGGGAAACAGAAATGTGCCACAGGGTGGGCAAATGTGAAGTGACCCTCTCCAAAAGCACCCAGAGAAATAAAAGACCTCATACAAAAACATTTTTGCTATATCCGTACATTACTGATATTGTAGTATAAAAAGTGAAGATAATGCTCTGTATAGTTGCATGTACTATATGTTTAAATATTGAAGCCATTGATGAGATGTGGACAAGCCAACAGTGACCCCTAGATCTAGATCAAGCAGACATAAACATGTACAGTATAGAATGGTTCATACCCTAACAATCAATGATGTGGATGTCTTACAACAAAAACCTGTGTGAAAGCAACTGCCTAGAGGAATTCCACAAAACTCATGTAATACATGTTTAACATTAATACATGTTTAGCCTCCACCTGACCAATCCTCAGCACATGATTGGAATATTGAGCCTGAATACCTTACTTTGTATGTGTATCCTGGCTTTCCTGAATGGTAGACAATCATTCTGTATCAGGACCTTCATCTCCAGCACCACCACTCTGAGCACTGGGGTTCCCAGGGCTGCATGCTGTGTCCACTGCTATTCAGTCTGCTGACTCGCAACTGTGCAGCAAGGCACAGCTCGAACCACATCATCAAACTTGTGTCAATGAGGTGAATGATGAGCTGGCATACAGCCAGCTTCTGAATGTGGACAAAATAAAGAGACGGCTGTTGACTTCTGTAGAGCACATAGCAAACACCACCATAAACATCAACAGCTGAAAAACCTGATCTGGTCCCTCAACACCAGGTCCATTGCCAAAAAAGCCCCAAAATGTCTCAATTTTTGGAAAAGTGTGAGAAAAGCCTGTCTCTCACCTCTCACAATCAGTCAAAAACAGTCGTATACAAAGGACTATCAAGAGCATTCTAAACAGTTGCATCACTGTCTGGCTTGGGAACTGCTTGGGAAGCGCACGCATGTGTGTTGGTGTGCTGTATTGTGTTAGTGTGTTGGTGTCAATCCAGTCCCTAATGGTGTGAGGGAAGAAACTGTATTTGAATATTTTTTTTCCAAAACCAAATGATTGAATTCAGGTGGTTCAATCAGGCCCCCTATCCCCAGTGCATGGCAATCTTAATGCCAAGACATCTTGAAAGGCCTTTTTCTATTCCATCATGACTGTGCCCCAGTGCACAAAGCGAGGACTAGAAAGACATGGTTTGATGAGCTCAGTGTGGAAGAAGCTCAGTGACTGGCATCACAGAGTCACACTAACATGCACACTATTAGCATGTTGATTTACCACGGTATGAATAATGTAAGTGTTCAAAGTGTGTGTGCACCATCTCACTGTAGACAGTGTTCATATCATTCACGCAGACTCTTAAACATATCCTGGAACAAAGGTTGCTGCAGACTCCTGCAAAAGGAGATGATTTGTTCGCGTAGTGCATGCACAATTCTTTGCAGATCTTCACACTTGAACACAGTCTCCTTTAACATTCCCCAAAAGCAGGCGGTGCAAGATCGGTGGAATGGGACGAGTATGGCAAGGAATTGTTCTGCCACCTTTTTCAAACTCGGCCCCCATTTATTACCACTTCTGTATGACGAAAATAATACTCAACTATGAATACTTTTTCCTCCATGGAGAGAGCCATTTCTAACAACAACTATACAACAAAACTTTCTTTTCACTACTGGGAACATGTGCGACTGTAGCCACGCGCATCAACAAATGTGCATGCGTGTTCGAGATGTGCAAGTTCTAGTATTGGATATTTTGCCACATACTGAATATGTATTTGGATAAAGTGTCATTGCAGGTTTGGCCAAATACTTTTCTCCATATAGTGTGTATGTACAGTGCTGTAAAAAAAAAAAAAAAAAGCAATAAGAAAACACTAATAACATTCACACTTTCCTATCTCTCATCGCCATCTCTCTTTTTCCAGGTAACTGAAAGGAGTCTTGCTCAGATTTCGGTAGATCATCATGCTCCATGTTTTATTTTGTTTTGTTTTTAGCTCTAAAACTGACCTCAGAAAACTGGATTATGGCATTTATATTCATGTCCACAGACAACTAATAAAAATAAGTGGCCATGCTGGCACTAATACCTTCTGCACTCTTTATTCAAATTTCTTCCTTCTGGTGTGAGGCATTTTAGGAGACAAACATTTTGTGCTCCAACAGTGTAAAAATCATTAGCGTGTTCCTGCGAGAATACAATTAATAATGCACCTTCAGTTTCTGTTATTATATTAATCTTTGGCTGAAGGATGTGTTTGTTATTTGGCCTGGAATATAGTTTTTGGCTGGTTGGTTGGTTGGCTGCTGAGTGCGTAATACATAGTTTCATCCTAAAGTAAATTTTGATTATTAAAGCTCCAATTCACAGTTCAATTATGCAGAATCAAGTGCATACACTCACCTAAAGGATTATTAGGAACACCATACTAATACGGTGTTTAACCCCCTTTCGCCTTCAGAACTGCCTTAATTCTACGTGCCATTGATTCAACAAGGTGCTGAAAGCATTCTTTAGAAACGTTGGCCCATATTGACAGGATACCATCTTGCAGTTGATGGAGATGGGCACAAAGCTCCCGTTCCACCACATCCCAAAGATGTTCTATTGGGTTGAGATCTGGTGACTGTGGGGGCCATTTTAGTACTGTGAACTCATTGTCATGTTCAAGAAACCAATTTGAAATTATTCGAGCTTTGTGACATGGTGCATTATCCTGCTGGAAGTAGCCATCAGAGAATGGATACATGGTGGTCATAAAGGGATGGACATGGTCAGAAACAATGCTCAGGTAGGCCATGGCATTTAAACGATGCCCAGTTGGCACTAAGGGGCCTAAAGTGTGCCAAGAAAAGATCCCCCACACCATTACACCACCACCACCGGCCTGCACAGTGGTAACAAGGCATGATGGATCAATGTTCTCATTCTGTTTACGCCAAATTCTGACTCTACCATTTGAATGTCTCAACAGAAATCGAGACACATCAGACCAGGCAAGATTTTTCCAGTCTTCAACTGTTAAATTTTGGTGAGCTCGTGCAAATTGTAGCCTTTTTTCCCTATTTGTAGTGGAGATGAGTGGTACCCGGTGGGGTCTTCTGCTGCTGTAGCCCATCCGCCTCAAGGTTGTGCGTGTTGTGGCTTCACAAATGCTTTACTGCATACCTCGGTTGTAACGAGTGGTTATTTCAGTCAAAGTTGCTCTTCTATCAGCTTGAATTAGTCGGCCCATTCTCCTCTGACCTCTAGCATCAACAAGGCATTTTCGCCCACAGGACTGCCGCATACTGGATGTTTTTCCCTTTTCACACCATTCATTGTAAACCCTAGAAATGGTTGTGCATGAAAATCCCAGTAACTGAGCAGATTGTGAAATACTCAGACCGGCCCGTCTGGCACCGACAACATGCCACGCTTAAAATTGCTTAAATCACCTTTCTTTCCCATTCTGACATTCAGTTTGGAGTTCAGGAGATTGTCTTGACCAGGACCACACCCCTAAATGCATTGAAGCAACTGCCATGTGATTGGTTGATTAAATAATTGCATTAATGAGAAATTGAACAGGTGTTCCTAATAATCCTTTAAGTGAGTGTAGTTTACTAATAGTACTTTTACTACAGTAGCAAGTTTCAAAAACACTAGTATTTACTATGGGTCTCTGAACTGGTCTTTTCTTGGGGCAGAATGAGTGCACCCCTGTACTCGCTGTCATAACTAAGACGTGATATCTTTCACCATTTGTTCAGACACCTTAGAAAGCCTCTTATTGTATTTGCTCCGCTGCACTTTAATACACTTACCAGCTGGGTCCAAACAACCAGGAGAGACGAATAAACACACATGTCTGAAGATCTGTTAATTATTCATAAAGAGATTACATTTAAGGTTATGGCCAGGTGCTCTGTACATCCCATATATAAGAGGAACCAGACAATATAGAGACCCGAAAAATAAACAGACGCTAGGAAACACACACTGTAAACATTTTCCACTTAAACAAAAAGAGTTCCAGCAGACACAAGCTGTTGGATCTACAGTATGTTCATTAGAATATGGGCCATATGAAGTGTTACCACATAAGCAGTTAGAAAGAGCAATAAGGAGGTTGTTTTACGGGCATAGAATTATGCAGAGGTGGATAGAGATGCCAAAAAATGTATTCAAGTAGGAGTAGCTGTACTTCAAACTCATATTATTCAAGTAGAAGTAAAAAGTAGTCATCCAAAATATTACTCAAGTAAGAGTAAAAAGGTATTTGCTGAAAAGACTACTCAAGTACTGAGTAACTGACTGAAATTCTAATAATTATTTATTAGTGTGTATGCTGAAGTTTGTGGCTGTTTTGGCAGATAGAGAAGCTACCACAGTATGAAGCTGTTCTTTTGCAAGTGAATCATGCTTTGTATATGATGCCAGGGATGCATAAAAATGTACAGTACAACACGTCTGTTGTCGATTAATTCTGTACTGAAATATACTTGTATTCATAGACTGTATAAATAAAACAAATGTAAAATAACGAGTCGAGTGTAGCTGAATGTAGCGGAGTGAGAGTAGTGTTTCTTCTTCACAAATCTACTCAAGTAAAAGTAAAAAGTATGGTGCAGTAAAACTATTCATAGAAGGTTTTTTTTTTTTAAAGTTACACAAGTAAATGTAATGGAGTAAATGTAACTCGTTACTACACACCTCTGGAAGCATCGGAATTTTCACATCGTAGGAATTGTGTCTTCTTCTTCTTTGCCTTTCTGTTGTTTTCTTTCAGGGTCGAAACAGCAAATCATCTGCCTCCTTCTAACCACGTCCTCTGCATCATCTTCTCTCACACCAACTTACTTCATGTCCTCTCTCACCATATCCATAAATCTCCACTTTGGTCATCTCCTGACCTCCTGTCTGACAGTTCCAACCTCAGCATCCTTCTACCAATATATACACAATATAGCCGCCTCTCTGACTTTATCTCCAAAACATCTAACATGAGTTGTCCCTCTGATGGACTTAGTCTTGATTCTATCCCTCCTTGTCACTCCCAAGGAGAACCTCAACATCCTGCTACGGGACCTACAGCTCTGCCTCCTCTCTTTTTGTCAATGCCACTGTCTCTAAGCCGTAGAGCATCGCTGGTCTCACTACTGACTTGGAAACCTTACAATTGGGTCATTCTACAAAAATGGTGAAAAATGCTGTCATTTAGATTTGCTGATGCCAAAATCATTTAAATTACCTTTACAAACATTACTTGTCAGAACACAAAGTACGTACTTTCAGTCATGAAATACATTTTCGTCCTCTGATGTTCAAAATTTCATTTTAACCTTTTTTTTTTAACAGGTCAAGTTTAAGGAAATGTCTTGTCACTATGATCATACTGTACATGGAAGTGGGACCGTATACTTTACCATCTAAAGATATCACTCACTTACTCCCTCATCATCTATACAACTTTTTCCTGTATACAGGGCCATGGGGGCCTGGTGCCTAAAGTAGTCTTTATTTTGCTTTTATAGTCTGGTGCCAAGAAACTTTTTGCTATGTAGCATAATTCAGGCAGATGAGAAGGACAACAGAAGAGACTGGTTAACTTAAGTGTAGAGCAAAGTTCTTGAAGCAATGCTCAATATTTCATTAAAACAGTTAATAGTTGTGTTATATCTCCGTTGTAGGTAAGTTCGTAAGTTTTTTCTTTTTGTGCTGCATAACAAAAGGTTTCCTGACACTAGACCATAAAAGTAAGTGGGTCATTCTACAGAAAGGGGAATTTGGATCATAACAATCTCCAGAAATGTATTTCTTCATCTTTTACACTTAGAACTCCTTTAAAAGCAATGATTTACTTTTATATCATTTTATGTATTGATTTTTTAAATGGGTTGTACATAGTACATATAGATGTGGTGGGCATGTTCCCAGGAGTAATTAAAACAAAGAAACATATCTATCTTTCCAACATGCTAAAATAAGAAACAGTGAAATGGAGAATAAATATTAGCACAGCTCGGCGAGCGCGCGCCTTCGGTGTGGAGATGAGTCACGTGCTGTGAAGTCGTGCTCGTCACATGATCAGCTGATCTCCGCTTCCTCTCTCTGTCTCTGGATGGCTGCAGGATTTTCAGGTGCCTGTGGTTCAGCGTTCGTTTATACTTTGATTCAAAAGCCTTTCTAACCACGACAGGCTGTAGTTTACCCGCGGCTGCGCACGTTTAGGTCGAAAAACTGGCGCTTTTAGTCGAGTGGATGATGAACGGCCACGCAATTCTCTACACCGGGGTCACTCTGGCCTTCTGGAGCACCATCCTCATCGTCGGTATGTCCTCATCTGTCCATTACTGCTTTATCGGTAGTCCTTCAGCTTCTCTACAATCGGTTCTGTTTCTGTCAGGATATCATCTTATTCGGAAGATTTACAGAATATCTTACTCGTTCTGTCGTCCAAGGTTAGCATTGCTAATACACAGAGCTAGCATGTAGCATAGGATATCGCAGGCTAGTCAGTTTATACTGTACTATACTTTCTCACACATCGCCTGTTTTTTTTTTCCAAAGTAAAAAATATATATAATCCTGAGGAATAAATGGGGTTAAAGACATGTGTTGTAGGTTGTAATCTAGTACTTTAGACATCTCTAGCTCACTACTCACTTCCCAGCTTATTAGTTAGCACCTAGCCTAACGGCTAAAATTATTCTGCCTGCCTTCTCACAAAATTGCCACCATCGCGTGAATTCACAGATTCATACTAAAATGGTGAATCCCAGTGGTATAAATATATATTGTAACAACAAATTTAGCTTGGTTTGATAATACATTGACAAATTTTTGAACGCATTAAGAGTAGTATATTCCATCAGACCACTATCCCCATTGAATAATGCTCCCACCACATTATCAACAAAATTTAAACAAACAATTATCAGAGTTTTCTTGTCAACTCCCTTAAATACAAAAAAAAAAAAAACACCAGCCTTAACATTAACATATCTTGTTTTTTCTGTTTGCAAATTCTCATGGCTGACCAGGCCAAGGTTGTGAAAATGTAACAATGTATGTCAAAAAGGGGAATAATGTTTGTTGTTCTTCTTCTTTGTTGTTTCACAGCAGTTGGACGCCAACTGTAGGCTTGTTCATCTTACTGTCCTTTTAAAGCAGACTTTCTAAATCTTAATGTCGAATGCATCCTTTATTAATCTTGTCTTATGTGTCTTCAACACTTCGACTCACATTTCCTCTCAGTACCGCTCACCTGTAGATCTCACTCTCCACAGCTTCACTGTCCTTTAAAGCCAACTTTCCAGTTCAGTCTTCCTTAAAAACGTCCAATACATCCTTCCTTGATCTTGTCTTTACTTGTTCTGTGTTGTGAACTCTGTCTGCTTTATTTGGTACTTCCAAACACACTTTCTTCTCAACTCGTTTCCTCTCAGTACCACTCAGTATCTTTAGATAAAGTTCTGTAGCTTGCATCACCGCCAACTGTAGATCTCTCTCTCTCCCCCTCCCTCTTTCTCTCCTCAGCTTTCCCGTCCTTTAAAGCTGACTTTCATGTCCAGTCTTTTTTAAAAACATCAATGCTTCCTTCACTGATCTTCCCCTTTGTCAGACTTAAGTAACAAAAAAAAAAGATTAGTATGGGATTGGCAGAACACCGACCTTAATGTTATAATTTACTCCTGAATAACAGGATATCTTGTTTTTCTGTTTGCAAATTCTCTTTACTGAAACTGCCACAGTGTTGATCTGTAAAACAAGAGCACTGTATGTCATAAAGAGGAATAACTTTTCTTTCAGTCACAAATTTTTCAAATGATTTCTAGCTGCCTTAATTGTAAATATTACTGCAGTATCATGATTTTCTTCTTTTGCCTTTGTGTGTAATAACTATACCTATTCCTGCCTTTAAAAAATCACCTGAAATGTTCTTGATGTACAAAAGTCCTTCATTCATCAGTTAAAGTAATCATTCTGCCTTTCCAGTGAATATGACTGTTAGTTTGGCTGACAAAACAGTGCAATTAAAATTGCTACAGTTGTTAATTTGAGACATTCATTAATCTTCTGTAAGCACTGCATCCTCGTCAGGCTCATGGTCGGTATGGGATCTGTCTAGGAATAGCGGGGACAAAGCAGGAATTCAATCCCATCCTGGATGGGATGAAATCACAGAACACAAAATTTAGATGGCCTGCTTAAAGATTATGATAACCGAGGAGATTTCCACTAAATATTTATGAACATGGCTTTGGACTGTGTTAATACAAACAGTTAGTGTGCAATAGCTTGTTACTGCAATCGCTTGCAGAGTTTTAGGATTGAAATTGTCACAGTTTTGTCTCCATTTAAAACACAGCTTCTATAGTATAGTATTGCTCTTTGCTGTCAAAGGGATATGCGTACATTCGCGCTTTCTGGTATCACCCAAATGAGGATGTTCACTTTTGAGTTTGGTTTCCCTCAAGGTTTCTTCATGTCGACTTGGAGTCATTGTCTTCAGTTTTCTCATTAATGATAAACTGATAAAGCTTCATTCATAATTGTTAATACTCCAATGCATGATAGTACACCCAGATTTTTGACAAATTTTTTTTGTCAGATTTTTTTTGTTAGTCAGTCATTCATAGCTGTTAAGCATTTTAAGCCCTTTAAGTCTTTTTAGCTTGGGCTGAATGAGGAAGGAACAGTCCTCATGTGAGTGTGAGTTATCACACACATCCTCAGTGGAGCAAACGCTTCATCATGGACCTCTTTTTAGCTGTGGAAAATGTTCATTACATTTTAATCAAATCTTTTAAACTTTGTTCATACTTCATAATGCAGGAAATTGTCTGTTCGATCATGTTTGAACCTTTCTGCCTTCTATGGAAAATGTGTGTTTTATGACTGTATAAATTTGCATGCTTTCTTCAGATTCCTGTTTGATTAATCTGTGTTCCATGTTTCTCATCAGGAATCTGCTATACGATCTTTGACCTCGGGTTCAGGTTTGATGTGGCATGGTGAGTCTTATTATTAAATTATAGGTATCTGTCATTTATGACATCAATTAGAGCAAGAATACTGTCATTAATTTATTTAATGACTTTGCGTTTCATCTGGCAGGTTTTTAACAGAAACGTCCCCGTATATGTGGGCCAACCTTGGAATCGGCCTGGCCATCTCGCTGTCTGTGGTTGGAGCGGCTTGGTAAGACCTCACACTGTTTCCTCTTTTCACATTCTTTCACAACAAAAGAGCTTGCAGTAGAGATGGGGGAAATTTTATGATGTGGAAAAAGCTGAAATTTCCATATTTGTGCTTATGCTCTTTAGCAAAAACCGTGTTCATGTGGCAAATTTCTGCTACATTACACCCGAAAAGGAAAATCCATTGACTGCTGTCTTCTAACCATTTGCATTATATAAGAGGGGTGTTCAAGTCAAACCAGGATTTTTATTGTACAGAATAACAGTTGTAATGGAAATATCACATTGAAGAATAAAAACTCCCTTCATTTCTCTATATAATCCCCTACTAGACTATTGCACTTATCCCAGCATATCACTAGTGCTTGGATACCATCAAGGTAGTTTTCTCTGTATGCTGGAGCTATGCTCAGACTGCCTGCTTCTTGTCCAAAATGCTGGCCTCCCTGGAATTCCTTTAATGGTCCAAACATGTGAAAAAGTGAGGTCAGGACTGTGGCGTAACTCCCCAGTTGAGTTTGTGTTATGTGCAAGTGGTATTCTCACATGCGTGCATCTTTTCTGCAAGTTAGTGACAAGTTATCCGTTGATTTTAAAGGCATTTCACTTGCTGAATGTTCACAGGAACTTTAACTTGGAGCGACATTTTATCTCATTTAACATCTGAGCATCTGGGTTAAGGGCCTTGCTCAATGGGCCCAACTTGGTGGTTGTGGGGTTTGAAACTGGTACCTTCTGAACCATAGTCCAATGCCCTAACCACTGAGCTACCTCTGACACGTCCATTATATTAGTAATAAGCATGTTGTGCATTTTTATGTCTGCAGGGGAATTTATATCACTGGTTCCAGCATCATTGGCGGAGGTGTCAAGGCCCCTAGAATTAAGACCAAGAACCTTGTCAGGTTTGTTTCATCTTCATTCTGTCTTTTTTTTTTTTTCTTTCTTTCTTTTTTTGGATTTATTAATTTCATGTGAGTATTACTGACATTGGTATATAATCTGTTTTCTGCAGTATAATCTTTTGTGAAGCTGTTGCAATTTATGGGATCATCATGGCAATTGTCATCAGTAACATGGCTGAGGTGAGCTTTTTATAGTGAAAGTATTTTATAGTGTAACTATTTGACTGACTATTCTCCTCACAAATAAGTGGAAAGCTTTTTTTTTTCTATTCTAAAATATAGAAAATATAGAGCATTTGAATTGGATTAACTTGCCAAAAAAGCTTTGTTGAAAAATGTTCTATTAATATATTATTCTGAACTTTCTACTGTACACTAGGTTTTTACTGGCACAACTCCAGAAACAATTGGAGCAAGGAACTACCAAGCGGGTATAAAATTACACAAATTGACAAATTTTATTTAATGATTAGAACACACAAAAAAACGATTTCAGAGATTAATTAATTTAGTAAGGTCATTTTGTTGTGCTGTGTTTCCAGGCTACTCCATGTTTGGGGCAGGTCTCACTGTTGGCTTTTCTAATCTCTTCTGCGGAATCTGTGTTGGCATCGTAGGCAGTGGGGCTGCTTTAGCTGATGCCCAAAATGCCAGCCTATTCGTTAAGATTCTCATTGTGGAAATCTTTGGTAGTGCCATCGGGCTGTTTGGAGTCATTGTAGCCATCTTGCAGGTCAGTGTTCTCATGAGACAGAATTCTCTCTCCATAAAGAAAAGTGAATGTACTTATACTGATTAGACATAATGATAATGACTTTTAGAAACCTTTCCTGCATCTAAGGACAGGAAATATATTTTACTGAAACTATGATGTTCCTTTTTTTTCTGTTGCAACACTTTAAGGGGCATCCTGTTTTCTGTAATTGACTTACGTGACACAAACTATATTTTTTCCCCATCTTTTGCATAATGACCATTTTTTTCCCATAGTGTAAATCACATTTTCTGCATTCAGCACAAATGTAATGCATCTATGTGGAATTCTCTGCGAGAATTCAGTCTCATTTGTGATTAGTTGGGTGCTTCACTACCTCTTGTTCCCCTTCTTCAACCAGAGATTGTAAAGGCCGATGGTATAGAGTTGTTGGCAAAATTTCCTTCCCAGAAACTCGTCACCTAAGCCGAGTATCATGATCACGCATGCGCCTCTTATTTGGACACCGAGCGATCAAGTGATCACAACTGAGCCAATGATTTTTCTCTCTCATGCGCAGCGGAATTATGGGTAATCGTCTCCCCTGCTGGGTATTAGTGCTCGTCTCTTACTGGTATAATCATCTCCCTCTCCCTGTCTGCGGCAGAGCAGAGTTTTCTGTGTAAATTACGCGTGCGCGCACTCACTCTCGCTCCCTCACCTTTACTCACCATCCTATGTGTGTGCGCACGCATAATTTACACCTCTGCCGCGATTCTTTTCAAAGGTAAGGTACTGGTTAATTTTATTAATTTTTTTTTCCATTAGTATGCGCTCACGGGAGTGTCATTAGAGAGATTTCTTTTTTTTCCCCCAGTTAAAACAGTGTTTCCGTTGTGTGTTTATTGTGAAACTTAAAAAGTGAGGTGGGGGGAGGGAGGAGTTACTGTTTAAGACGAGGCGAGGGAAGGGGCTAAACGGAAACACTTATCTGTCAGGATTTATTTTTACTTACTAAAGGTAAAGTGCAGGTTAATTTCTTTTATTTTTACTTTACATATTGTATTCATTATTTTTATGTATTTATTGTTTTGGGCTGTAGAATGAATAATTTGGGTTTTTATTATTTCATATGGGAAAATTTTATTTGGTTCATGAGTGTTTTGGAATACGAGCCCACTTCCAGAACGAATTATGCTCGTAATCCAAGTTTCCACTGTACTGTATTTATTCTTAAAAGAAAGAAACAATTGGAACAAGTGTTTACTTGGGTAACATTTACTTATTTAATAGATCATGAAAGATTTACGCCATACCTCTCATTCCAAATGGGTTGGACAGCATCAGGGTCAGCTTGTTTGGAAGCTCGTTTTGTTATATAAACTTTTTACTATTGTATATGTACATTTTGTTTATCTCTAGGCAAACCACAAAAATCACACGTTTGTTGTTACGGCATTTGGTAGATGCACTTATTCAGAGTGACTTACCTCATTTATACAACTAAGCAGTTAAAAGTTAAGGGCCTTGCTAGTAGTGGCAACTTAAACCGATGACACTCCATACACAGACATGGGCTCCTGTTACATTCGTAGTATCGGGCCACTGACAACATCAGAAGTATCTCACCTGGGCTGAGGAGCAAACAGAGCTGGACCAAAGTGCAGTGGTACAAAGTCCTCTTTTCAGATTTCAGAAATTAAATTTTGCATTTCATTTGGAAATCAAGGTCCCAGAGTCTGGAGGAAGAGTATAGAGACACGGCATCCATGTTGCCTGAAGTTTCCATAATCTGTGATTTGGGGTGCCATGTCATCTACTAGTGTTGGTCCACTGTGTTTAGTCAAGTCCAAAGTCAACACAGCCATGTACCAGGAGATTTTGGAGCACTTCATGCTTCTGTCTTATGACAAGCTTTATGGAGATGCTGATTTCATTTTCCAGCAGGACTTGGCACCTGCCCACAGTGACTATTGGTGCTAGCCAATGTACCTGGACCCCATACAGAATCTATGTTGTATTTTCAAGCAAAGATGAGAAGCATTTGACCCACCAATACTGATGACCTGAAAGCTGCCACCAAAGCAACCTGGTCTGCAAAAACACCTCAACAGTGCCACAGGATGAGCGCTTCCATGCCATGCTACATAGATGCATTACATTTGTAAGGAGCCCCAACCATGTATTCAGTTCATATACTCTATGAAGATGAATATAGAGATTTTGAAAAATTAATGATTCTAAATTATGGTGTCACTTTTTTAATTAAATTACCAAAAAAAAATACTTATTTTAGGTGCCTTGTATACGCTCCTACCAAATTAAATTCATGTTGAGTATTTTGTTGTACTCATTTTCATTATATTTGTTCTTTAATTTCATCTCGCTAGACTAAAGATGTATATGAATCATAATTTATTAGTCAACTCTTGGAGATTGATCTAATATATTTGGTTAATTTCCGCTTATCTGCAGGTGTAGTTAATAAATCTCAAATTTCTTTTGAATATTAATATTGATTAACCCCCTTTTCTTTTCAGACGTCGAAAGTAAAAATGGGAGATTAAAGAATACAGCGTCGGCAAGACAAACAACAACAAAAAAAGAACGACGCTGTGTTGGATACACAGCCCAACTATGTAAATACATAGTAAATTATTTAAATGTATTTTCTTCCCCCACCCCCTTCTGTGTCTGTTTTTAACCGTGGTTTACCGCAGATTGAAACATTCGCACCGCTATGTCTTAAAGGAATGCATGTTTAAATCAAACACAGCTCTTTAAGACACACAAACGAAACCTCAGAAGAAGAAATGTCTTCAACAGGTGTGATGTTGGCCCTATTATTGAAGTTTATGCGAGTTGTATTGATATCTGGAAGTTATTTTATTTAAATTGTATGAATACATGTGTAAAAATACATACAGATATATATATAAAGTAGGTAGAAGATTCTGTAGTGTAAAATCCCATCCCGTCAACAACGTCCAGACTTCCGACATTTTAACTCCCTGAAAGATTACACAGTATTTTGGTGAAAGTTTTGAACTTCTCTAGAGCTGTGTAGCTTGCTGTGATTTGCTGTTCTGTACCACACAAAAAGTGAAATGTTATTTGTAATGTAGTATGGCTGTCTGAGGTGTTATTATTCCATGGTATGGAGATGCGTTTGTCAGATCTATTGTAAATCCTATAGCCAGGATAATTCTGGACACTTTAAATATTGTTCATTCTTGTGTGTGTTGTATTCATTCTTCTGCAGAGCCATTAAAAGGATGAGGACACTGCTTGTTTATCAATTGATCCCAAAGTTAGTTTTATTAGTGTTTATACTTGGATTGGCACCAGGACACTCTTAAGTTGTGGTTGGTTCAGAATGAAATAATGTATAAATCTAGTGTTTATAAAAGCATTCCACATTTCTTCTGTTGTACATGGTCTTTGGGGTTTTTTCTCCCATGGTTGTTTTTTTTAATATATATAAAGTTGGAAGATGATCAGAGAACTGTATTTAAACTTTCCTATTCAGAACATATTGTCCAGCCCACTTAGTTCTGTAGATACTTCTCTCTAGAGACAGGCTCGCAGTTATGGTTGCCACTGCAGAGGATGTGTGTTGTGCTCAGATAGTTTCTGATGGCTTATATAAACATTTGGTGAAAATGTTGCATGCAGGTACAGCTCTTCTTTTTCACAAATCATGACTGTACTCTTTACAAATAATGACTCTATATTTTGTTTCTGTATTAATGTATCAGTGTCGTCCTGGGACATGCAATACAAAACGTTTCGGTGAATTCTAGCTTCTAATAAATGACCTAAACCTAAACTCCACACAGTCTGCTCCAAGGTGTCTCATTGAACTCCCCAGGTTAATTGTCAGCATTAGTATGTGTGACCGAATATAAAATGTCTGAATTATTGCAACAGATTTTTTTCCCTTTCACTCACATTCAATCTTTTACATAAACATCACTGAAACTAAATGGGCTTTATTATTTAGTGTGCAAACATTTATTTCAAAGCATTCCACTAATTTATCTTGATGTCAGATTTTGGAGGTAAAGAAGACCCTATTAGCAACCAAGTCTCTCTTAGGTTCCAGGTCCCTTGCTAATACAGGATGTCCACATCTATGCCTGACTGTCTGCTTGTAGTTCTTGATTCTCACTTGACCAGGCATCTGGTGATTGTGTTTGTTTTTGTGGTGATTTTCATTGTTTTGAAATGTTAAAGTGGATGCTGTTGACTTTCATAAATGGTCCTCGAACAAATAAATACATCAACCCTGATGTCCAGCTTTGGTTCCTGTGTCAATCTTTCGTGAAGATTTCTCAACATGTTATCAGACACACTAAGGTAATCGCTAATTTATTTGTACTGTGGATCCTTCAACTTCATGCCACTTTGCTTTTAAGAACAGACACTGACATTATCCTTTATCCAGGAATCACACTGCCCCGTGTAAATATTCTGATGATTTAGGGCAAATAATTGAAATAAAAACTAATAAAGTGTCTTATGCAAATTCTTTAAAAAAAATTTTTTTAACGGGAACATACTGCAAACATTGGGTAGGGAAAATGTGATTATGCAGTGGATGATCCCTGCACACTAATAACTCTAAAAACAAAATGCTAAAGTTTTCATGTATGTGGGTGTCTGTGTGAACCCTGCAATTAATTGGCACCCTACCTTGTGCCTTCATGGCTCCAGGCCCCCTTTGACCCTGTATACAGTATAAAGCAGTGAGTGAGTTTGTCAGTTATGATTAGACAGTTGGACTGTCCTTATTCATGTGCATTAAAAAAATCAACTGCCCCTTTTTTTAAAAATAAATTTCATGCAGCATCAGAATGTTCATAACATTCAAATAAAATAAACTCCAAAGATCAGTTATATTTGCTTAAATAATTGCCAATGTATAGTGCATAGTAATGTGTTCATGGACTTTTGTTTGGTGCCACCAGTCTGCTGTACATATCTGAGAAGTTCTTTGCTTAACGTCAGCTGTGTTTTTGTGTTAAAATGTTAACCATCGAAGAATGTGTTTTATTAAACCTGGCAATGAATACAGATTTAGTGCATGGAAAATTTCAAGCAGCTTTTCCAGAGACAAGAATACTGTACCACTCCGCAATACTGTGCGAGATTCAATAAATAAATGACTGAAAATAATAATGAGTTTCATTAGACAAATATTTTCTCATAACCTACGCAACCACTGCGGAAGGACATTTTGAATGTACGTTATAATAAATTACTGGATTTATAAAGTGATTCAAAATTCACTTCATTTAATCAGTTGCAAGACCATTCATTCATTAATCCAGGAGCCTCTGTTTTAGGTTCCAGTTAGGGACCCTGGAAGCCACTGATGATTACCATCATCAGGACGCCTGGCAACATTCACACACCAATTAACCTGATCTGTATGTTTTTGGACTGTGAGAGGAAATCAGAGTACCCGAAGGAAACCCAACAACCACAGGGAGAACATGCAGACTACTTGATTGCACACGCAGACAGAAATCAAACGTGGACCCTGGAGATGCAAGGCGACAGTGCTAACCACTACACCACGTGACGCCGAATGGAAGAGTGCCATCTTGAAATCTTCAAGTATGTAACATAGATCTGGCTGCCTACTAATGTAAAGGTTTCTGTTATTTATTTAATCTGAACTGGAAATACATACTTGGTGTATTATAATTAATTTATCATAAGCATAAGAAAAATATTATTCAAAGATTTACTACTTTCTCTAATGACATTCTCTAGTGAGGTCTTACCTCTCAATGACCACAAGATGGCGGTAAAGTGTATGGAAAAACCTATGAGCTTCTCGTGAGAGGACTCGTAGTACCTCACGAGTTGGTTGCTTCATTGCTAAAGCTAATTGCTTTAAAACCTTTGCGTTATTTGGAAATTGATTTGATATAATATTTTGTTTTAGATAATCTCCTTGATAAATGCCATCACCCAATTTAATGGGCTTTCAATATTTATTCAAGTATAGTTTAAATAATGAATTTCTACACAAACACAAAGAGATAATAAATAAATAAATAAATAAATAAATAAATAAATCATGACTGGAAAAAAGAAGAAATGTTTCATGTTCAAAATATGAAGCCAACTGCTCATGATATTTTAGAGAAGCAGCTGAAAAATAGAGAATATTCTGACTCTACTTCCCCAGACAGGAAGCTGACAGGGACTAAAATATAAGACCGCTACTAGATTAGCAAATTATTATAGAAGCAAGTTTGCTAATAAGCTGGATGTAATACGAGCTTTGGAAAATCTTCTCCCAGTTATTTTCAGTGATTCCAGTAGCAGTTCACTGAGTCGTACTACAATGCCTTCAGGGCAACGTCTCCTCCTGACGTCCCCAACCACCAACTTACTCCGTGAAAACCTGTCAGGAAATGAGTTATAACTTATTGGATTATGACCAAAAATGACATTTTGTGATTTAATTCTGGCTAAGGCTTTTTTTTATGGTTGATGTTTCAATCTTGACTTGACATTTTGTGAGGAACAAGTCATCCCATATCAAATATGGCCAGAGTCAGAAATACTTAAAATAAGCAAAAAATGTACAGTAGAATATTCCATTTTAAACCTTTTAAATGCTGTTTTCGATTAAATGATTCAGCTATTCCTAGAGCAGATGGTTATTTTTTAAACGCAATTTGAAATGTGGTCTTGTTTTGTGGTACTTCCAGGTGTTTTTTTTTTGTGTGTGTGTTTTTTAAGTTAGTTTAGTGGCAGGGGCGGCACGGTGGTGTAGTGGTTAGCATTGTCGCCTTGCACCGCCAGGGTCCGGGTTCAATCCCCGGCCAGGCTCGATTCCCGTCTCTGTGTGCATGGAGTTTGCATGTTCTCCCCGTGCTTGGTGGGTTTCCTCCGGGTACTCCGGTTTCCTACCACAGTCCAAAGACATGTTAGGCTAATTGACGTTCCCAAATTGCCCGTAGTGTGTGAATGAGTGAGTGTGTGCCCTGCGATGGATTGGCACCCTGTCCAGGGTGTACCCTGCCATGTGCCCTAAGTCTCCTGGGATAGGCTCCAGGCTCCCCGTGACCCTGAATACAGGATTAAGCGGTATAGATGATGAGTGAGTGAGTGAGTTTAGTGGCATGGTGGCATAGTGGTTAGAATTGTGGCCTCACACCTCCAGAGTCAAGCCTTAGTTTGCATCCTCTTACTGTGCTTGGTGGGGACCTTTGGGGACTCCGGTTTCCTCCCACCGTTTAAAGACATACAGATTAGGTTCATTGGCATTCCCAAAATTGCCCATAGTGTGAGCATGTGTGTGTCCTGTGATGGATTGGCACAAGTACTAGTTAATTTTGAGCTCTTGAATAATAGCTCATATTGGGGCAGTGGTAGACTAAGAGGGCTAAGGCTTGATTACTGATTGGAATAATTGGATTGGAGGAGTGGCGGTTCCAGGGATATATGCTGGGATATGCAAAGTAGGAATTTCACTGTGCTGTAATGTATATGTGAAAAATAAAGGCTTAACTTAACCATGTCCAGAGTGTACACCAGCTTGTGGACAAAGTCTCCAGGGATAGGTTCTAGGCCCCCCCAACTCCCTGTGCAGAATAAGCGGTATGGGGGATGAATGAATGATTGAATTAATTTTTGCATGTGTATACACAATCATAAATCCATATATTGTATATATGACTTAATAAAGATAGATATGAAGATATATCATCATTAAGTCATTTATTCATTCATGTTCTATGCTCTGCTTACCCGAGTTGCGGGGAGCCAGAAGCCAGGGCACACATCCATGCTATGGCCACTTCTTTTTTTTTCTTTTTTTTTTTACAAATAAAATTTTTATTTTATTTAAAATTTTATTAATTAGATTCACATATTTTGCTAAAAAATATACAGTAACCTGTCATCTGCACAGGAATAAAATAAAATATGAGCGAGAACAGATTTGGGTTGCTCTTCTTTTCTGGTATAATTTGGTGTCACAGCCTGAGGAATTGCTAGAAATTCTGACACTTCATTGTTCCTCTATTGTTAGCGGTGTGCAGACAACCATGCAGGACTAAAATATATGCTTGTTATTCTGGAACCACTGGCCTAGACTCCTAAATTAAATCCCATATTAAAAAAAGAGCAAAGGGGGAAAAATAATAATCCAATTCCCCAAACTTAAAGCTTAAACACAGGGGCATTCTCTATAGACTTATTTAAAAATATATATTTTTTCCAAGTCAAGAAGTCCTCTCTAAAACAGTATGTTGTTAATTTCTCTGCAATATACTATAAAAATACTATACTATACTTAAAAAAAATTATTCATATCCTAATCAATAATAATTGGAAAAGTTGTAAAGCAAATTTGCAATACAAGCCCCATAATGTCTAACAAGGTTGAAGATGCTTGTAGAGGGGTCTTGTTCTGCTCCTCCATGCAGCACATTTCAAGCTCAACATTCTTAGATTTGTGGACATTCTTCTTTAATTTAGATGACTTGGTTGGGTAGAAATCCAGGGGCTGAGATAGTCATTGCATAACCTGCACTTTGTCTTCATTCAAACATAGTTCTGAGAGTAAGTTTTTACCTCTTTTGAAATCTATCCCATTATTAACCACTATTCTATATTACATCCTACATTACCGTACTTGCATTTCTGCCTGTTTTCTCTTGACAGTTTTTTGATTTACTTAATGAATGACTGTATATATTTTTAATATGCCATTTTATTTGTTTACTTACTATATATTTACTGTATAATATGACATTTTATTTAGGTTTATTTTAAATATTCTTTGGGGATGCCTTATTAAGGTTTTGCAAGAATGTTTCAGCGAGACAAGCAAGCAAGTAATATGTAAACACAGTGCCTGGCCAAAAAAAAAAAAAAAAAAAAAAGTATCACACTCTAAAATTTAATTGCACATCCCAATCATGTACACTCAGATAGTCAGCTGACTTCATTTTTGGGGGGCACATAATGTTGCTAAACTTAGACCTGACCAACTGAAGCAACCCCAGATCATAATACTGCCCCAAAGGGGGGATACAGTACGCACTAGGCATGATGGGCGTATCACTTCATCTGCCTCTCTTCTTATGCTAATGCACCAATCACTCTGGAACAGGGTTAATCTGAACTCATCAGAGCACCTTTTTCCATCAAAAAAGAATAAAGAAACAACCTTTTCCCTTTATTCTCCCTAGCAAATTGAAACCCTTTTTTCCAATTAGCCTCACTGAAAAGTGGTTCTCTTCAGGCTACACAATGGTTTTAGTCCCAATCCCTTGAGTTTCTCTTTGCAATGTGATCATTCAGGTGAATGTGCCGTGACGTCCATTCCTGGGGAGATTGTCTGTCTTGAATGCTTTTCACTTTTCAGTGAATCTTTTCCTTTTTTGAACTCCAAATGGTTTGGAAATTGTTTTATAACCTTTTCCAGATTGATGTGCAGCAACAGGTGCTTCTCTAAGACCATAGCAAACCTCTTTCCCTCTTGGAATTGTCAATACACACCTGAATGCTTTAGACCAGCAAACTGCCTAAACTCTATCTGCATACCTGTGGAAGATCAGTTACATCCTGTGGAAGCCATATGGGGGTACTTAGTACTTTTTGGCTTACTTTTTGTTTCTCATAATTTTTACTATGTTTTTTTAAACAGGGTATACAAGGGTATGCACTATGGTTTACCATAATAAACTATAATAAAATTTCTGATGGATAGTTAACTGGGTATTGGTACCACTGCAGAGAGCAACATATTTCTCCACTGTCAGCGGTGCAAGAAAAAATGGTATTTACATGCTATGGAGGTTCGCTATTTACATAACTTTACAATACCTTTACATACCTTATGATATAGATATCATAGGTGATCCATTACTATGTAGTCACTGAACACCATTTGGCTCAGGGTAAAGTAATATTTTCCATGTTGAAAGGTTATGAATAATGTCAGAGCAGTAATCCCATGAACTGCCATGAGCTGTGGTCAGTGGGATTTCATTCAATGTAAACATGTGTAGATGCGATCCTATTGTTCAGGGATCTGTTAAATCTCCGGCACCACTTCTTGTGTGTATAGTGTTGCTTTTTTTTATACAGAAGAAAATGATAGTGTTTTCACACCTGACACTTTGCCACAGAAGTGACAACTGTAGTCCCAGCATATGCCCTATGGTACTACAAGTGTGTGTATAATGCGTGGGCAAAGTTGTACACAGTTCAGCGCTTCCTGTTCAGTTCATATAAAAGTGTGTGTACATTCATGCCTGCTCTCGTCTGGTTTGTACAGTATATGCACTCAGAAGAAGTGTAATGAATAGGACATAATAGTCAAAAATAATAGTCAAAATATAATATTTCATTACACTCACTCGCTATAATACAGGTGTGTATGTAGAACATTTATGGGGAAAATGAAGTAGTCCATTCACAGTTAATTGACACCCTCACTAATATCAAGCCCCTTTCTGCTAAGTCATAAGTGTGCTTCGGTCAATCAACAAATGTATAATGGAGTGGCTGAACACTTTTGAAAGAGTTCCCATTAACTAAATAAGGTTCTTTTTAAAAACTGCACTTTGGATCATGATGATGACTGGCTTATGAGTCATTTTCAATTCCCGAGGGCCATCTTCTTAGAAATGTGTTCTGAATTGGAGCCAGCACTGGAGAGATCATCATGGGGAAATCGATATTTTGGATCGCACCCTGTCTCAATAGTAGGTCGCTTTGGGTAAGATAAAATGTCTGCCAAATAAATAAATTATGTAAAATGTAATCATGTGATGCCAATACTCTTACAGGTACTGATAACGTCAGGGTTATATTTCAAGAGATACTTATTGGTGTGAACTGGTTTCTCTTACTCATCTCTGAGCCCTGTTATGTAAGCTGTATAGGACGGTATAATTAGATTTTCACACACCTAATTGGCACAATCGACTTCACCCATGCTGAAATAAAGCCATCAATAGACAAATCATTATCACTACATCTGTAAGTGATCTCTGGTACAGTTGTGTCTAAATGACGGGTCAATTTTAATACCGTGTACAGTATATGACGGGTGTTAAGTAAAATCGGGACCTGTGATAAAATTTCTGGTGAATGACAGCGTAAAACTGATTTACAGGAAAATTCAAGCACATTACGCGGATGAGACTCTTAGCCATAGTAAAACATTTCAATGGTGCAAACGTTTTAAAGAAGGCCATACGTGCAAGAAAGATGATGAGAATGATGCTTCTCCCATAAGAATTCTGAGAGTGGAATGTCTGATCTTTAAAAACCGATGTCACCATCTTGCAGAAGATACATATCTGTCTGTGGAAACCATACGAACTATCATTCAGCAACACTGTAACTTACACATTACAGCGACTCGGCTGGGAGATATTGCCACATCTCCTGTACAGTCCTGACCTCACTCAAAGCTATTTTCACACGTTTGGGCCATTAAAGGAATTCCTGGGAGGCCAGCGTTTCAGACAGGCAGCCCGATCATGGCTCTGGGGTGCAGAGAAATCTTTCTACCTTTTGATGGTATCCACACACTAGTGAAACGATGGGATAAGTGCATTAGTGTAGTAGGGGATTATATAGAGAAATAAAGCTAGACAACCCATTGTACAGTATAATTGTAGTGTATGTGACTAATCTCATTCTCATTTGTTCATCTTTTTGTTTCTCTTTCCTTTTCAAACAATGCTTTCAATCAGAATTAATTCATACACTTCATATGAATTACACAAACTAAGCAAAACATGGAATGCTGACACTTTTCCACTCAAACAACTCGAAGAAGCAACTACCCCTTTGGGTGGCTGGGCGGAGCAGCAGATGACACTGCAGCACCACAGCTCCAGGACCCGAGGCTAAAGCTTGAGTTACTGTCTGTGTCCCATTTTATACTGCACATTTTTCTTTTGACTGTTTTCCTTACAAAATTGTGGATAAACAAGGTCTGTGGTAACCTGTAATAGTGGATTTCTGCCTTGCATCTAGTGTTCCCCAGAAACATTTTAGACTAACAATGACCAAAATAAAGAACGTACTAAAGTTATTAATAATTATGCTTTCCTACATCAAATTCTTTTTAAAATAATCCTATTTCTCATAAATACTGTACATACAGTAGTTGCTTTTTTGGCAAGGGTCACAGTTGCCACAGTCAAACCAGGACTTAATGGTTAGCACTGTTACCTTCAGGGTTGGGTGTCCGACAGTGCTTTGGGTCATGTGATGGGTTGGCACTACTTTTACGGTGTCCCCTGCCTTGTGCCCTGAGCTCTCTTGGATAGACTCCAGCTCCCCCTGCGACCCTATTGAGGATAAACAGTATGGAAAATGAAATAACCTGGACACCCCTTGTTAGAAAGTTATGACGTGTCCATAGAAAGATTTTCTAGCATACAGTAACTGTGGTCCCTAAAAATGCAGTAAAATTATCAACAAATGAACTGCAGAAATCAGTTCATTCTTATATGGTATTTAATACTAAACATGATAAAACAGTTTTTTATCTCTAATCTTAATTTATCATTATTTTTTTTTTATTGTTAACCAATCTGTGACTTTGCTTGGTAATACTGTACTCAATATTTTATGTCCAACACTAGTACAAATACTACTCAGTTTTACTCTAATGTCTGTTAGCAAAATAAATTTGCATACCTTCCCATGCAGTATATTTTAGATTTAAAATTTGTTTCTAGTTACATTTTTAACCATTCAGGTTCACCTGCAACTATGTTTTGTGAGGCTACTGCACAACAGTATACAATCAATGCTGAATGATTTACATTTTTCACAATGACTTACATTTGAGTAAAAACATACGAAGAGATGTTTCATTTTGACTCTCTCTATTAGTTATGCTGTCATAACTGGATATGCTGGAGTCCCTGCTTTCTGATCACAGTGAACACTCTTTTAAACCACTGTAGGATAAGATCATAGCCAATCTGTTCTGTCTTCTCCTGTCAAGCTGCGCACCCCTGCTGCCTGATGTGATGCCAGTGCCAGATCATGACACTTCTACTGCTGTGGCTTTTCTTACGCTCCAGAAATTCCTGAATCATCCTGATACTATGATTTGGCTTGGATCTTCTGACTTTCTGTCCATGTAAATGTTCTCACATGGATATATCTATTATATATTTATATATAAATATACAGAACACAGTTTGTGCCCAAGGCTCAACCTTGCTTATATGAATAAGCTCATCGGGACACTATAAATCAGGGGTGGCCATCCCTGGTCCTCGAGAGCCGCAGCCCTGCGTGTTATCTAATTATCCCTGCACTCCTCACTGCTTATTACCTGAATCAGATGTGCTCAGTCAATCAGAAGCTGCAAGGCAGCAATTCACTTTGTCTTCCCAACTTCATCCGCATTTAAGATAGTATTTTATAGCTTCTGGAAAGCTGTGGCTCTCAAGGACCAGGGTTGACTACGCCTGCTGTAGATGCTAACCTTTGCAAACTTTTGAACTGCTATAATAGCCATAAACACTGTTCTTCCCCAAGTACACTTATTCACAATATGTTTGTAACGAAGATTCCCATCGATTCCCACCTCTGGTCTGTGAGCATGAAGTTTGCGTGTTCTTCCTGTGCTTAGTGGGATTCCTCTGTGTACTCCTTCCACGGTGCAGATTAGGCTAATTGGCATTCCTAAATTACATGTAGTGTGCTTGTGTTTGTGTGTGACCTGCGATGGATTGGCACCCTGTTCAGGGTGTACCCTGCCTCGTGCCCATACCAAACCTGTACATGATAAGATGTATAGAAGATAAATGAATGAACACGCTTTCAACTCAAGTACTGTTTGACTTCATAGTACAAAAAGTAAGATTTATAATCTCATTATCCGGTCATACCCAGAAGAGGATGATTTCTTTTAAAGCTGCTTCTTCTCAAGTCTTCTTCATCATGTTATCTAAGGTAGTTCCCCCCCTCCCCTTTCCACCATTGCCTCTGCCTTGTTCATTAAGCATCTAAATGTATAATCTAAATGTGTAAATGTATATTCACTGCCATTTTGAAGACCGAATAGGGAACTGACTGTATCAGTGTTGTTTTGTCTAGATGTTGTTAAGGATATTTATTTTCATTTAACTGGTAATCAACTTCCCTAATGCACCTAAAACATCTTTAGCAAGCAGCAGTGCCGCTATCACACTGCCTTGTATCTACATTATTGCATGACTGGGAAATTTATCTCAGCAGCTAGTCTTTGTAATGCCAATTGTGAAAAGGGCCTAAGTAGACTTTATCAGTTCAAGGGAAAGTCAAAGAAGCTCCACAACTCTCCCATTTGTGTGCTTTAGTCTACTGATGTTCGTGAATTTGGTTTATTTTCAGGGTTCAGTGACAAATGTATATATATGTCATGCGCACTCCTAACGCGACCGGCATGAGGACCTGGAAGTAGTACGGTCGCGACTTAGGAAGCATAAAAGGAGACAAGCGTGGTTATCCTGCCTGCTCGCGCTACTTCCGCGTTTGGGTTTACCATCCACGCTACAGGGCTAACTGCTAGTCTTCTGGTTCATCTCCAGTTAGTTCGTGACAGAATGACTGAGCTCTCAACAGTGAACCCAGTGGAGTTTGCTCACCTCTGCGATGTGGTTGACCAGCATGCTAAGTTGATCGATCAGCTCCGTGGTGAAGTCACGTCTCTCCGCAAGGAGCTCCAAGACGTCGTGGTCTTGCGCCGCGAGGTGGCGGAGCTGCGACAGGAGAATGCAACCCTCCGCAGGCTCCATCCCACCCCGCGGCCACCTCTATTCCCTATCCAAGAACGAGATGCAGGCAATGGAGGAGTATGTCTCCAGCGGACTTCACCATGGTACCATCCGGCCCTCCTCCTCACCTGCCGCCGCGGGGTTCTTTTTTGTCTTCGTCCCTGTATCGATTACCGGGGACTCAACAACATCACAATCAAGAACCGCCACCCGTTGCCTCTTACCAACTCTGCCCTGGACGCCCTCTCTGGTACCACCATTTTTACTAAAAATGGAAGACGGCCTTCATCACCCCTACCGGACACTATGAAAGCCTGGTCATCCCCTTTGGTCTCTGCAATGCACCCGCTGTATTCTAACAATTTATCAACGACGTTCTCAGAGACATGTTAGGCTGCTGGGTGTTCGTCTACCTGGACGACATCCTCATTTTCTCCCGAACCATCAACGAACACGTCCAGCACGTCAGGGCGGTCCTAAAGAGACTCCACCAACTGTACTGTAAGTTGGAGAAGTGCGCTTTTCACGAGCGCTCCACCACGTTCCTGGGTTTTGTCATCTCATCCCAGGGTGTGGTCATGGACCCGCAGAAACTGGAAGTTGTGAGTCATTGGCCCCTACCCAAGACTCTCAAACAACTCCAGCGATTTCTCAGGTTTGCTAACTTCTACCGTCGCTTTATCCGGAACTACAGTACAGTTGCAGTCCCATCAACCGCTCTGACTCGTCCCTCATCTCACCCCTTCCATCTCACCTCCACCGCCATCTCCGCCTTCCACGAACTCTGTCGCCGCTTCACCACTGCCCCCATCCTTCTTCACCCGGATGCTGACAAACCATTCGTTGTGGATGTGGGCGCCGGAACCGTTCTCTCCCAGCGAGGTCCAGACCAAAAACTGCACCCCTGCAGTTTTTTCTCCAAGAAATTTGAATATGGAGTAGGGGACCGCGAGCTGCTGGCCATAAAGTGGGCCAGGGCGCCAGAGAGCCGTTCATCGTGTGGACCAACCATCAGAACCTCATTACTATCTGCACATTGAAACAACTCAATCCCAGACAGGCGCGGTGAGCATTGTTTTTCGAAAATTATAACTTCCACCTGTCATACCGCACGGGGTCCAAGAACACCAAGGCCGACGCTCTATCACGACAACCCGAAGAAGACGTCCCCCGGGCGGACTCCGTGCCTGTCCTGCCACCCACCAAGATCCTTGCACCAATTAACTGGGACTTGGAAACGAGTGTTCGCCAGGCACAGACTGCAGAGACAGAAACCAGCAGGTGTGCCACCTGGTCGTCTCTATGTACCCGACTCCGTCAAGACCGACGTCCTCCAATGGGGACACTCCTCCCCAATTTCTGGACACCCTGGAAGGCGACGCACGCTATTCTTCATCCAACGCGCCTTCTGGTGGCCAAATATGAGGAGGGACGTGGACGAGTTCGTCCAGGCGTGCCAGGTCCAAGAACAGCAACCAGCCATAACCAGGGGAACTTCAGCCTCTCCCAGTTCCCCGCCGGCCCTGGACACACATTGCCGTTAATTTCATCACGGGCCTGCCGGTTTCCGAAGGAAAGGACACCATCCTCACCATGGTCGACCGGTTCTCCAAAGCTGTACACCTGGTGGCCCTCCCCGGTCTCCCGTCATCCAAAAGGACAGCTGAGCTGATATTAGAGCACTTAGTCCGCCTGCATGGGTTCCCAAAGGGCATCGTCTCGGACAGGGGGCCCCAGTTCACATCCCGGTTCTGGAAGGCCTTCTGCCGCCTGATCGACTCCACCTGCAGTCTGTCCTCCGACTACCACCCCCAGACTAACAGTCAGACGGAGCGAACCAACCAACAACTGGAGCGCTACCTGAGATGCTTTATTGCTGATCGTCAGTGCTCCTGGGCCCGCTACCTCATATGGGCTGAGTTGTCTCACAACCTCCATACATCCTCTGCCACCAACCTCAGCCCGTTCGAGGTGTGCTACGGTTTCCAAGTACCGTCGGCCCAACAGTTGGTTCGCTGGTGTCGACGGCTCTGGAGACGAGCAAACAACGCCATCCGACTTGCTAACACCCACTACACCTTTCAACATCCCCGTCGACACCCACTGGGACGAATGTACCAAGTAGGTGACAAGGTATGGTTATCAACAAGAAACCTACACCTGCAGACAAAATCACGGAAACTATCACCCAGATTCATCGGACCATACCGCGTCAACCTCCGGATTAACCCTGTCACCTACCGGCTCCAGCTGCCTGCGGTGCTCCGGATCCACCCGGTATTCCACACATCTCAACTTAAACCCTTCACTACGTCACCCATGGTTGAGTTTTGCTCATGCTATCGCCGACGCTTCGCTCGTCTAAACGTGTAGAAAGGCCTAACTTTATGACAACAGTGCCACCCTTTTGACACTTTAAGCTACTACGCTTAGAATTGCTGTAATCCAATTGGTTAAAAGCAGGACACGCCCAGACACATACCAAAGCGGCTAACTTCATAGATGGTTCTGTAGCAATCTGTGTGCTGTTCTGTTCCCATTTTCAGTCTACTTTATCATACTGTGTGCGTAAATTCTGAAGTAAGTAACTTAATACTGTTTCATATGTTCGTTGCTTAATTCCATGTAAGGTTATTTCTAGGTTAAGGTTAAACTATTCTAAGGTTATACTACAATGCTTGTTATTGGATGTTGTTCATTGCTGTGATGTAATTAGTAAGTATGTCACAAATACACGTGATACAGGACAGTTTAGATACAACAGTTAAAAGAATATAAGGCAATGTCCAGTTTGTTTACCTAACAGTTAACCTAAAGTGGATATACTAATACATAGAAATCCGAAGTGATTTATATCTGCCTGATTCATAAACTTGACTTTATCCATACTATTTAACCATTACCGTTACTGCTCTGAAGTGCACAGTTTGTAATCTCTGTATATTCATTCTTTGATGTTATTGTTCATTTGTAGAAACTACACACACCTGAATGTATGATCACAGTAAAGCTTCTTAATGGACATGGACCGTGTGATTTATTGAATACAATCTGTAGCGGGTGCCACCGAGATTGATCAGCAAACCGCCACATTCATACAAAACGTGAGTACTCACTTTCTTGGGTTTCGCTTTCGATTGGGTGTGTGTATTTAGAACGCGGGTTTATTTGTGTAAACTCTTGCTCTCGCTTCGGGAGAGTTTTAATAATAACCAGCGTGGTTATCCTGCCTGCTCGCGCTACTTCCACGTTTGGGTTTACCATCCACGCTACAGGGCTAACTGCTAGTCTTCTGGTTCATCTCCGGTTAGTTCATGACAATATAAAACTAAGTATAAAATAAATTCTGCAATAAATTCTGGAGACCTTCAAGACACCCTGTATATATAAGTACATAATGTGCCGTGACCACAGAATATTGATCTGAAATATGATGACAGCAACAGAAAATCACGAGCTTTTAATCAATGTGATCACTAAATGTATTAGCTGATATAGTAAACACTCACACTTTGGTACATGATTCTACCATGGTATATACTTTGGTACAACAGTACTGTACATGTATTATAGTATGCTGCATGGTTCTACCATGTAAAGAAGTATGGTACTATGGAACACATACCAGGATACTGTACCATGTTAGAAATATTTATGTAGTACAGTAAAAAACTTAAAATTACATACAATAATATGGTACTGCCTGTACCATTCAGCTACTTTCGTACTAACATATTTAATATTGTACAGGATGTACAAACACACCATTTTAGTTTCTGTATTTGCTGAACTTTGATAGCCACTGTAGTATACAATAAGTACCATGGTATTAACCAACGTATGGAGGTACACACCATAGAACTATCACAGTATCCGTTGAAGTGCCCAGTAGCTACCCTATTTTTTTATTTTTTATAAATTCCTATGGTGTCTACCATAATGTTTGAATTACCACAGTAATACCATGGTATATTAAGGTATTTACTATATTATAATAGAGGATGGATTGGCACCCCATCCAGGATGTTCCCGGCCTTGTGCCCTAGGTCTTCTGGTATAAGCTCCAGGCCCCCCACGACGCTGTAGCTACTGTATATAAATAAAAGCATTATATCTCTTTCAATGATATCTTTAAGTTACTGTATATTCGAGGGCTTGACAACCAGTCTCAGAACTATCTTTATGCCTGTAACCGATCTACTTTTTAAGACAGGCAGACATGCACAGGGCTTCAACCTGTGATAATATCAATGATTAAATTAAAGCTAATGAGCTTTTTTAAAACTATTTTCCGGTCAGCGACAGGTACTTAGGCTAGTACAGGATAACGCGGTAGATAGACGATGGGTGAGTGAGTGAGACATGTACCATACCATAGCATACCATATAATATTCCAGAACTAATTTTTCTGGTATATCATATCATATCTTGTTGTTTCATAGATAAATACAGTATATAGAAATGTTCACAACATCACATTGATACACTACAGTGGGAGAAGAGGGTTGCATTGACAATCCATCACAATGGGCAGCACATTGAACACATTTTATAAGTGGTCAGAAACTTGTAAATAACTCATGAAAGAATAAAGTTATGTTAAAGCCAATTCCCAATACGTTTGATGTGTCACATGACCCTCTTCCTATTGAAAAAACAAAAGTTGGATCCAAGATGGCCGACTTCAAAATGGCCACCATGGTCACCACCCATCTTGAAAAGTTTGCCCCCTCACATATATTAATGTGCCACAAACAGGACGTTAATATCACCAACCATTCCCATTTTATTAAGGTGTATCCAAAATGGCCCACCCTGTACTTCATGTGTCATTTTATGAACTCCAAAAACATTGGCAGGGAACTACAGCTAAGCTATGGTGCGTCATTTAATCCAGCAATTTACGCAATAAAACGTACTATACTTTATGCTCGCAGGCAGAGGTGGGTGGTAACGAGTTACATTTACTCCGTTGCATTTACTTGAGTAACTTAAAAAAAAAAAGTACTTCTATGAGTAGTTTTACCGCACTATACTTTTTACTTTTACTTGAGTAGATTTGTGAAGAAGAAACGCTACTCTTACTCCGCTACATTCGGCTCCACTCGACTCGTTACTTTTCTAACAATTTATTCGACACTTTTGATAATCTTTGTGTTCGGCAGAGAAATGCAGCCGGTGGATCAACCATGTGACTGTGTTTCACCAATCAGACGTAGCGACAACAATCACATGGAGTCACATGATCACACAGAAGGGGGGAGGGGTCTGTCTTCAGCAGTGGTAGAGAGTGAAGCAAACATGTTGCGGTTAGTTTAGCAGTTTTATTTTATGTTGCAATCTTAACATATATAATTAGCAAATAAACTAGAGGCTAAAAATATATAATTTTCTTACATTTGTTCTGCAGGACACAGTTGATGGTTAAGTGAGACTCTTGCACACATGTTCCAATGTTATTTTCTATCTGCTGAGTCATTTGCAGTCTTACACAGGAACTAGTCTACAGTGTTCAAACATACATATATTACCTACAGTAGGGATTTATTTCAAAAGCTTTATATTGTGAAAAAAGGGAGATTAGGAAATGTGTGTTTCTTATTCCGTAATTTGCTATTTTGTAAAGATATTTAGTTTTATTCATTTATTTTATTACATTTATTTAATCACTAGGAAATTTGTACATTATTTTATAATTTTGTCTGACTGCTTACATAATTGAAAAAAAAAATCGGACATTATGATGAAACAGTTACTCAGTACTTGAGTATCTTTTCACCGAATACTTTTTCACTCTTACTTGAGTAATATTTTGAATGACTGCTACTTGAGTAATATTATTTTGAAGCATAACTACTCATTATTCGGCTACTTTACCCACCTCTGGTCGCAGGCCCAGTTTATGAAGCCTTATCCTATGACCTTTCCCACAATTCAATATTATTTCTGTATTTGTGAAATATTGAAACACGTGTATATTATTTGCAAAGCAAAAACATTACATTCCACTTCCTTTATCTGGTGCCTTATTTTCATTTCTAGCCTGCTTTTAGTGAACTACAGACCCTCTCTTGCTCCACCTTGTGGCGAATCCTGGAATTACCGTTTGAACCTTCTGACTCTCCGTACCAAAGATGCTGAAGCAGAGACCTGTGTGTGTGTGTGAGTGAGTGCTTTTTTGTGTGTGTGATTCCCGCTGTCTCCGTCCACACACACATACACACACTGGAGACGCTGAATTCTGTGCATATGGGAAAGCGAGGCGCGCGACACCGACCCGGTTCTCGGATTACCGCCTGAACGTGTTTTGCGCGAACATGCACGCGCTGCATTTCTCTCCATTTTGGCGACACGGCAGCGCGCTCGCGCTCTGGGCTGCACACACTGAAGTCAGAGACAGGAGGAAATGAGCAGGGCTAGCTGTGCATCCACGGTGCATTGTGTGTTTCCTGGATATGATGCGCATTTTCCTAGAAACTGCTCCCATGCGCTCTTGATGCGACCCTTATTTGTTGTGGGATGGACACATTTTTTAAAATACTAACAATAAATAATAATAATACAAAAAAAAAAAAACCCTCAGGTTTCTCTGCTAGTCAGCTGCTGAAGTGCTTAAACAAAGAAATGCATTCTTAAAGAAGAAGCCACAGCCTGGATTTGTCATCAAGGTAACAAAAAGAAACAACAACAAACAAATTCATGTATAGAAATATCATTATTCCTTCCAGTGAATGAATGCATGCATGAATGCATGCATGTGATGCAGATGTTTCCATGTTTTTGCGTGTGTGTGTGTGTTTGTTTTATTTGAAGCTATCCTACAGTACAGCCTGCCATCTTGATGGAGGTATTAAGAGATGGAGCTTATTTCAGATCATAAACACACAGCTCTGGATTATGTTATCACTCCGAGATAGATGCCCCACAACTAATATTGTGCCTGGGGCTGATTTTAATCCCAAACATTCAACATTGTAACTGTTTTATTAAACAAACAAACAAACAAACAAAAAAAAGGATTAAGAGAAATAGTATCACACAGTTGCAATCTCTTCTTTTGTCACATCTGCAGTGTCTACACATGGCCAACTGGCAAGCCATCACTGACTTTGTCCTATTACACAGCTTAGACGCCTGCATGCAAGTTAGGTTAGATTTTTGTACGAATTTATTCTTAATTGATAGACACTTCCATCCCTTTCGTACTTTCTTGAAACTTGTTACAGTGTAACATGCACCTGCTTTTTTTTCTTCCTACATTGCAAATAGTGATCGCACTTTCAGTATTCTAAATTCTTATACTGTCTAATTTGTTTGCTGCCCTTGTTTGAGGTACAGAAACATCTGAGTTTGCAGCACTATCCGAGTAAGCTGTAGTGTTTGAAAGCTTTTTGTCCTGCATGGTACCTTAGATGTCTTCTGATATTAATGATTCATACAGTATACAGTGATCTTCAGCTTGCACTTTACTCACCTTGCAATCCATTTAGAATAAAGACTACCTTTTTGGCCAGATAAGTCTGTCTTATTCGAAAGGCAGGATAGGAGTTCTACTTTCCAAGGATCTTGCCTCTATTTCAGACAAGTCAAAAGAATGAAAAAATATGGACATGCATGCCGATGTGATGTACAGTATATATATTTTAATATAATGCAATTTAATGCTCCCATGCTGATGTGTGTGAATAATCAACAGCAGGCTGACCCCTGAGTGGAGTTACTGTTGCCATCCCTAAGTTGATCATTCTCTGAAAACATCATGTGCCAAAGTGATGTATTCCTCCTATACCATAGCAATTTGCCAAAAAAACTAAATTAATTTAAATTCCTTAATATATTAATTCAGCTTTGTGGGACGCCTGTGAATCAAGTCAGTTACAACGTGTGATTTCCTCACTGATCTCTCTTTTTGTTCCCTAATAAGACTTATGATTGATCAGAGAAAGTGCAAAACCCTCACTGAAGTGGTGTAAAATGAAAGAAAGTGATTTACTATGGATTGATACAAAGCACTGACACTTCCAAATATGATGAACAGTGATTTGTTTCCTCACACACAAATCCATCATTGACCGGTTTTTATCCTCTACATTTGCCTTACAGGTCTCCATGTCAGTTGTTGTGCCGTCTTCCTGTGAAGCGTAGAGCACACACATCATCCTCTATCATCCGTCATCGTCACAATCTTTTTTTTACCCGCAACTTATCCTAAACAATTCATGGGAATTCAACCAAACCTTCCCATATTAGGAAACATGGGAGTGTACAGTATTTGTTGTTTAATTTTCATAAACAAAACATAAACAGAAGGGGGAGCGTCTGCTCTCCTCAACTCCTCCTAAACCATTCTGGGGAAATTGACCAAACTTAATCAGTACTTTTTTTCAGAAAGCATTGATGTGTAATGGTTGTTTAACCTTTTTTTTAATATATCATTATTTATTTATTTTTTTAATCCAATATACTGTAACAGTCAGAGGTTTAGTAATGTGGCTACACTGTAATACCACACAGTACCATAAGGTGGCACTTTCTTTTTGTTGTGGTAGACTGAATATGTGTTCAGAAGTGCTAGTTTTGCTACGTTGCCACTACGATCAGCTAACTCGCTGAACTTATTCTCCTCAGTAAAAAGCAATGCGAGGAATTTTTGCTTTATTTTACAGTTCATGTATAACTGTATATATGTATAGTCAGTGTGTAGTACTGCAGATGTGCACCAGCTATTTCATTGTGTCACCTGCCCGAGAAGAATACGAAACATATAGTGACCATTATCCGTCACATCCATCCATCCATCCATCCATCCATCTAGGAACCTCTGTATTCCAACTAGGGACCGTGGAGGGCAGTAGTCACCATTGTATCTATTCCTATTTTCTCAACTGTGGTCGGACCTCGAAAACGGGGGAGGGAATCGAATCTGGACCCTGGAGGTGCGAGGCGACAGCGCTAACCACTAAGCCAGCGTGTCACGTTATTATGTTTCTAATTTATCCCTTCCCATTTCTCTTAATTGATAGTTGAACACGTTCATAATCGTTGTCTGTCATCAGCACTTTTCCTCTATCCGCTACTCCTGCTAAACCATTTCTTTGGATTTTGACCAAACCTCCATAGACGTGCGCTACTGTAGCTATTGCATTTTTAGCAGGAGGACGAAACATGACTTTCTTGGAAGACTCATACATTTTTAATACAAAATCCTGGTAATATCATACATTTCCATGTGACTTTTTATTTTTTTATCAGAGAGGGAAATACCATAGCAACACTTGCCATGGTTTTTCCAGCATAGCGCCTAAAATACTCAGTTGTAGGGTTCTACATAGAACAGTTAATGGTTCATTTAGCAGTTTTCAATGTTGTTTTCGTGGGAAAAAAAAAGAAAAACAAAAAGCCTTTGGATAATTAAGAGTTCTAAGCTTCTTTTCCTCAAGCGGTTGTAATCGTGCTGATATCACACTGTTCGACTGGCGACAGCATTAGAACCTCCCAAAAAAGAGCTTCTTTTGAATGAGAGCATTATTTTGTCCTCATCACAATGTTGTCACTATTTTGCATTTCATTTGGGAGGAAGATGACTAGGTAGGCAACATATCATTATCTTCCTGAGACAAACAGGGTCCTGTTCAGAAGGCAGCGTAATGACAGCTGAACAGAGCGGAAAGCAGGGCTGCATTGATCCTTCACAGGGAAGCAAATGAAAGTCCGTTGCTCTCAGAACACTTTGATATTCTGGTTAAAATGCTGCTCGGCACAAACAGATGAAGACGAACGAGAAGGCCGACAGTAGTGCCAACTGTCCGCCAGATCACAGGTTAATATTAATGCAGCTGCTCAATGTTTCTGTTCTGTAGACACGCCTTACACAGGGCACTCGTAAGGTGAAAGGGTCATGTAGACAAATTTCGAAATCATGTTGGCGTTCTCTGTGAGGAGACATCCATTTCGGGAAGGAGACGTTGTCAGTGGTACGTTACAGATTTTATGCTTTCTGACAGCAAAGTCTTCAGGATTGAGTGTCCTTGAACTGACTTGTGCTTTCTTGGTAAGAAGCAGGCTGTTTATTTTCCCCTTAGTTTTTTAGTTTTGCCAAAGAGATCGAAAAAAGAGATCGGAGAGAGAGATAGAGAGAGAGAGGGGGTGACGGGAGTGACAAACCATATCAGAAGCTAGTTTAGCAGATCTTCCACAACATTAAATGTAACTGTAAATTAGAGCTGTGTGATTTTGCATCGATCGATCAGGGCATTGAATCGATGAGTACGTTATCATTTCGGGAATCGATTCACACTTTTTAAAAAACTATCTTGGTCAAACGTTGAGCTTTATGAATTCCTTAACTTTCTAGATATTGCCGGAGTTTCACTTATTTTTTTTAAAATCGATTTTCTCCCAAATTTAGTCGTGTCCCCGTCACTATGGGGCTCCCACATTTAGGCTACTACTACCACTCAGTCGGGAGGGCCGAAGACTATCAGGCATTTCCTCCAAACCACGTGACGGCTTCTTTTTGAACTGCTCGCTCACACACCATTGGGGGCGGAGTAACACACTCGGAGGACAGCGCTATTCGCTTCTTTCACTTGCGTCTGCTCACAGACGCCACTGATTGGCTGCAGAGCCGTGATTAATGTGGGAGCACTAAGTACCTCTCATCCCTCTGAGGGGGCTTGGCCAATCAGCTCTCTCTAGACCTCCGGCTGCGAGAGGTTACAGCAGGTTTACCACTGCGCCACTCGGATGCATTAATTTTTTACTTTTAAGTGTATTACCATGTGGTGCCATACCATGGCTGCATGGTGGCTTAGTGGTTAGCACTCTGACCATGCACCTCTAGGGTCGAGGGTTCGATTTCCACCTTGGATCTGTGTGCATGGTGGACCTTTGCATGTGCTCCCTGTGTACACATACTCTGGTTTTCTCCCACAGTCCAAAGTAGGACCGTTGCCAGTAGTGTGTGTGTGTTTGTGCTGTACAGTATGCCCCGGGATGGATAGGCAACCTATAATGCCATCTAATCTCTATGCATATGCTAATGCATATTTTACATTCTTTAGAAATGTTAATACTTTAAAACCTGTAAGAAACGTAGCTGCTTGAGACGGATCAGACAATGAACATTAGTGCTATGATTCACGCTTGTCTAAATAAATGAAAAGTATGCCATCAGTGGCAAATTGATATGCTGCTACATTAAAACAGAATAATAATGATATATTTTTTTTTTGTTATACTTTATTATTATAAGCATCAACTGCATCACATAGCCCTGTTGTGTTTTCTTCTTTTCTTAACACCAGCTGCATGGATCAATTGCACAGTTTTCCAGGTTGAAACATATGTTTTAAATATTTGATTCATGCATGATAGCATGCAGTCAGTTAACAGCTTTAAGACGAGCGATACTTTAGTCATTAACGCATCTATTCTATTCCTGTCATGTTGACGTTTGAAAGTCGAGTTGTGCACCGTGTGCTATCTCTCTCAAATTGCTCGGGGCGTTGCCTTTCCTCGGTTTGTTTGATTGTGGTGAGAAAATAGACTTCAGATTTGATGTTGTTTGCAGTGTGAAGACAGAGGAGGTCAGATCATTAATGTCAGAGGAGCTGAAGGAGCGCTGGTGAGTGTAGATTAAACCTGTTGACACTCTGTTTTCTTCATTTGTTTCTAAATTATCTCTTCATTTATGTTCACCTTTGTCTTTTTTTTTTTTGGGTAAAGTCACACCTGAATGTGAATGAGCTTGTGAAACATATGTATGTGATCGACTCTGACCAGAAAAGAAAAGAATTCTTTAAGTCTAGTTCTACTACTGGATATATTTCTTGGACTCTTTTTTTTTTTTCTTCCTTTCTTCTTTTGCTCTTCAGCCTTTTCTTCTTCTGCTTTCCAATGTGAGATACTGTGGTATGCCCCGACTTATGAATTTTCAGATTATGAAATTTTGCAAGAAATTTGCCTCGGCATACGAAGCATTGGGAGCCGATGAAAACTTGTAAAATGAGTTTAAATTTTTTTTTTTGTGTTTAAAAAAAAAATAAATAATTTTTATTTGTACATTTTGTGCAAGATTTAGTGAAGACGTAGCACCAGGGGTCCTAGTAATATTGTCACGGACAGTCCATAGCAGTAGCTGGTCAATAAGGAATCATAAATTAAGTTTAAGTGAGGTTTAATGTCTGTTTATTTCATATTTTACTTCATTTAAATGCCTTTTCAAAATGTTTTCATTGTTTTTATATGCAAAAATATGATTATAGTGTTGGAAATGGGTAATATTGGTAATAATTTTTGGGTGACCGGAACAGATTATATGCATTTACACAATAAATGCGTTTCGCAATACCAATTTTTCACTTTAAGAACTCGCCTCCAGAACAGATTAACTTCTTATGCCGAGGTATCGCTGTATTCTTAATTAATAGCTGTTTGCTTCATAATCTTTTGTGTTCTTTGTCTTTTCTTAGGGTGATGCTTGTTTTTGTTTTGTTATTCTTATATTCCGCTGTCTTTTACTTCAGTTTCTTCTACTGTTTCTTATCTTCTCATTATATTCAAATGTTGTTTTAGATGTTGGAGACATTTAACAGGTGTAGAGAACCTAATGTAAGAATCTTTTTCACCCGATCAGGTCATATGAACTGTTCAGCAAGGTGAGACTTGTGTGTTGCACATACGAAGACATTTTGCCCCTAATCCAAGAAGCGTCTAGTTGCCGACTTTTTGATATCATATTCTAGCAAATTAAATTTCTGGGCGGAAGAATCAATGAGTGACTAGCCCTTGTTGGCATGGGAACTGTGAGACCGGATTATAAGCTTTGTTCCGTACAGTACCGCCATCATCATACTTTTCTGCTACCTGTGGTTCAGGAGCTTGGCTTTGATGCTTTTCTCACATCTATCCAAGACGTGGTGTAAAGGCAGTATTTACATCATCAGGACAAGTCTGTAGGTGTAGCAAAATCTCTTCCTACTTGTGTGGGTGTTTAATGTTATGACTAAAAGGGAACCAATGTGTTTTAGTGAACCTGAAAGCCAAGACGCTGAGGTGGGCTGAAGTAGGCTGCAGGCCAATCCAAAGAAATCCAAAAAAAAAAAAACCCCACTGTGTTCATCGTTGCCTTAAAACATTTAATAAGGACTGAGTGCTTAGGAAATGCTTCTGCTGTTCTCCTGACTAGGCTATATGGAGTCAGCAGTCTGCATCAGGTCAGGAGGTCTACAGGAGCCTGTAACCTCCTCCATCACGCTTTTTGGCTTGCTGCAATGAGGAATGTTTTTTTCCCTTAACAACTGATATAAATTTGACCTTTATTACTCAGTTTCTGCCACACTGTACAGTATATCTTTTGTAAAAGGTATTAAAGCAGTGTTTACCGACCCTGATTCTGGATGACCCTCTGTCCTTTTTTTTCAGCTTCCAGTGCAGTTGATTTCAACTAATTAATCAGCTAAAAGTACTAACTAACTAACTATAGTGCATACCATATTATACCATTCGGCCAAAACACAATATTGGTGCTGATGCTGATTGTGTGTGTGTGTATATATGTATATATCCAGGGTTTGAACAATGAAACTGTCCAAACCCTGGATTTTTACCATATACTGGAAACGCCTGGTTTTAGACCACAATAATTCATTAGTACGGTGTAGGGCCTCTTTTTGCCGCCAATACAGCATCAGTTTGTCTTGGGAATGACAGATACAGGTCCTGCACAGTGGGCCAGAAGGATTTTGAGCCGTTCTTCTTGCAGAATAGTGGCCAGGTCACTACGTGATGCTGGTGGAGGAAAATGTTTCCTGACTCGCTCCTCCAAAACACCCCAATGTGTCTCAATAATATATAGATCTGGTGACTGTGCAGGCCATGGGAGATGTTCAACTTCACTTTCATCTTCATCAAATCACTCTGTCACCAGTCCTGCTGTGTGTATTGGTGCATTTCATCCTGTGTATTGGTGCATTATCATTGTATCATTATAGATACAATATTTGAACCATTGGGTGCATATGGTCCTCCAGAATGGTTTGGTAGCTCTTGGCAGTGATTTGGTGCCACCATTTCAGTCCAGTGGTAGCACTGTGGTGTATAACATTAAACATTGGTGAATATATATATATTCTTAGTGGCTTAGTGGTTAGTACTCTGACCATGCACCTCCAGGGTCGAGGGTTCGATTCCCATCTTGGATCTGTGTGCATGTTGGATCTTTGCATGTTCTCCCCGTGCTTGGTGGGTTTCCTTCAGGTACTCTGGTTTTCTCCCACAGTCCAAAGACATGCAGATTAGGTTAATTGGTGTTCCAGTTTTGCCAGTAATGTGTGTGTGTAAAATTGCCAGTAATGTTCAGTAATGTGTGCGCGCGCGCGTGTGTGTGTGTGTGTGTGTGTGTGTGTGTCCATACTGTGGTAGTACTATGGTGTGTAACACAATACATTGGTGAATATCCTGGTATTTATTGGTTACCATAAAGGCTACCAAAGTTCAGCAGGTATCTGTGCCATATTAAAAATGGAGTACATATTACTTATATGGTTTAGTACAGACAGGATCATATTATTGAGTTTTAACATATTTAATTAATGCTACATACATGCAATGTGTCCTATGTATGTAAATATGACCATTATTTTACTTAAACATACTACATAATTTTTGACCATATACTAGTACATGCACTGTTGTACCAAAGTTTGTACCATGATAGAACTGCATACCATAGTGTGGTCCATGTTCTGTCCCAGCAAATACGCACCATGGTACTGTATATCATCAGACCATCATGGTATCTTATGGTTATTGCCTCTGAAATCAGAATTGTTGTTTCAAAACTTTTTGTACTTGTTCTTTATCGTATTGGTGTCTACAGTACACTAATCATAGTATTTAAAAGTTTTTAAGGTCAGAAAGTCTCTGAAAATGATTTTTTTGATGATTCATCCTGTTTTAGTGCTGTGTTTGTCCAATTAAATAAATGTCCTGTCCCTGGGGATTGGTCTGGCTTTATAGTGGCAGCTCATTAGCAGTAATCAGCGTTGTCTGTGTGTTTTTGGCTGTGCATCCTCTGGCTTCTCACACTATTCCTTTTTTTCCCTCTCCAACCATTCTTGAAATGGTGGAGTTGATACTCCAACTCCAGAGAGGTCGGAATTTGGAGTTATGTGATACTTTTCAGGCGAGTATTTTTTTTTTTTTTACCAACATGGGGCTGTTCACCATGTTGCTTTCTGTGATCGAGAACCTCGTGCACTGATCTATAACCACATGCATGAGACTTGTTAGGGTTTCTCCATCAGTAAGCATATGTAATATGATTTTTATGTAGTAATATAAGAATTATAATACTTTTAATCAGATCCCATCAGATCCTTCCTAGTGATGACTGTATGCTTCTCCGTCACCATCTGTAACACTGATACTTGGCCTCTGCTCGAGCGTGCATTGCAGTGCTGTGAAAACACATGGCCTCTTGTCGTCTAGATCATCGTCCTCATTGAAGTCAACAGGCGTGGGTGAAGGAGGCGCTGTGAAATGCAGCACAGTTGAATAAAGGCATTTGTTAAACGCTTTGCCGTTCTACACATTTAGCATACAAAGCGACTGTCATAGTTTAGACAGGGATTGGGGCTATCCTTGTTTTAAAAGGAAATATACAGTATGGAATTATTTCATAGAGAGTTTAAATCTTCTCCCTGCATTGGTTGAAGTAGAAAAGAGGTAAATTTTTTTTTATTTATTTAAGAACTAAGCATATTGTAGAATTTTAATCCTACAATACCTTGAAAAGTAAGTACAGTACATCAGCTGGCAAACAGGCAAGAAAATATGAAAAATGATATAAAAATAAACTGCTTAAATAGTGAATTTTAACATGTGAAATAGCAAATGTGAAAAAATAGCTATAAAATTATTAAATCAACAATTATTGTTGAGTTTTCTTTTTCCGGGTCCTTTCTTTTCCTTTGTGGTTTTTGTCATTTTTGTGGTTTGTGATGCTTAGTATTAGACATTAAAGTTTAGACAGTAGATGCAGACGTAGTTTTTATGATGCATCAGTACAGATTTGTAGAACCCGATGTGATCTGCCTCTATTTTTACCCGCGTGTAAGGTTGACCTTTGAGTTGTAGTTTGACATGGACGTTGAGCTTGTGAGTAATTCATGGTACATAATTCTAAGGTTAAATGCTAAAATAGGGTAGCATTTTTTGCCTTTTAACATTTACTTACTTACTTTTGAGCAGGTTTTAGCACATTATATAGCAAAGTACTGGAGCAGTGGACTAGCGGCATGGTCGGCAAAACTTTGCAAACTTAGCAGCAAACTTTGGGTTTAAAATGAGCGTTACATTTTACACATACGCTCAACAGCATTTTGTTGAATACAGGCTTGTTAATTAGAAGCACTTGGCGCGAAGACATTCATGGTGACTGCTAAAAAATGATCTCACCATAATCCAGCTGTTTTCTTGAGTTCTTTATTCTAGTTTTCTTTATCAAAATTTTCTACTATATAATAATAATAATAATAATAATAATAATTTGGCTTTATAAACCTTGAAATGGAGCTATTTATTAAAAACACATGCAAAAATAATTGGTTTCTTATATAATGCTGTGAACGTCTATATAAAAAACTAAACAAGCCTTTTTAAAGATAGTCTACCAATACACTGAATTATAAATATTTCTGACAAAACAAGAAAAAGCCCATTTTCCTGCAAAAAAATATAGAGCATGATTGTACCTGAACAAAGCACAAAAGTTCTAGAACAATATCTTTTGAACTGGTGAGATGAAGGTGGAGATGTACGGACATCGTGCCCAGTGCCATGTTTGGTGAAAACCAAACACAATGTATTGCAACAAACACCATGTACCAACTGTCAGGCATGGTGGTAGAAGGGGGTGACGATTTGGGCCTGTTTTGCTGCCAAGTCATTGAGCAAACAATGAAATTCACTTTATACCAGAAATTCTTGAAACAAATCTGAGGCCATCTGTCCTGCAACTTAGGCAGGGCTGCAATTTTGTCATGCAACAGGACAATGATCGCAAAAACAATAGCAAATCAATATTTAAATGACTAAATATTTTAACTTGGAGGTCACCACAAGGGATCATTTGATCCAGAAGGTCTAACAAAGGTTTTATACCGGGTGCCCTGTCTGTCGCAGTCCTTTTATTTTCTATCCGTGCTTGGAACCGGCACTGTATATAGTGGCTGGGTTGTATAGGGCATAGGGTTAGGGCCTCGCCCATATACCCAATAGTGGCAAACTTACCCGTCTGAGCCTCCACTGCCTCATGATGTTTAAATGAATAAAGCTGAAAAAATCAAGGTGGTGTGGCCAAGTGAAAATCCAGGCTGTAAGTTTAAGAGAGCTGTGCATAAATGAATGCTGCCAAACATCAATGAACTGAAGCTACATTGTAAAGAGCGGTCCAAAATTTTACCAAAATGATGTTAGAGACTGAAAGACCTAAAAAAATTATAATAAAAAAAAAGAAAAAACCTTCAAATCACTGTCGCTAAAGGTGCTTCTGTGTTACTGATTTATACTTGTTTTTACAGTAACACTATAAAAGTAAAGATTTTTTAAAAGTCTCTGTATGTCAGAACATAATGCAAGGTATGAGCCTTTCATTTTACACATTATTTTTTAAAATGTATGATGCAAATCTGAGATGGTCAGCTAGGAATTTCTTTTTTGTTTTGCGGTGCAAAAGCTTTGAGCCACCCCTCATTTCTTAATATTAAATAAAATTATGCAGAATAAATTTAAGAAATGGGAACTTTAAAGTGTATGTTACAACCTCAGCAGCAACCTCAGTTCCCCCTCTTGTCTGTTCCAACACCTCAGCATTCAGTAGCACCAGTATACGAATCGGGACGGTGATCATCTGTCGTCATGTGCACCTGTTGCTTACAGGTTCATGTCTCAAGTTAGATGTTTAAGATGCTTAAATGACTCATGGGTCACTGTAAGGCTTAAATAAAAAATCAGGTGCAGAGACTGAACTAAAAAAAGGTCTGGCTCATTGGAAGCAAAATATGAAGAAAAAAGGGGGGCTCGAGACTTCAGGTTCAAGAAATCCACAGTGATGTGGTGTAAACTCATGCTAATGAATATCTTCATGCATTCATGATTATAACATTTATTATATATTAAGCAATTTGACAGGCTACAGTAAAGTTCCGCACATGTCGTATTGTGTGCATGCATATTATAATGTAAAAACTATACCATAATGCATAATGCAGCACTAAGTGATGTGTCTAATAAACAATGATAGTATTTCAACAGATTTAGTGCGAACTTCACCAAGTTAAATTGTATAACGTGCTTTACAAGTGCAGTGCCTTTCATGTCATGCCCGACATGTCAGCAAGCACGTGCTAATTGGGAAGTTTTTCCTCACTCGCTATGAAAATGCATTGTGTTTGATTGCAAAAAAAGCTACAGTACTATTACATTCTATTGACTTTCTCACCCTAAATGTGCATTTTCCTTGAACTAACCTGCAAAAGCTGTGTTGTGTTACAGAACTGTGAAATGGAAAGCTGTGCGATGTCCTACGGCAGGGTTTCCGGGGAGAGCAGGCTGAAAAACAAACATCATCAGATTGTTAACAAGGAAATGGAAGTGTATACAGATATCAGTATTTACAGATAAGTACAGTTATATGACATGGAAGACGCAGACATGCCATTAGCTAATGCATTTGATCCGTCAGGGTAATTATATCTCCTCCTGTCTTTAGTTTGATGTTATTATCCGGACTAGATTTCAGAAAGAGTTTGATTTGATTAATAGCATTTCTGATTTGTTTGCTCATAAGCTACAGTATGTACAGCCTTGGTAACATAATCTAAAGTAGAAGACCTACAGTAGTTGGTGCTCCGTCTTTTTTGCTTAAGAAGTTTCACGTGAAATTCAGTTTGTCTGCCATGAAAAAATGTCTTTCTGGGAAAACTACAATACCGTTTTTGTGTGTTGAGATAATATGCCCATGCTTACATGGCACCTCTGTGAAAGTGTTTGAAAAAGGTAGCCTTGTGCCGTGCTGATAATCCGTTCCCGCCGCAATTACTCCGGTATTCAACTATTGGCCAAATGTTATCAGAACACAGGCGACTCTGTTGAAGTTCTGTCGTCGAGGTTGCAGAGGTGTTATGCACCCTTGCGAATGATCCAGTTTTATTCGGACATTTTAAACACTGAAGAAATGCATAGACATTATTGCAAATGTTATTTTTTGCTAATACTTCAGAGCGGCGTTCAAGTCAAACCGGGACTTTTGATTGCGCAGAACACAGTCGTGAGAATATAAACTCCATTTTCCCCCATAACCCCTTGCTGCAATAATGCAATTATCCCAGTGTTTCATTAGTGCTTGGATACCATGAAGGTAGAGTTTTCTCAGTATGTTGTTGAGTAAATCTGTTCTAAAACTGGAATTTGACTTTTTTTTTTATTTTTTTTTTTTAACAGTATGATTTTCTTTTGCTTTCCTCTTTTTCACATTTCACTGTGGTAAAACCAGCATGCATTGTCAAAATACACAGTTCACCATTGGAAATCCTTACTGATCAATCATTCTGGACCTCTGAGTGAGACAGCTCACTCTTGACAGTAAGAGTCTGTTTCATTTGCAAAAACAGGGACAGCAAGCTAGAATTAATTTTCTGAGATGTTGCATCTGCTGGCGTTCAGAATAAAGAACCGGTTCCATGAAAAAGTTTGTTTATCTGTGTACTATGGAAATGATGGGTGGCTTAGTGGGTACCACTATTGTGTCCAGGGTTCGAATCCAACCTAGGGTCTGTGTGCATGGACTTTGCCTGTTCTCTCTGTGTTTGGTGAGTTTTCTGCCACAGTGCAAAGTAGGGCTGCAACAACTAATCGATAAAATCGATAATTATCGATAATGAAATTCGTTGTCAACCAATGCCGTTATCGATTAGTTGGACTGCTCACGTTACTGAGGAGCGCGACCACAAGATGCACAAATACACAAAGATACACACAGATACACAGCCGCTCGCGCAATGTAGGTTACAGACGCTTCTGCAGGAAAAAGCGCGGCTATGGCGTTATATTCCTGTCACAATTTTGAGCGCAGACAAAGCACTCTATGCGCGTGCGGTGCTTCCACTGCGCGCTCAACAGCTCGATTCTGCGCGTGCAATGTCTCCAGTGTTCGCTTAACATGTTCTCTGCACATGCGCGACTTCTCGATTCTGTGTGCGCTCCTCTGCTCGCTCAACATGTTCTCCGCTCGTCTCTGCCTTCACGCGCAAGCAACATTTATTTTCTGTGCGCGCTCGACTCTGCCTGTACGCTCACTCAACTTTGTCCAGTGTTACAAAACTGCCACAAAACCAGCCAATCACAGACTTCCACACACTACTTCTGATTGGCTCTTCCTTATATATCAGCTGGCAATATCTGCAATTATTGTTAAAATGCTGTATTTTTTTGAAAGAGACACGTCAGTATAAGTGAGTTCATTCAAAAAAGAAATCCCCCATGCACTCCACAACAAGCAACCACTATAACAGATGCCATCCAATATAAGAGTACAACAATTGTTTTGCTTTTTTATTTATTTATTTATACTTTGGACATTTAGAGGAGTTTTACTGTTCAAAAACAAACTTTGTTTTTAATTTAAGGTTTAAAATGTCAAAATGAAAGATCATTAAACTCTATATGTGGCTTTTGCATTTTTAAAGTTTAGTTTTATACATAACTAATACCCTGATTTATGGTTTTATATAGTTATAAGCAAAACATCAAATTAAAGAAGCGGGCAGTTTTTTTTTATTCGATTAATCGAAAAAAAAAAATAATCGCCCAACTAATCGATTATCAAAATAATCGTTAGCTGCAGCCCTAGTGCAAAGGCATGCAAATTAGGTTATCTGGCATTACCAAATTGTCTGTAGTGTGTAAATGTGTGTAGTGAGTGACTGACTGACTATGGAATTGGACATATTGCCAAATTAGCAAAATATGATTGAAGGAAGTTTAAGCCCATTAGCTATACATGTTGCTAAACTGATCACATGATCTTGTTTGCAAACACCAAAGACACCTCATAGTGTGTGAACATATTGGTGTGGGTGTTGATTGCCTGTCACCGTCTCCGCAGCTTTGCTTGGAACAACCTACTGGTTGATACGTTAAGCTGGGTATAAAGGGCTGTTAGGGCTGTTAATGCTTTGTTGTTGTAATAAATGACTTTCATATTGACTTTAATAAAGTATTTGATTTTTGGCGTGCTAGGTGATCATAGATTGATTGAACAGATGTTGAGTGATGATGGGTTTGTGTGCGTGTGTGTGTGTGTGTGTGAGCAGACGCTGGGGCAGGATGTGTGCCAGTGTGAAATGAGCAGTATAACAGTGTAATGAGGAAGCAGTCAGGGGTCAGTGATGCTCACCTCTTTTTTTTTTTTCTCCACCTGCTGCCATTACTGCTTTACTGTTCTGTAGCTTCCTCGTGATCTGACAAGTTATGGCTCTGACTCACACTTCCCTCAGAGATGCCATGCTGGAAAATGTTCTGCTGGCCGCTGACACTTAACTTCATATTGTCCAAACTGTTTAAGGGATTGACTACATGAGATCAATACTTTGATTTAATTCCAGTATCTTGTTTTTTTTTCCTAATTGGAAAGTTGCAGATGATGGAGGCGTTAGAGATTAGAGGCTCATATACTGTATACAGTATTATTTGGCCCAAGTAGGGTACAATACTGTTCAAAATAGTTAGAAAGTCAAGTAAAAAATATTAATTTTTTCTATGCCAATGTTATTAACGATTAATGTCCATTAATGATTAATGACCATTTTAACTCTGTATTTTACGCTTAATGAGCATACAACTTCTGGAAGCGACACATCTGTCTCTGGGAACTGTACACACAATCGTTCACAAACACCATTTGCACATTACAGGAACTCGGCTGGGAGTTATTGCCACATCCCCTTTATAGTCCTGACCTCGCTCCAAGCCATTTCCACATGTTTGGCCCATTAAAGGTGTTCCTTGGAAGCCAGCGTTTCAAACATGAAGCAGGCCGATCTGGTATTCTGCGTTCTGAGAGAACTTTCTACCTTCATGGTGTCCAAGTGAAACACTTGGATAAGTGCGTTAGTGTAGCAGGGGATTATATCGAGAAATAAAGGGAGTTTTTACTGTGTTCTGTTATTCTGTGCAATCAAATGTCCTGATTTGACTCGAACATCCCTCGCACATAATATGGTAGCATAGGGTCCTGGACTGATCTGAGGTAGTTGAAATAGAATAAAATGTTCTCTTGTATGCCGATGTTACAGTATGAATACCTGTCTGCAGATTAATGAGTAATGATCATGTGTGTTGCAAATATTTGAATCCATATAGTTGCCTAATGAGCATATAGAGTATTGTATAGTGGAACCTTGGATTACGAGCATAATTTGTTTCGGAAGTGGGCTCATGTTCCAAACCACTCATAAACCAAATCGAATTTTCCCATAAGAAATAATGAAAACTCAATTAATTCGTTCCACAGCCCCCAAAAAATAAGTACTTAAAAATAATACAATATATAAAGTAAAAATAAAACAAATTAACCTGCACTTTACCTTTAAAAAAAGTTCAAATTAATCCTGACAGATAAGTGTTTCTGTTTGTGTTCCGTGTCTGTGTGTGTGGAATGTGAGCCCCTTCCCTCGCCTCGTCTTACACAGTAAAACTCCTCCTCCCTCCCCCCACCTTGCTTTTTAAGTTTTACAACAAACACACATAACGGAAACACTGTTTTAACAGAAAAAAAGAAATCTCTCTAATGACACTTGCGTGAGTACATACTAACGGTATCACTGCTGTAAAGTAAAAAAAAAATTAACAAATGAACCAGCACCTTACCTTCGAAAAGAACTACAACAGAGCTGAGTTTTCTGTGTAAAGCAGAGTGTGTGTGTCTGTATGTGCGTGTGAAGTCGGTGAGCATTTGTGTGAAGGCGAGAGAGTGTGTGTATGTGTGTGTCGGTGTCAAATTACGCGTGCGCACACACATAGGAGACACGCTGAAACAGAGAGGGAGACGTTGATTATACCAGTAAGAGACGAGCACTAAGTCCCAGCAGGGGAAACGATTACCCACAATTCCGCAGCGCAAGAGAGAGAAAAATCTCTGGCTCAGTTGTGATCACATGTTGCTTGGTGTCAAAACAAGAGCGCATGCGTGATGCATGATACTCGTAAAACAAGACTTGCTCGGTTTTTCAAGTCAAAATTTATGAAAAATCTTTGCTCGTCTTGCGGAACACTCGTAAACTGCGTTACTAGCAATCCAAAGTTCCACTGTATAAGGCGGCGTACACCTTGGATGGGGTCCAATCCATCACAGAGTACACACACAGCCATTCACACACTCTGGGAATTTTTGGAATGCTAATTAGCCTAATCTGCATGTCTTTGGACTGTAGGAAGAAACCAGAATATTCGGAGGAAACCCACCAAGCACGGGGAGAACATGCAAAGTCCATGCACACCGACCCCAAGGCGGGAATCAAACCCGAATCCTGTGCAAGGCAACCATGCTAACCACTAAGCCACCATGCTTCCCATTCCAACGCAAATTGCTATATAAAAAAACAATAATTTATTTAAACGAGTGTATTTATTTTACCAAGCAAATTGTCTTACAGTGGTGCATTAGTGTCTGAGCTGATGCTTTATTTAATCTGCTGAAAAGACGAAAATATTGTTTCTACACATGTTAATGATTTCTCATTAATCGATTAATTGCCATCAAACATTTTACCTGTTTAAATATGTATTAACAGATAAGGTTTTTTTTTGCATGTAGTGGTAGTTGTAGTGCTTGCTAATAACTTTTTTGAAGGGTCAGGCGTCCATGGTTGCTTTATTGAACACTCCATTGAGCCAGCCTGCTTATGATCTACTTTGTCTTCTACCATCTTTATTTTCATGGACAGCTTTGTCACAAAACTGATCAGTGTTGCACTTAAACACTTCCGGTAAACTTGAATGTTCAGCAGCATGACTTGTTTTTAATATTGTCAGGAACTAGTGTTGTAATTTATTCCTCCCAGCTCTCCTTCTCCTCTACGTTCCAACACATCAACGGTCGTACATACATTATTAGCACAGTCAGCAGCGTTATGAAGCAGGTCGGCTCTAACGTTACAGGCTTGTTAATTTAAATTGACTACTGAATTACCATATGTGCTCTTACACAGCCCTTACTGTCCCTCTCACATAGACACCAATTATCTGTCTAGCGCTGGATGTCACATGCCTCTTGTAATCTGATATGAGTAATTTAAGCTAAGCAACCTTGATAAGCTCCAATGATAAGCCTTGATGCGCTGTAAAGAAGCGAGCTGGGTCTGAGGAGGAGCGTTTGAGGGAAATCAAATCAAACCCCCCTCATTAATGTTTAAAATCTTCCCTGAGCGTATAATAAAGCTGAAGTCCTTCATATGAATATGCATGTTACTTGCATTTGGATGCACAGCCAGAGATCGATTGAATGTTCAATGCCATGGCTGGAGTCATAATTATTTCTTCTTCCTTTTTTTTTTTTTTTTTGAACTGTGGAACGGTATTGTTGCTGTTGCTTTGTGAATTTAATAATAGAGCATTGGGCTGTCATGTCTTCTTACAGCGAGCAAGCATTCAGACTCGCACCATATTGTAGTATAGAATAGAGACTACAGTATAGGCGCATATGCTGAGACATATGTTTCTACAGACAGTGCCAGTGTTGAGAACAAGCACAGGCACATACTGTACTTATACTTTTTAAACAAGGTGAAGTATTTTCCAATGTAACTGGCAGGTGACTTTAAGAATGCGGACGAACCCGGCTGTTTTCATCTATTTTGAATGAGACCCTGAGGGGTTGGCTGTGGGATTTTTTAGGTCTGGAAGTGAGTCAGGGAACATGCCTCCAGGTCACACGCAGCCTTGTGCACTGAATTGAATTCCTTGAATTATGGAGCTGTGAATGAGAAGTTACGGAAGTGTGCTTCCTATAAAATAAATATGAGCAGGTGATGTGAAGAATGATGGGCTTTGTATTCAAGGCTGCTTGCTTGGAGAATTATGTTTTTTTCCACAGAAGTTCATATCCTCGTTTTATTTTATTTTTTTGTTAAATGCACTTCCCGGTAGTTTGACACACCTCAATAATGTAACTATTCTGCTGCTGGAGGATTAACAGTTTCATGCGACAGTTATGCAGTTTTCACTAGGTAAGTTAGAAAGGTGTGAGTCATAGATAGAATGTTGGTTTGATTTGATTTTTGAACATTGTGATTTTTGCACTAAAGTTTTTCTGTCTGATTTATTTCAAGGAGCTACTGTATATTTCTTGTAGGTTTTCAAGAATTAAAGCTAGTGAAAGTATCCGATAAATGTACATGAAACATGTGTTGTGCAACTCGTGTTGTTGATTATTTAAATAATCGTGTTCCGTACAAAGCTTTTAATGGTAAACTTTTGACCATGAAACTTTTCTGTTCTCCAGTCCAGTAGGTGGCCCGTGTAGCACCCAGTGAGCTCGTGTTAGAAATTTTCTCACAAAATTATGTGCCTACTGAGACCCCTTTAACAACTGTTTTCAAAAGAGTAATTAGCGACACTTGCGAGAATGGAGTCTTTCTTGCTGAACTAAAAAAAAAAAAAAAAACCTCCTCCTAAAAATATTTATTTAATGTATAGGTGTGTTATATAACATAAAATAATTAATAATTACTAAAAAATTCTCATTACATGATATATATATATTATATATATATATATATATATATATATATACATACATATACACACACTGTGTGTGTGTGTGTGTGTGCCCTATGATACATTGGCATCTCGTCCGGGGTGTACCCACCTTGTGCCCTAAGTCTGTTGGGATAGGTTCCAGGATCTCTGTGACCATGTATACAGGATAAAGCAGTATAGACGATCAGATGACAATCAGAAGTTTTGTAAAATATTTAATATATAATACAATAAAGAAATTATATTGGTAAAGTTACTAATTGTCAGAGGTGGGGAGAGTAGCCAAAATATTACTCAAGTAAGAGTAGCTGTACTTCAAAACTCAAGTAGAAGTAAAAAGTAGTCATCCAAAATATTACTCAAGTATGAGTAAAAAAAAAAAGGATTCGGTGAAAAGACTTAAGTACTGAGTAACTGTTTCATCATAATATCTGATTTTTTTTTTTAGAAATTGTTAGCAGTCAGACAAAATAATAAAATAATGTACAAATTGTGACATTTACAAATAATAACTTAAATTAATAAAACTAAATATCTTTACAAAACAGCAAATTAAGGAATAAGAAACAAAAATTTCCTAATCTCCCTTTTTTCACAATATGAAGCTTTTGAAATAAATCCCTACTGTAGGAAACATGTGCATGTTTGAACAGTGTAGTCTAGTTCCTGTGTAAGATATACTGTATATTCAGTTGCCCTGCAAATGACTCAGCAGATAAAAAATAACATTAGAACATGTGTACATGAGTCTCACTTAACCATAAACTGTGTCCAGCAGAACAAATGTAAGAAATTTATATATTTTTTAGCTTCTAATTATAATTATAAAAAATAATAATTATTTACTAATTATACAAGTTAAAATTGCAACATTAAATAAAACAGCTAAGCTAACCACGAAATGTTTGCTTCACTGTCTACCACTGCTGAAGACGGTTAATGTTATTGCGGCTGATTGGTCAAATGGAGTCATGTGATTATTGTCGCTACATCTGATTGGTGAAACACAGTCACATGGTAGATCCACCGGCTGCATTTCTCTGGCAAACGCAAAGAATATCTAAAGTGTCGAATAATCGGTTAGAAAAGTAACCGGTTGAGTTGAGTGGAGCCGAATGTAGCGTAATGTAGAGTAAAAGTAGTGTTTCTTCACAAATCTACTCAAGAAAGAGTAAAAAGTATGGTGCAGTAAAACTACTCATAGAAGTACATTTTTAAAAAAAGTTACTCAAGTAAATGTAACGGAGTAAATGTAACTCGTTACTACAAACCTCTGCTAATTGTTTATCTTTACTGCACTTTGCCACATTCAAATTCAAATTTTATCTACATGTACAGTACATTTTATATAAGAGTTTTATGACATTACCGTTGAGTAATAAAAGTGTTTAGTCATTTTTTTGTACAATGGAGCGTTAAGAAAAGTTAATGACAATGGTGTGTTCTGAGTGCACTAATATGTGCAAGGCTTCCTGTATATGCTGTGCATATACTATGTGATGACATCATCACGTGACTTAGCATCATTTCATTATTTTTTTTGCTACTTTTTCATTGAAAATCTTTGTCAACATTGATTGTACCAACTGCCATAAAGTCAAAAGGACAAGAAGCTATACTCTCGCAAACTGTGAGTATTTGCATGCCGTTTGTATTTTTATGCAAAGGCTGTGCTATATTTTTAAAAACATTTAACTGTGATTGGTTGATCTAAACCATTTAAAAAGTGTGATTCTGAATAGAAAACTCAAATGATTCTCAAATGATTAATTGAATCAACCAAGAAAAAAATTAAATTGCAATTGTTGTTAGTGTGTTAGAATGCATTCACTCAGCTAGTTAATGCTAAGAGATGTATTGGATAAAACCCAAAATCAGACGATGAGCACACATCAGTTGTTCGGTTTTCTTCACCACCTTGTCATTATTTGAATCTAATATACCAGGATTATTTTCCCATAACAGGACACCATGTTGCGTTATTGTGGATTATTCCTATGTACATTTGTGCTGCTGTGGTAATCCAGTGGTTATTGCATTGCTTAGTTTGTAATTCCTGTATCCACACCATGCTGTTATGTATCATGCAAAATAGCTGCTAAATAGTTTCGGTATGTTTTTTTTCCCCCCCCTCCCTACTGATAACATATCCTTTACTTATAATAAATCTGGGTAGGTACTCTTCTGTCAAATTTAAAAGACGAGTGTGAGAGAAATACCCTGGAACTAATGACTGCGTGCGGTAAGAGGCTGATTGATTTCAGTCCAATCCAGCAATCTGGTTTCTTCAAGACAGCAAGACAGGCCTCCTGCTCAGACAGATGTTTATCTGTGAAAGACATCTAAATTCCGTCTAAAAGACATCTAAATTGCACCTGTTGTTTTGCTTGACACAACTTATTAAGCATACCATCGTTGTTATATCAGCTAATGTCTTTGCCAATACTACAGAGAGAGCCTTGGCTGATTAATGCTGCCCACAGCAATAACGTCTCGGTCTTGTGCATTTGCACGTTTTTTCAAAAGGGTCAAATAAAACAAATCCTCAATAGACACTGTATTAGAAGCACATTCAGCAGCAACAGTATCACAATGCATAGTCAAGGGCTTTAGTTAATGTTCACCTTAAGCATCAACATGGAGGAAAATGTCATCTTAGTGACTTCAGAAGAGGTTCTATGGGTAGAAACCCTTTGTTAATAAAAGAGGTCAAAGGAGAATTTACCTTACTTATTTGTATGTCACTTATATGTCACTTATTTGTGACATTTGGCAGAAACGCTTGTCCAAGCAACTTTCTTTTTTTTTTTTTTTTTTAATATCTCATGATGCATCTGAGCATTTGAGTTGGTTAAGACCCTTGATCAGGGGCCCAACAGTGACAACTTGGTGGTGTGGTTTAAACCCTGGTTTCAGCTCATAGAAAGTCTACGGTACTTCAAATAGCCACTGTTTGCAACTGTCCTGTGCAGAAAAGCAACACAGCACATTAAACCATGAGGCAGATGGGCAACGTGGGGCCTCATGAGGGGTTCCGCATCTTCCGGCTATAGGAATGCGAGGCAACAGTGGTCACGTTCATCCAAACTTGATGGGTAAAGATAAATATATCTCCTGGTCTGATGTGAGGCATGATTCCTGCTTTAACATGCAGATGGTAAGGTCAGAACAGCGAGAGAGTCTGGTTCCTCTCAAGGTTTCTTTCTATTGTTATCTCAGGGAGTTTTTTCTTGCCACTATCGTCCTCGGCATGCTCATCGGGGACTATCTAATCATTTTGATCTATACACATTCACATTTCATACAAACTTCCATAATTTCTTTTAATTGTGTAGATCTCCTTTGCTACAATGACAATTTTAAAAAGCGCTATACACATAAAATGGAATTGAATTGCATTGGAGCCACTTTGGCTTGTTTAGGCTGCTGCTGGGGGTGTAATGGCAGTGGAGTGTTTGGCTACACCAGTCCTTGTACTACCATTGACCATTATTTGAACGGCTTAGCCTATCTCAGTATTGTTCTGATTATGAAACAATGCTTTCATTGTTTCATTTCTGCATATGATAATGCTGCACGATATCATTAAACATCTCAGACTGATTGCGCAATGGTCAGTTCAGTTTACATCATCGTCACCAGTGATGCAGTTCTGTTAACATGGATCCATATTTCTAAAAACCAAAAAAAAAATCCCAATATTCTAATTTAAATGGTAAACTGCATGCCGCTGTTCTGAAGGCAGAAGGGTCCTTCCCAGTATTAGTAAGATGCTCCTAATGAAGTGGCTAATTAATATGCATCTTATATTTTACTAATGATGTTTGTTTTGATGATGCATTTATTGCACTTTGTATTAAAGCTGAGTCCAACTCTGTCTCTGGCTGTTTTAATCTGTAGGGTTTTTGTTCTCCAGGCTGGTCATATTCCATTTATTCTGTTTCAGCAGAACTCTGAATGCTGGCTTTAATACCCAATTAATAATATGTTGTCTCAGCATTGCTTAATCCCAGTGTTATTAAAATGTCAGCTTGCTGCACTTGTAATATTGCCAGCTTGCAGACACTTTTGGAGGAATTCTTGTATATTCAAGGCATCTGTCAAGTTATGACTTTAATGTAAAATATTTATAAGTTGCTGCTATTTCTGTTATTTTATTGGTGCCCATTGAAAGTGGCTTTAGTGCCATGTGTCAAGGCAAACTTTATTATAAGCATTATACTGCTTTTTATTTGTTTAAAGAAAAAAAAAAGCCTGTTTACTTGAAAGGACAGCAAAGTGAAATTGAATTAATGTCTTCAATCATGGATATAATATTCACCTCTGCTTTTTTCATTCATTTTGCAAAACCGTTTACTAGGGGTGTAACAGTTAGGAGGCCAATGGCTCATAAAACTCATGGTATGATGGGTTTTAGTCATGGATCAGATAATTTTTTCTAAAAAAAAACAGACAAGTTAAATTTTGCTCTCCGTTAATTAGTAGAACACTTAAAGGTAAGAATTCTGGCCATTGTCTTAAACAAAAGCAATAAAAACACAGTGTAAGCTAATTAAAATTTTATAAATGTAATTTTAAAACTAAAACATTCACTACATTAAATTGTTAAAGTGCAATGTAAAGCATTTACTTAATTTTTTTTTTACCTGCATTTATGGATTTTCTGAAGATGATCTGGCAACCTACAGTTGGGACAACCACAACTCGGATGCCTAAAAAATGTTTGAGCGAGTGAACATAAAATTAATTGGGACACGCATGAGAAAGCTTGACCGAATGAAAATATAATCTGCGCACGTGCAAAACAAAAAATTTTTTTTGCTCAGGAGTGTGCCCAGTGGCAGTAAAGTTTTATTTTGCGCTAGGATTGTTGAACTTTTGCCTGAAACAACAGCGGTTTATTACCCCACTGGCAGTGGTATGTATGCAAATGGGCAAAACTGGCTGTATTTAGCATTTTCTTAATTATGCATCTATTGTAATTGCAGTCATTTTACAGGACTAGAGGTAATAATTTGAACAATCCATAGAGAAAACATGCTGACTGATAGGTCTGGAGCTAAACACAAAACCGGGGACCGGCATTGCATGCAGTGGCTGGGTAGTATGGGGTGTGTCACCGACCCACTGACGAGGAGGCACAAACCCGGATCCTCAGATCCAAAATACAAACTAAAACCGTAGCCACCTGAGCCACCACTCCCATATCTTGCGTTTCATGTATTCTTGTAAAATGAGTTCCGTTTAAAGGTAGCTCGAGCACACAATTTTGGTTTTATCCAAACTTCCAACTGGAAGATTTTTGTAATAAAAATACTTTCCTTTCAGCACCCCTGGTGATGTTTCCTCAGTTATCTTGTTATCCTCGCTCAATGTGCCATTATCACACACTGTCGGCTAACTGCGCTGTAATTATGGGAAGCTATCCGGGTCAAAATTTAACATATGATTAATTTGCATTAAAAGAAGAAATGCGTTATTATCGACAGCCCTACTTTTAAGATGTGCTAAATGTGTGACTTAAACTTCACAGCAATTTGTTGAAAATAAAAGGCTTTTTTTTCTTTATTAAAGTTTAGTTCCAACATCCACTGAGTTGTGAATGATGTCATGATCAGAGTGTATCTTTACACTCTTGGGATTTTGAGAATTTTCTTTGTAGATACAAAACAAGCATAGATACTGTATAGTATAATAAAAGAGTGTATATTCTGTAACAATCCCTCTACTGCATAATGTCTTTGTTCTTTTCTTACAGAAAAAAAAAAAATTATTATAAAATTTCCCTAATGTTCATGTTGAATAACCCGTCACTTCGGCTAGCTGAGATGCAATGAAACAGTTCATACAGATCTGTTTCAGTATTATATGCAGTTCGTAACTGAGCTTAACTCATGCATAGAGAAAAGAGGAGTTCAGCTTCAATTCTCTTTCTCTTTCTTACCACACTGTTCTTTCCAGACGCTCATTACTGAGCTGGATCTCAACAGAGTCATGTTTGCAGTCAGATTGAAAGACGCTATTTGCAGTAACCCTTGATGAACTCCATGAAAGAGGTGTCACATTTACATGTGTGGACATGTACCTCCCTTCCCACTTCACCCGGTTACTGTTCGTCTGAAGGCTGGTTGTTGCCACTGAAGTGCCACAGATGCGTATGATGTGTTGTTCATCTGGGTGCTACTGTAAACTTACTCATGAGTTCCTTCCCTGCAAGGATACATCCAGTCTTCATTTTCTAACTCTAAAGCAAGCTTCCTATCTGGTAATAACAGCAAGTAGAAGTAACAATTCTGCATATTGCCAAAAGTCTATTCTCCATGGTTGCTTCAGTTTTTTATCATTTCAACTGCTTTAGTACTGAGGTCTAAAACATTTCTTTCTCTATAGCTCTCTTCTCTTCTCAGCTTCTTTCTTAATCGTTTTTTTTTTTTTTGGTTTTTCCCTGATTTTCTCCCTAATTTAGACGTGTCCAATTCCTCCCCGTCACTAGAGGGCTCCCACATTAAGGCTACTACTACCACTCAGCCGAGAGGGCCAAAGACTATCACGTGTTTCGTGTGGCGTAACGCACTCGGAGGACAGCGCTATCCGCTCCTTCCGCTTGCGTGAGCTCACAGACGTCCCTGATTGGCTGTAGGGCCGTGATTAATGTGGGAGCACTAAGTACCTCTCATCCCTCCCCTCTGAGAGAGCTCGGCCAATCAGCTCTTCCTAGACCTCCAGCTGCGAGAGGTTACAGCATGGCCCGGGAATCAAACTCGCGATCTCCGGATGATCGGGCGAGCTCTTTACCACTGTGCCACTCTTTCTTAATCTTTCTGCCTTTATGTTTAACTTGTTCACACATTCACCCTGGTTCATACTATGTTTACTAAAACAACCTGGACTTGGGTATTACATTATGAAATCATTGTCTCCCAGATAAGCCGAGATACGGTCTCTGAAGTTTCGTTAAATAAAATAATGCATTATATTAGCTACAGTATAGTCTGGGGCCCGTCTGGGTCTCTGTGCAGGCCGCCTGCAGCTGTAAGTGGAGGGCTTGATCTGTTTCTTCCTGTCCATCCACTCTAGAACACCACCAGGGAAAAACCTGGTTACTGTGGTTTCTGCATTTTAAAAAGCCTGAAGAGATTTGAGAATGAAGTTTGGTGCTTCATTGTCTGCAGGCTGTGATTCATTATTGAGGTAAAAGTAGGGCAGAGGAAGGAGCTCGTGAAAGTAAGCTGCTGTTTCTGCGGATATACAGAATAAGGCGCCCAGATGGAGTTCAGTGCACGCCCTTTACAAGAGCTACGATTTTCTCCACCTGCTTCGGAAGGAGTAGGCACATTGAGGACAGTTTTTGCATAGCCGCAAGCACGTCTGAGCATACTGTATCACGCACCGCCCACCCTTGTATACTGTAAGTCCCTAGCAAAGTGTGGCCAGACTGAGAGCTCTCCACCTGGGAGTTCCCATCAGGCAGCCAAATGTGAAATCACGAGTGCAATGTTTTCACCAGCGATCACTTCAGAAGAGAGGACAAGAGCAAGATAAATTGGCTCCAGGACTCCCGGCCTTCTGTTCCCGTCCCTCCTCTTCCTCGAGTTCTGCTTGACTGGAAAAAGCCATCAGTGCTAAAATGGTTTGCGGAGAGGCTTCAGTGGCCACTCCTGTTCAGCCCAGGCCTGGGAGATCACTACTGCACAAAGTCATTTTCTTACAATTGCTGGGAAGATAACTCGGGAGCGTGTTTGTTTTGCCGTGTGTGTATTTGTGGGATTTGATTCTGAAGTGCTTTTGGTCTTTTGTTCACAGAACAGGCTGCAAGATGCAAATGACCGACAGACATTAATAATTTGATCTCCTGTGGAGTTCAGATGTGTAATAATTCAGACGAGCTCTATGGTAAATCAAAGCTGTCAAATTAACGGCTGAAAGAAAGCGTTGACATAATGAAAGCTTGTTGTAGCTCACGTGTCAGTTAAAAATCAAGTACAGGACAAAGCTTGCAAAAATCCGGGTTTTTAAAGAGAGGATTTTAAGTAGCAGATTTCAGAATGCGCGCACACTTTTTTTTTTTTTGTGTATAAATTGAACAGCTTGGGCAAAAATTCTCCTGTGTGGCAGAGATCCTGAGATGACTCCAGATCATCAAGGACTCGTTACCTTTCAAGCATCATTATACAAAGAAGCACTTTTGTGTTTATCTTGTCTCTTGCAGGTAATTTGTTTGCATTTGCTACCCAGAGGTGAGGTGAGGCGAGGCGAGGCGAGGCAGGACGGAGCACGGCGGTGGGAGCTGCTGAGCGAATGCCTGTAGCGGCGGGCGCCGCGTGCCCTCGACAATGAGCCGGCTGATGCTGGGCCGCACTCTGGAGCGGATCTGCAAGGCTGTGCTGCTGCTCTGCCTCGTGCACTTCCTCATCATGATGATCCTCTACTTTGACGTCTACAGCCAGCGCTTTGACATTTTCAGCCGTTTTAACAATGGCCGCGGCGCCAACACATCACGCTGGCCGCACCATTCCTACTACAACTACTCGAGGCCCAACGCCACCTTCCCCAGCTATCTCCCTGCCTCGGAACTGCTGCCACCCAGCGGCAAGCCTGAGCTCAACCGCTCACAACCAACCCCTAAGCCTATTCCTCCTTGCCCAGAGGTACCGCCTGGACTGGGTAGGTCCTTTTAATTTTAAATTTAAATGATTTATTTGTGCCTTGCTCTTGCTTTAAATTATTATGTGATGTTGTATTTTTTCAATATGTTCGAATACAGTGGCGTTTTTAAAGCTGTGCCATACGATTGCATTTTGTGGAAATGCTTTCAAGAGTTTCATGAGTCTGTTTTAGCCATCTCCATTATTTTGTATGACTAGAATGAGGCAGTGAACTAAAGATTCAGCAAAGGCCCTGGGGCCTCACAGTAACTAACTAAATGGGACAAACCGTTCATAGGGATGATAATGGCAGCTCTGGGAATGTCATATGCACCGGTTTGTAATTATTGGCAGCTTAAGGCGAGATTTAAAATGAAGTTAAGAAGTGTATCAGGTCCAGTGAAACCAAGGGCCTTTTTAATGACGAGAATAAAATATCCATCATAACTACAGTGTAATGAACCAGACAAACAGCTAGGTATGCTGTACTGGGAATGTGAGAATAAACAACAGTCATGGCAGTTATCTCCATGTCTGGAAACTCTTAATTGGAACCTATTGAATAGACGATATGACAGAAGCATATTGTGTGTGTATGAGTGAGTGTGAGAGAGAGAGAGAGAGAGAGAGATGGATGCACTTCTCCAAAGTGCCATGGATTCTATATAGTGTCTAATTAGTCTAAAAGCTGCTCTGCTGTATCATTCTATACAGCGCGAGGAATCAAGGAGAGATTTAGCATCAGCATTCTGTTCTCTACAGTACGACCCATTTCAGCTTCCTCACCACTTTATTATTACAAACCCTGGTGGCTGAATGCTGAACCTTCTCAGGGAATCTAGGCGCAATGCAACCTAGAAGGGAAATCTGACGGATTTAACTGAATCAGTCCGGAGTCGTGAAAAGCACAAGACTAGGTATGCCTATTCTGGACAAACTTAGCAATTAATTTGCTCCTACCACAAAGGATGCTCTTCTGTGTGAGTAGTTTAGAGCATGCCACCTCCAGGATTATAGAGGAACAGCAACATTTTGCCACTTTAAATGCAACCATATATAAATTAAAAGGATATATATGAAAAAGAAATATTTTGGCATCAGTATGGATGTGTGTATGGTGCCAAACAAAAGAGACGTGATACGTTCCTGCTGCATTCCGATTGATGGTTTTCCCAAAATTCCCCTTTTTATGATTCGGGACAGGGTGGCCTTATCGCCCGCAATTTTGCATGCACCTTCCACTAAACATTTTTAAAACGTTCGACCTGAACTTTCGAGCACAATCGAATGATCTCAGCCTTGGCGCAAGATGCACAGTTTTTGAGTTATGAGGATCTGTTTGGTACCTGTGCAAAACGAGACATGGCACATCTAAGGGTTTGAAAAACTCAAAAAATTATAAATTGCTCCAAAATGGGCTCGAAATCGCTGCAAAAAATCACTCCATAGACTATAATGGAGTGGACATATACTGAAAAGAATGATTGATTGATTTTTGATCACTTTGGAAAAACTGCCATCCAAACAAACTAAGAACCAACTCTCTAGTACACCAGAATCACAGGAGTGCTTTTGGCTTTGAAGTTTGTGCTGGATACATTCCCTCTGTCTGTGAGTTTCGCGTATAGGGAGGGCTGTAGTGTGTGGCACAAGCCACGCCTCCTTGACTTTTTCCCCTCTCTCGCGCTCTCAAAAAAGCAGTTTGCATCATTTTGCATAGGAAAAGCGGTGTACCATTCCACCCCTACTTTGCAGTGTCTACAGGAATCGTATCTAGTTGGAATTATAAAACTACTGTATAATCTCTTACCTGTAGTGTGTGTGTAGTCTACAAAAGAAAAATGGGAGAGACCATGGGCCTCGTTTATCAAACGGGAAATAAACAGACTAATGTGGAAATTGTCCTCATCAGCGTTTACATAAAACATTTGGTAAACCCTTACCAAACCCCCCCAAAAAACCTTTTATATTCTACTCTTGCTCCTGATTGCGTGTAAATTTATGGGGGAAAAAAAAGAAAAAATAATGTAAGCCTCAGTTGATCAGCTTTGAATCATGACTTGTGGTGAGTTACTGTATTTTAATATACGGATTACGCTGCCAAGTTCGGATCGCTTATTCAGTTCAAATACAGTTAAGATGTGGGAGGATGGTCTGGTCTGTGCTGGTCGGGTCTGTGCTGAAGTTAGCTGTAAGCTGAAGCGCACAGCTCATGAAGCTCTTTGGAGGAAACAGATATTTATAGACCGGTTAGGTTTTTTTTTAGCGGATGAAAGCTGGCTTAGAAGGCAGTTCTGGTTCAATTTTAAAAAGCTTCGTCATGGTTTGGCCTTCACCAGCATCGGAGAAACTCTATTGATCAGCATTTAGACCTTATGTTGCAGTAAATGGACACTGAATTAATGTCTGTTATTTATTTTTACATTCTGACCTTTTCAGGTGCTTTGGCTATAATGGATGCACTGCTAAGTATGTAATAATTATTATTATTATGATCAGATACTTTTTTCTAGCCATTTCGAGCTTTCCGTTCTGAGAATTTGACCTTTAATGGTGTTTTATGGACGTCACCAGATACAAATCTATGTGCCGTGCGTACTCACATAGACGTATTATCCATGTGGTGTGTTTATCAAGACCCAGTTTCACCCAGAGAAGCAATAAGTTACTATTAATGACTAGCTATTTATATTGCTGCTTTCCTTTTAATTACTATCAGAGGATGCACTGTTCTCTTGACACCAGAGTTTTTGCTAAGCCGTTATTGATGAACATCTGTGAGGAAATCTGTGATGTACCACACTGTGTTACAGTAGTGTATTTTTTTCCCCACATCTTTTGAAGTGGATGAGAAGAATCACGTGGACTTGTATTGTGTATAAACAGCGTTTGAACTTCTGAAAATTGCTCCAGCACTCTTATTACAAAAAAACTATTTTAATTCCGGACTATTTTATTTTTCTGCAAAGCTGTCGTAGTGGAGGACTCTTTGCAAGCGGAGCAGACGAAGTTCGCAAATTGTGCAACCACCTGGAGACTTAAGCGTCTGATGCCCAGGCTGTCTCGTGTAAACACGCACCATAAATAACTGAATGGAAGCTGACAAGGAAAAGCAGTTCAAGTTGTCTGTGTGCTCAATTGTGCAGAATAAAAATGAGCAAAAGGCTGCAAACAAGTCATGGAAGACTGAGTGATTGCCGAGACATGAGTAGTAAACACTGTTTGGAACAAGGCATCGTCAGAAGTTTCCACACTCCTGTTTCAAAATGATGAAATCAACAGGTGGCCTTTTATATATTTTTTTTATTATTACAAAGTCTCTCATGCTTTTCATGTTTATTCAGTTCTTGGTCATGTTTTTTCCTCAACTTTCTTTTAACTTTAGTACTCACAGCATACCTAATGGTTTTAATAGGACTGAATATGTCTTATACAGTATGTCCTAAAATCAGTGTGTCTTAAGTGAGTAGACACCTGTACGAGGCTCGCTCAAATAAACACATTAAAGAATATCACTGGTAATATTATATTAAAGACAGCATAATCTTTATACATATAAATATAAGATTAAGATTTTTTTTCTTTAAAACAGGCACTTTTATTAACATTAAACATACTGTAAAGCTGAATGTTTGGATTATATCATATATATATATATATATATATATATATATATATTTTGTCATGTATTGCATTGTTTTTCAGCTCACCAAAAAAGGGAGATAAATGACAGTGCAGTATTAGTATTTTTTTTTCTTCTTTTTTTAATTTAATGATCAGAGCACAGATTGATTATTCATTCACCATTGTTCACTATTGTTCGATTTGAATAGTAGTGAATGAAAAAAAAAAACTGAAATATTTCCAATTATCTTGGTAATATACATTAGACTAATTTTAGTGAGGCAAGAATGTGCATGTATAATTATTTAAAATTAATTAGAATTTTAGATTGGGTGTTATTATTTGGCCTTGTTTTTATTGCAGTGGTTTCACTACTGCTTAGCGGGATTTTTCCAGTGTGATGGGTAGGAAGGAGGTTAGAGTTTGGAAGGAGAGTCTCCTTTCATAATAACACTAGGTAATTCTTCTTCAGGGGTTTTCTATCCTTTTTTTTGTTTCTTGGCCTTTGGTTTGTATGTGGTAGCCGGTTTCACTAAAAATCTATCCAGAGAGATTTTTTTTTCTTCTGCGCTACACAAAAAAAAGACACGCGTTATCGTTCATAAAGTGTAGCACTCTGTTCGCCACTGTTTTGTTCGGATGATATGTCTCGACAAACGCTTGGATGTCACTCCACTTTGAACAAAATTCTTTTATCATGTGCGCGATCCGCAACTGTGGACTGAGCAAAACTAACGTTGGGTGACGCACTCATGCTTTTGTTCAGCTGATAGATGAAGCGTAGAATGAGGGATTCTTGGTCGTGTTTCGAGGAGGAGTTTGTGGACAGTAATGGATTTCAGTCCGTAAACCCATCTGTTTGTATTCTGGGACGTTTGTGAACCGAGGTAAACTGTACAGTTAATTAGTGCGTGCACAAGAATGTTAGCGGGGTAAAATATAATCGTACGTTTTTGTTCAGGAATAGCCCAAATATAACAAAAAATTTTATTTTGTGCTATACGGGTTAAACTTTGCAAAGAATCTGCAGTCCACATACAGTATATGCAGGAATGTTTACGGATCAACTCCACTTGGTTACCCAACTACTTTTTACTGTATGTTTTCCAAGGCAAGGCAAGACAAGTTTATTTGTATAGCACATTTCATACACAATGGTAATTCAAAGTGCTTTACATAAAAGAGAAGAAAATAATGATAAAAAAAAAAAACAATAAAACAGTTAAAAATATTAAATAAACATAAAATAATGCAGTCAGTTTGGACATATAGTAGCACAGCGCTCATTCAATAAATGCACAGCTAAACAGATGAGTTTAAAGTTTAGATTTCCAGAAATTCTATATATATATATATATTTTTTTTTTTGAAAAGTGGAATATTATGACTTTTGAGTATCCACTCGTTATCGGATAGTGAGCTCAATCCCAACTATGCTACAACCATCTGTTGACTACGGCAAATGGAACAAAATAGTCCGTGCTCTGTGAGTGGGAGGGATGACATACTGTCCTTTTCCTGTCATAGTGACACTTGCCAATCGTGGTTTCATGAGTATGGAGCTCTTGCTGCCCTCTGCATGAGCAGCAGTTTGAAGAGCTGTGCTTGGTTGCCTTTCCCCTTGTTGGTTGGAAGCTGTTGTATGATAGTTTAGAGCTGGGAATTGACAGGTGGTCGAATGTGGGGGAAATTTCTGGTGTATTGTTTCTCATTATCTTGTTGAAAAAAAAAAAAAAAAAAAGTCTTCTATATTACGCCTATCAGAAAGACCCATCTATGACAGATGGTTTAACTGATAGTTGGATCATTCAATTTCATGGAAAATTATATTAAATGATTGCTAAATATTTAATATGCTTTTCCCACTTTTCTTACAGTTGACTAAATATCCGTTCATTAACCCTAACAGATATCTAAAAAAAAAAAATTAGATGGAAGGATCATCTCCATCTGCACATATGGGGATGGGGGTTTATTGGTATCTAGGATTAGATCCGATGAGCAGTGATGGAAAGCGACAGTATGGCTGGGCACACGGTTTATTTTTTTATTCAGCACTGTGAAGTTTTGTCAGCAGAAGGTAAACTCTGGAAGTCAGTCGTGGTTTACCTACTATGACCTGAAGCAATTTGCAGCCATTATACACATAATAATAAAAAAACAAGGCGGTATTTCTTGCGGTACAGTAGGTCCTCCCTTAGATGCCCTAATACCTGGTAGCAGAATTCACTATTGACTGTCGGGTCCCTGGGGATGAATTCTCGACACGCTGACCATGCACTTGGTTGAGTAGCGGACATGCCTTTTTTTTTTTTTTGGTTGTGGAGTGATTGGCTTTTCCACTGTGAAGTCCGTTGCTTCGTCCCAGGGTCGTACCCATACACCCAATTTTTGTTACCAGTAATGATCCTGAACATCCATGTCATGGTGATGGAGTTTTCGGCAAACTCTGTTCCCTCTGCTCCTGGGTCACTAGCTTGGAGACGACCTTGGCAGCAACATGGCACATGTTCAAATCACTCAGGAGAATTACCTGGACCGTTCCATATGACGCACTGACAATGGCAGCAACGTTGTAGATTTTTCTCCGATGATCATCATGCACAAGTTGGAAAATGGTTTTGACATTTTTAGAGGTTGAGCTCGTTGAATGTCGCTCTTAAAGCACGCATTCCACTCGAAACATCTCGAACAATTCATTGCAGCATCGCCGGAAACTTGGTGAATCATGTTAAACGTCTCTGTGGCAGATTTCACCAGTTTCACACAGAATTTCACAGTCGCTCTTTGTTCTAGGACTGTGTCTTCTGGCACATTGACTTATGAAAGTCGGTGCTCTCTGTGCCTGTTCGCGCAGCCTTGTCCTTCTTTCTGTTGTTGTGTTCAAACAATTCTCGTAACAAAACTTTGAGAGGAATCTGGTCTGGGTTGTCATGTTTAGTTTTCTAGATTTCTAAAATATATACACATGAAGTTTTTTCATATATATGGAAAACCACACAAACTCAACTTTTATTGATTTAAATGTATTTAAAAAAAACTTTTATTGGTAATAATCACACCAGGTGTTTACAAATCTCTGTGGCCTCAAGAACAAAAGCAAGTGATTGCCTGTGACTACTGTTTGTGCATTATACCTAAAGAAAGCAACAAAATTGCATAAATATGTAGGGGTTAAAGCATTAATGAGAAATTTTGCCATCCTCCAGCGTAGGCCTACAGTCAAATATGATATTTGCTATAGCCAACAGCATTGGACTGATATTATTTTTTCTTTTGCTTTAATGTTATTCACATCTGCTGTGCCTCAGCATGAAATAAACAAAGACAAGAATGGCACTAATACCTATTATGGTGGGAAAATGCTATAGAGTGAATATGACAAATCAGCTGCAGCTGTGGTTATGCAACCGGAACCCGGACCTCAGCCACAGGGAAAACCGCCTCTCACTGAGCAATGCATGTCATCAGGGCGTAAAAATGCTCATTACTTACAATGTCATTGGGCTGCATTTTCTTGGCTGTAATGAGCCAACGTATTGTAACAAATGCACTGTATCATTGTTTGATATGCCTTCGAGCAGCAAGTCTTTGCCACCCATACACTCCTTATGGGTTTTCTTGAGCTGTTAAGTTGTGCCGTGTCATGTGTGTATTAGCTATCCTCTCTCGCTCCCTTTGCCCATGCACTTTAGCTCTTGACGTCCTACCCATGAATAAATGAACGGGTCATGTAGAAATTTCAGGCTCTGATAGTTGTTGCCTTATGCACTTAATCTTTTTGCGTATGCATGTTAACATTCGAGCACTGTTATGATAAGCATTTAAAAAAATATCCCATAGGTGTTTAACATGCCCTATTAAAAACAGCAGATAAGTCAAATTCATTTAATCTCGCATGATCGACAGCTTTTCTGTTCAGTATTAACTGGCTCTCCCATATTAATGAAACTAATGTGGAATTGCCAGAACCTGCAGTTCCTCAAACGTCCACTGGGAGCTGATACCAAAAATGAGTCAATCCCCATAGAGCCCCAAGTTAAAATGTACAGCTTTACAAAAAAAAAAGAGATCTGGTTTTGATCACAATAGCTAGATTTCTCATTCATTCACTATACAGGGGTGAATTTTTATGTAACTCATCAACTAAAGTTATAAAAAATATGCTCAATTATATGTGTGGTTAATTTGGTTGACAGCTGCATTACAGGTGTCAAACCGCTAACTGTCTGCTGTGCATCACTTCAGCTAACCAGCTAACTGGATTCATCGTAGTTTAACTTACCACAAGGAATGTGGGCGTTGACATGCAATGACATGACAGAGGTCATTCAAATGCTGAACAATGTTAGCATATAAATTAACGTTACCCACCTTTTAGCATTTTAGCGTGTAGTAACTGAGGTAAGTAGGCATGGTCCAACAAACAGGCTTTAATCGCTCCACTTTTAAAGCCTAATGTATTAACTAGGATTTAGGCAGCTCCTACCAAGATGGTGACCATAAGAGCTCCCACAATTGTGCTGCAAAACATTGTGTTGGGTATCTGTCAGGTAATGTCAGTAAGTTTTAAAGTGCAGAATTTGGGCTATAATGTAATGCATGTACATCCAAATCAGGTATAGGAAACACCACGCTATTTATACATGATCCCCACTTTTTAAGTGACCAAAAAGAATTGGACCGCTGGCCAAATGTATCTTGTTAATTTAGTGGCACGTAAACAGAAAAAAAGGTCTAAATTTAATTTCAATGTGGTATTTGCATTTGGAGTTAGCTTGTGTTAACTCTGAACGTAAGGAGCAAAGATGTTACTAAGCAAACCGGTGAACTCAGGAACCATAAAGACCAAAACATCTCGATAACCTTTAGCTGGTAGGGCTTTTGGTGTCAAAGTCAACAATCATGAGACGACTTTACCAGAGTAAATACAGAGTTTATGATGAGGAATGAAATGTTGGAAAGTTTTAAAATCAGGACAAGAAGATTAGCGATTAGCAAAATCCTGCACAGTTCTGGAACAACATTCTAAGAACAAATAACAGAAATTTCAACGTACCAGAACGAAAAAATAAAAGTGTATAAATGAGGATAGGACCTGCTCATGATCTGAAACTCTGAATACCTTATATTATTAAGTAGACATGTATGGCTGTCAGGGAAATTATTTATGTGACTGCTGAAAGAAAGCAGTAGTATGAGCTCTGAAGTATATGGAACTATATTATCTGCTCACATTCAGCCAAATGTTTGACAACTCACTGGACAACACTTCCCAGTGCAGATGGACAGTGGCCTGAATGCTAACCAGATGCTAACAAGACTTTTTTAGCACTAAGAAGTGGCATATACTGGAATCGTCTAGTCAGTCATCTGACCTAAATCCAACTGAGCAAATATTTACTTCTTGAAGGCAAAAGTCCACGCAGGAACTGATGGCAGTAAACAAGCAAAAAGCTTCCTAACTAGAAAAAAGGGTTGTTTTAAGCTGGATCTTAAAGAAGGAGAGGGTAGAAAGACTGCGAAAGTTCCAGTTTTTTCACGGCCATGATACTTCACTATAATCCATCAAACAGCACACCAGCAAACACAGCACTTTTTGTTTTGGGACTCTCTGGCTCTCATCTTCCTCTTTTCCAATGAAGAAGAAGGGTGCACTTCAGTACAGTTGTTCTGAAGACCAAAATAAAGTTATTCACAAAAGTAAATACCATGATGCCGATCCCTGTTGGACGAATTGGCGCAGCAAGATGTACAGTATGTCGTGACAGAGTAGAAAGGTGAATTTTGGCTGCTAAGACAAGACAAGTGAGTCTGTGGGAGAAGCTTCAGGGAATGCCAGATGGCTTTGAAAAGAACACTGCCAAACATTTTGGAATATGATCTTAATTAGGACACAAACGCATAAAGCGTAATTGCTTTAGAAAGTGAAGAAAGTGATGGCTGTGCGAAGTTATCCAACTGTTTATTTTCGGACAGAGAGAATGCTTTCATACCTATCGTGTCATGAGGATAAACCCGTACTTGGGTGCGCACCAAACAACTGAACTTGAGTGTGCCTAGGTAAATTAAGGTTAAGTGAGGTTTTTCAATTTATTTACTATCCTACTTCATTTACATGTCTTTTCTAAATGTTTTCATTGTTATTATACACATAAATATGCTTATAGTGTTGGGAAATGGTAATATTGGTACTCTTTTAGGTAGCTGGAGCGGATTATCTGCATTTACATTATTTTCTATGGAAAATTGTGTTTTGCAATATAAATTTTCACCTTAAGACCTTGCCACTGGGACGGATCAAATTTGTACGCCGATGTACGCCTGTTCTGTGGAAGCTGCTACCTGTCTATTTGCAACTCTGCCTAATTTGCAATGGTCTGGGCAGAGATGATGATGCGGAGACTATGATAGTACATAAATCTTTTGTGGAGAGATAAAGAACATCTTTTCCAGCAGCATGTCTATTAATTTCTAAAGGGCTTGTAGATCGATGCAAGTGAATTTGTTTTCTTTTAAATTACTATAAAAAGAAAGAAACCTGCCCGAAAAAGAGTGCTGACATTGACCTTTAAACGGCTTTATATGAATTAGCACACTGTCTGTATACGCCTATGTAAACCCATTGCTTTGAGTAAAATAAAATTGCAAAATACAAATTACTCGACCAAATGCTGTTGAAATGGCGCTAAGAGCTGATACTGTTTTTGCAGGGCTTCTGAAAAGAATATTTTATTCCGAAGCATCCTCTAACTCATCTTCAATTAAATCAATTTCACTTGTTTGCTCAGATCTTGGATAATTATACTCTGTGCCCTTCAACATACAAGCTCACAGATGCCTTGTGTTACTCTGATTGACAGGAGTACTCCCACCCAAAGAGCAAGACCACTATTGCATGAAGAATTGCATGCCTTCACACTGTGATTGGTGCATATGCAGTACCTATATAGAAATGACAATAACCACCTTCTTAATCTCCTGCTGGCTTTTACTAAAACATCAGCAAAACATCATCAAGCATCCAGAAATAAGCCTGCTGATCTTTGCCGTGGGTCCATAAGATAATCTTGATTAGCTGGTTAAGAGAGCAAGTACAGAGCTTGTGTTTGTCCATGCCGCAGCGACCCTCAGACAGTCAGGAGACTTTCTTTTTCACACACTCACACTGGCAGCATTTCTTTTTTTTTATTTCACCTCCAGCCACTCTGCGTTGATTACTAGTGGTCTATGTGCCATGGTTTCACTTCTAGTGCCTGGCAAGTGTACTTCACGCAAAAGGTGGTGTACTTGGGTTTCCATTTTCACTTGATTAAAACGTTATTATAGTACACTGATTGAAACGTAAGCATACAGTGTTTGCATAGTGTTTGTGTGATCCATTCTGTAGTATATAATGAAACACAAGCTGTGCGTAAACATGGGAATTTAAACATTAGCTCTCTGGCCAAGTTTTCTCTGAGGTGATTCTCAAGTGGTTGTGGATTGAACAAGTGTGAAAAGCCTGCATGAAGGTAAATGTGAAGGCTGTGGTAGAGAGAGATGTGCGTATCTGTGGACTGGTCCCAAAATGTTCCTGTACCCAAGAACTTCACTCACTCACTCCTTGTCCAAGGTCTGGAGCCTATCCCAGGAGACTTGGGGCATGAGCCATGGTAGACCCTGCATGGGGTGCCAATTCAATGCAGGGCACACACACACTCTCATTCACAAACAATGGGCAGTTTTGAGATTGCAATTTAGCATAATCTGCATGTCTTTGGACTGTGGGAGGAAACCCACCAAGCACAGGGGAACATAGAAACCCCATGCACACAGTATGTATGGAGGATGCAGGAATCAGAGTCTGAACCTGGAGGTGCACTAAGATGGTTTAGTAGTTAGCACTGTCACCTTGCACCTCCAGGGTTGAGGGTTCGATTGTACGTTTGATAAGTAGACATATTGAATTGCGGGCCTAGACTTGAACAATGATGCTGTACGCTGTGATTTTATACACCTAGCAAACACTTAAAGCCATAAACTGTGGCTCAACAGTGGTGGCTTGGTGGACCTGTGGCTTGAACTGGGGTCCTTAATCCTGTCCTGATAAGCAGTCCAGCACCATAAACACCAAGCTACTGTAGCCCTTCAAGAAGCTGAGACTGAAAATTAGTTTCTGGACCTAATTAAAAAAAAAAAAAGTTTTGACGATGTGTCACAAATGGGGTTTCGAAGGGGGATTCTTTAGCACATTGCATCGTTTGTGCGTAAACAGGTTCTACTCAGAATCCTCTCAGTAGTGTTCTACATTCAATGGTATTCAGAAACCCTTAGTGTAATAGATTCGGATTAACATGATATAATTTACATTGTTCTACATAAGGGATTACTAGATCGTCAAATTTGCATCTACCCTTGTTGTTTGTGCTTTTTCGTTGTTCAATATGGAAATATTCAAAAATATGCACGATATGGAGCCCGACATTTTTGTGCCGCATTTGTGATCACATCCAGCAGCTCTTTACAGTTCAGTTTCTTGAACTTTTTATTACATACAATGTTATCACTTCCAGTTCGGGTTCAATCACTGTTTGGTAAAAAGAAATCCTTGCTTTTCGATTGCTTGTCCTTGTGTACGTTTGGTCTCCTTGAATGTGAGTTCAAGTCTGTAAAAGAAACACTGCAGCGCATCTGGAACGTAAATGCCCTAAAGGCTTTGGGTCACATGTGAACAACATGGTAATGAAGATGAAATTGGTTGCTTATTGCCCTTCGTGTCATTGAACAGTGCAGAGCTGGCTGCACATGCCTGTTCAGAGCATTATTTGATAAAACGTACAATAACTCTAATGAAGACAGGAAAGAGCTCTCCTAGGCACTGAAAGTGTGTTTAAATGAGACTGCTTCCTGTGGGGCCGCACATTTCTGCAAGGCTGTCCTGTCTTGATGACTTGCCTATCTTCCTGTGTGCTCAGTGGGTTCACTCCACCACCACCACTACCACCTCATGCTTAATGGGATCGCAGGATTAATACTGTCACGTCGGAAATGGTGCAAGATTTGGACACAGAATCAATGAATGCTAAACACGACAAGGCAGACAGAGGGAGAAAATTGCTCAGGCTGCTGAATTCACACTGATGGCTATTATGATGCCCATGCATTAACTAGCCTGAACAGTAAACTACTTCAAATGATGACTGGCAAAAACAAGAGTATGGTATTGGCAGCTGGAAGAAAAGTACAAAATAGCTTTCTTTTTTTTTTTTTGCAGCGGGGGATGGGCTAAATGAGCTGTAAAGGATGATGGATATGTGGCTGTACAGATAAACAGGCAGCTGGAAGTGGTTTAAATACTATGGCTCCTGCAGCTACATGTAAAGACGTTGTATTTTGATTTCATACATATGACCTATAGCATATGACAGCAGTGTGTTCTTAAGCATTAAAATAAGATATAGCTAAGAAATTAATTTGACATCGTAATGCTTGTGCCTAGCTACTTCAGGATCATGTTCACAGCCCTTATTTCTTGTACGTATGTGATGCAGGACCAGAGATCTTGTGATACAGTATTAGGGCTGAAACGATTCCTCAAGTAATTCGGTAACAAAAAATGATCGAGGCAAAATCTTCTGCCTCGAAGCTTCGTTTAATTAATTTTAATGTTTAATGTTTTTACGCAATTATTCGTTTGCCGTGACACAGCGCGCTTCCGGGTGCAAGCCGCCGGCTATTACCGACGAAGAAGAAGCGCTTACGTCACCCACAAAGTGGAAGGAGACGCAAACAGTTAGCTGTGTATTGATTTGAGGGAGCGTTCTGTTGCGGGCTGCAAAATGGAAGGCAGTGATAAAATTATTAGCGAGCCAAGAGAAGAAGAAACCAGCAAGAAAGTTTTTTTTGATACTTAGTCATTTTTTGACTAAATGCTTAAAAATAAGAATGTATGGCACTGTAATGCACTTCATTCATCTCAGTCAACTTTAACGGTTTATTTTTGATAAAATGCTGTATGCATTTAAAAATTTAAGTTGATTTTTTTTTTTTACAAAAAACAGCTAATCTTTGTTTCTCTTATATATTTTACAGTGCTGTTTAATTAAGCAAAAGTAAATGTTATCCGATTAATCGATTAAATTTTTTGATAGAATACTCGATTACTAAAATATTCCATAGCTACAGCCCTATACACTATAGAAGGTTGGTTATTGTTCTTTGTATAACTGCTGTTCCTGCTCATCCTGCAAATTTGTTCTTGCAAATTTGTGTTAACTTTATAAATGTTGGTTTTGCCATAGTTATTATTATATCTTTATGCATTTTTAAGATATTTCAGCTGGCACCAAGTTATTTAACCCTAACTCATGAAGTGGGTAGCTTCTCACTTTTTAAAGAACCACGACAGAAGCCTGTGATTGTGATTGTGTGATTCTTTGCTCAAAGGGTCAAATTATTGTGCTGCGTCAAACATCCTGAATTAACGTTATGGGAAATCACTTAAATACTTATCGAAAAAAACAAAACAAACAAAACAACAGTAGAACTCATGGCTGTGTTTAATAGTGAAAGTAAGAGCATTGCAACACACCATATGAAAAGTACTTAAGGGATTGGGACTAAACAGCTGTGTAACATTAATGAAACCACTTATCAGTGAGGCTAATCAAGGGGGGAAGGCTTTAATTTGCTAGAGGGCATAAAGAATGGACTGTGGAGCATTGGAAAAAGGTCATTTGGTTTGATGAGTACAGAATCCCCCCAGAGTGATGGCTGCATCGCGGTAAGAAGAGAGGCAGATGAAGTGACCCATCATGACTAGTGCCCATGGGGGCGGAGGTATGATCTAGTGTTGCTTCAGTTATTCAGTTGTAGGTTCAACAACGTTATGTGCCCTAAATATGAGATGATGACCTGAACGTACTGAATGACCAGGTTTTTCTATCAATTTATTTTTATTCTCAGAGAGCACCTGCATATTCGAAAAATGACAATGGCAAGATTCATAAAGCTCAGAGTGTGAAAGAGTGATTCAGGGAGCATAAGACATCGTTTTCACACATGGATTGCCCAACACAGCGATCCGACTCTCCCGTCATCAATACAAGATCTTGGAGAGAAATCATTTTCTGGATGGAAATAAGTGTGGTGACATTGCATAAGCTGAAGATATAAGATGACACGGCAGTAATCAACTTAAAGCAAAAGTTGCTCCAAATAAAATGTTGTAGTAGGCAGCATATAATGTCTGCAAAATAAATGACAGTAACTTTGCAATTTTGTGTTATATTTTATGTTAATTAAGCTGCTATGGTTACTGCTAGAGCTAGCTGTCGATTTGGTTGGATGTGATTGGTTGATTTTTGAACGTGATTTTATTCAATTCAATAGCACTAAAGTTTACTGTCTGGTTAGTTTTAACAGAGGTATTTCTTACAGTTTGACTTAAACAACTAAACGTATATAAATATTAAAATGTGGTTAATGTTAGTGTATTTGAGGAAGATGGAAGAGCATTGTCTCCAAAAGCTGCAGATGACTGAAGATATCACACAAATGAGGATGGGGTCCCTGTTGAGTCTGGTTCCTCGCAAGGTTTCTTCCTATTGCCATCTCTGGGAGTTTTTCCTTGCCACCATCGCCCTCGGCTTGCTCATCAGGGACAATCTGATAATTATCATTTCTACATAGTTCCTCATACATTTTAAACGAATTTCCATATTTAATTTCGGCTTTGCAACAATGAGAAACAATGTTAAAAGTGTTACTCCAATGACATTTGTAAATAATTTTTTTGCAACAAAACTGCAAAATAAAAGCATACATTTTTTAAAAATGACTGAAAAATGATAAATATGAATGAATTTGGTATATTTACATTACTAATACTGCAGGTTGGATTATTATCATAAAGCATATCCGGATATAAAATGTCTATGCGAATCATAAAAAAAGAAGAAGAAGAAAAAAAAAGGTCTGATCAGTTCACATCCTGATGTCATGTCCTAGCTTCATTATGCTGTACCACATTAGTAAAGGATTTATTAGTGCGAGTCATTCCCCCTGCGGCCTCTTGGAATAAAGGCAAAGAAAATCCGGGGTCATGACCGTGATGTGTCTCTCTCGGTTAAGGATACTAAAGCGGATCATGTTTTAGCAGAAAAAAAAACACACTTAGGCTTTTTACTGCTTTCAGGAATGAGAAACATTAGTGTGTGAATTCCCTAGTGAATGCATGTTTTTATTGGTGGTTTGTAATGGATCATCTTCTTACTCTGACATGACTGAGAAAAACAAAACAAAACAACATTAGCAAAGATATTCCAGGAAAAAAATGGATTGCCTGTGTTTTTCAAGCACGGGAGATGGTGCTTCAGTCAGCCTTCATTCAGAAAGAGGCTGGTAAAATTACGGGTCACTCTCGGTCTCTGGAGGACATTTACTTATCAGTTGTGTTTCTTTTGTGTGTTTGTATCAGGTGAGAGGTAGACGAGGCCACACGTTCTTCTCTGGAAAAAAAAAATGTTTCGCTTGATTTATAAAGAGGAGTCTTGTTTTTTTTTAAGCTTTCAGGAGTAGTTGTATGTCCATGAACCTTTTTCATGATAGTGATGGAAAATGGTTGCATAATGATTTAGTGAATTAAGTGAATATTGTCCTTACCTTTCACTCAGGCTGGCTAGATGTCTAGAAAATTAGAGGCTTGGTACAATAAAAGAAGAAGAAGAAAGAAATAAAGCCATTGTTGAAAATCCAGAGTGCGAGGGATGATCTTGACCTTAGTAGGCATTGCCATTACATTCCTTTTGTGAAAATGGCATTCAGGCACTTGAGTTCGAGAACCGTACAATTAAAGAGACGCATTAATAGGAATAGATGTTGCCATCTACATACAGTACAGTATGCTTGAAAGACGCACAAATAATAGAGAGTGGTTATACGGTTTGATGCTGGCGGCTGTTGGAAATTGGAAGATGTTACTGTATGAGCCGCGGGCTTTCTAATTACAGATACAGATTTATGTACAAGTGAACCCATATAGTTACTGGTATTGCTTTTGCATGGCATTATTACATGTACGTCCAGGAGGACTATGTATTGAATCTTTAAGATATATTGATCATACCTATGGGAACATGTTTTCAGACATGGGTTCATGCTTTCTCTCAATGCTATTATTACTATTTAATATTATTAGTCCGCAATAATATTACGACAGTGCAACAGTTGTGTAAATCAGAGTTAGAGGTGCAGCACCCCTCTACTTCCCAAGATGTTGACATCAGTATATTTTGAAAAGACCTACAGTAAAGGATAAGACAATAGTGTGTCTATTATATATCTTATTCTGTGCTGGGATGCGTGGGGCCTGGAGACTAGTGTATTCGGTGGGTCCACCTTGGATGGGGTCAGTTCATTGCAGGGAACACAATACATACATTATGGGGAATTTGGAAATTAAAATTTGCCTTAATTGCATGTCTTTGGACCGCGGAAACCGGAGACTGGGAGGAAACGCCCTAAGCACGGGGAGCACATGCAAACTCCATGCACACAAATTCAAAGCAGGAATTGAACCACTATGCAAATTTTTTACATTTTTTTTTTTTTGTTTGTTTACAAATCATATTTTTTTAAATTAAGTTTTAATTTGGATATGTAAGCATTTGAGTTGGTAAAATGTAGCAAAGAATGTTGAATTGCAATACAAATCGAATAAGCAAATACCTAGGTATCATGATATAAAATCAACTGGTCCCTGGTGACTCCCATTTCTAATAGACACAGTTTAATATTGTGCTATATGACACGTTTCTTCTTCATCATCTCTCCTCTCTTACACGTCCTTGCTAGCGTCTAGACCAACTGTTTACTTGGTTTGTACTGCCTTTTTGGAAATGCTAGCGTCAAACAGTAGAGTTTCGTTTAAAAGTCAAAAGCGTCAAAGTAAAATATTCTTCAGCTTGGTATACTCCACTATGAACAGTGTGTTATACTTTGTGCAGCGAAGTCCTCACATCCTGAAAAGTCTTCCGCCCAAAAAGCGTGTTTCAAGCTTCGTTCACCCTGTGAAACTGTCGAATGTTATTTTTGTATGTAGACGTGTTTTATTCAGTCTGTTATCATTGTTCAGAACAATTGAAGGAGCATTCTAAGAGTTCTATTTTTTATGTTACATATTTTTCATTTCCATGTGCTGTAGCAAAGGGAATGAACCCCTGTCTGTGCATTTCATTTTTATCCCAGCCTGTGATCTGTGATAAAAGTGCTCATGACATCCGACATGTGGCTTTGACTTATGGTTGAACACGTAGCCCACTTTATAGAAATATGATATACTGAGATATGCTGAGATGTATATATATTTCTTGCCCCCCCCCCCCAAAAAAAAAAAAATGCATCTAAAATTTCATTCTGTCACCTTGAGCTTTGATTAGAGTGCACAATGTGGTGGCCAGTTCTTGTGTGAAAATGATTCCTCATTCTCCCAGAACCACTCTTTCACAATGTAGGTCCTGGAATAAACATGTGCCATCAGGGAAGAAAAAAAAATCCATTGGTGCAATAGTCATCCAGTACATCCTGGTCATCAGCTGACTTTATTTTATTGCCACATAACGTTGCTGAGGCTAGACCTGACCAACTGAAGCAACACCAGATCATAACATTACCTCCGGTGGTTTGTACAGTGGCCACTATGCATAATGTCTGGGATAAAAGGTTCTTCAATAGTTTCAGTAATTTCAAAACTCCTTAGTTGTTTTCTTTGCTTGACGCAGCTCAATAAATTGAACTTTCTAAAATGGTGACTTTTTTTTTGACACACCGGACAATGTGTGATGTAGTGTATATAAACATTCAATCTAAGAAATAGATTATGTATCACCCACCCCAGTGCTTAGTGAAAGTAAAACATACTTTTTACCATAAGACATAAGGTTGAACTTACTTTGGTGCGTTGCGTGATCTATAAATGGTCTGATGTCAGAGAGCTGAATTCAGATCCACATTAGTTGGGATTCCGGCGGTTGGCTGCTGCTGCTGCTGTTGTCTGTTAATTCTAAGCTGTCATATCCTGGCTAATGCTGTGTTTGGTTATTTCGAATCGCTTAAGGCAAATGCATTAGCCAAATGTAAATATAATGTCTCTCTCTAGGGTCTGCATTTAATACTGTTTTCGGTATGACTTTATGTCTTTAAGGCAAGGACGGCCCAATGAATAGGAGACTTTTCTCAAGTTCTTAACATTCAGAAAGATTTATTTATTTTTTAAATTGCTAACTCATATATATATATATATAAATAAATAAAATCTGCGCAGCTTGTAATATTTGACTGAAATGCCTCATCGGTAATCGTCAATGTCCCTGTTTATGTCCTTACTGTCCTTACTATATAGCCTTGTGTGCATCCTGCTTGAGTTTATGTTCCTGTTAACTTACTGTATCATGATGCCCTCGTAACAAGTATCGTAAAGCACATGATTGCTAGCGGTTGCATGTCCTTAATCATTTTGATAGGTGGTGCCAGCATCTGACTAGAAGGAAGCACATACTGTAAAGGATGTCAAAACGATGTCAGTTTCTCTCAATAGTACAGTACAGATTTCGAGAACATCCCACGAAAGTCTTTGATTTATAATGTTTAATCACAAAAGCCGCAAGGCAGTGTATCAAACTCGGCTGATCTGTTTTTGTCTGGCAAATTCAAAGCCATTTGTTTTTGTTTATTCTCTTTGTTTACTTGAGAAAGAGCGAGCGCGGTCTTTGTGTTTCGTTCCATCAGCCCTAAGCTCAGATAGCTTTGTGTGTGTTGGCAGCGCTGCGAAATTGCCAGAGCTGGTTATTTTGAGCCACGGGTGAGCAGCTGTAGGTAATTTGGTTCAGGCAGAGTGGTGAAAAGTATTCACTAGTTTCTGACCTGATCATAAATCATGAGGACTTGAGATAGCGAGGCGTGATTCCGATGAAGGCCATGCTTAACCCGAGACCCATAGGGCAGGGTTTAAAATTAGCTCGCTGTTTGGTCTGTAATGCAGGAATGATGGAAGGAGTGAACATTTCATACTTATTACCATAAATTCTGTCAAACAGCACTGACGGTGCTCTCATATTCCCGTAGATAGACATTGCAGTAATTGCTGTCATAGAGCTCAGACACTGCTATAATTGCATCATGTTTCACAGTGGAACCGCGCTGCAGGCACAAATAGGAAATTTGATTGACTTAAGTCAATAAATCAATTATCTGGGTGTTTTTCATTATTTTAAGAAATATACCCAGTAGACGACTTGCCTTAAAGCTACAAAAAGGGATTTTTTTTTTTTTTTAAAAGCCAGTTAAACGTCAAGATTTTAATAAACCCTCTGCATACTAATTGTATTTCCTTATTGTAAGACAGGACAGTTTTTCAGCTTAAGTCTCTAAACGGTGTCAAAGGAAAAACACATTTCTTAATATGTCGTATTATTTCTGGCTGTTTTTACACCTAGGAATTTGCTCATTTTTCTCTTCGTTCTTATTCTTTTTTCGGTTGGTCATTATGCTCATGGTTTAGTTTTTCAAGTTTCATGTATAATTTGTCACCGCATAGAAGAATGTAAAAACTTTATATTAATTCTAGTGAAATGCTTGGTAACAATGTTGAGAGCTATGCTTATAGACAATATCGAGACATGCAAATCAGTCCTATACAGGATCGATGTACAGAGCAATATGAATATTGTATATTGTACAGAAAAATATGCAAGTATACATTGTTATTAAGGATAGGAATCACCTTGGACACCTGATGCGATATTACGATACCTACTGTAGGTGATGATTTGATCTGTATTGTGATTCTAAACGTATTACGATTTTATAAATATTACGGTATAAAATAAATGTTTACAAACTTTGGTGCTAAAAAAGTGTCTCACCTGGGAGAGAAAGTACATCAGATGGGGTCATAAAACACATTAACATGTAATTATGCATATTAATTTATATCTTTATCGGATAAAAAGAAACACTTTTGCTAAATACAATTTCATGATCTTTTATTTAGTTTAGTGTTCAAAACTTTTTTGAATAAAAATCTTTCAATGATCTTAATTGTCATTCAGTTGAAATATGAAACCTGGCCAATTTAGATTTCACAAGAAAAGACATAATTGTGGAATTAAGATTTTAGTATTAATACTCATAAAGAAATATTAATAATTAGCATTTTCAATTATTATTGTTTGAAGCGAGACTTTATAACGCTAAAAAATGGTTTTTGGTCACGTATTAAATCACATATGAAATCATCAAACGGCTGAAGTTAGCAATTTGAAATTTTTTGTTAAGCAAGATTGGCTGCTTCCATGTTGCATAAACATCAGAAGAAACATATTCCTTTATTATGTGTACAACATAAAAAAAATAAAAATAAAATCAGCACCAATACTGTAATATAGGATTATAGAGGAACGACAACATTTCACCACCTCAAATGCAAACATATACGAATGAATGATTGAAATTAGGATTTTGTCAGTGTGACGATACATTAATTGCCTCACAAAAGACGCATAATCTCTCACTTAATAAAATTTTATCTTCCCAATATCTAGCCGTCATGTTTAATACGTGCAGATGGGAATTGGAGCAAGAGAGTATAACTTTTAATGATGATGCATAACAGAAAACATGATTCTGGGAGATGTGCCCAACATATTAATAATAAAAAAAATTATAAAAATGAAAGAAAAAGAGAGATTTTGTGTTAATGAACAACCCAGCTGTATAGCATGGTTTTGTTTTCACTTCTGTACTAGCTTGGACATTAATTGCTTAAAATATAATTGCTTAGCCAATTATTGTTTTGCTTCTAACTGCCATTTAAATTTAGTTCAAGTTTGTGTGAAACAGTCTGTACCAGCTGCAATGATTTTTTTTTTTTTCATTCCACTAAGAAGATCTGCACCTTGGACTCTGCTGTCTTTCACATAGTTATTCTCTCCATGGACACTAATCTCAGATTCTTGGTACCAAAGGTTTGGTTTAGAGCTTTCTCTCAAAGTCTTCTACTGCACCAGGCCTTCTGCTCACATATCCATCCAGTTGGCAGGAGCACGCAGCACATGTGGTTCAACTAAACCCCAGACATTAGAGTGGCTACTGAACCATAACTGTTTGGCTAGAGAGAAATGGGCCTATTTTGGAATATGTAGCTCCATGATCAACCTCCCTGGACCTGCAGCTTTTATCTGTGCTATCACAGCACTGCTCTTTTCTAACGTTCAAAGCCAGAGAGCAGAACAAACATTGCTGAAACAGACTCCTATTTTGATCTGTTGTACTACGTAAATTGACTGAAATTGATTAACATTTAAAAGGCCACAGATGTTAAAGTGTTTCGTGGTTTTAGTGCTGTTGGCAGGCATCTTAATAATCCAGTTAAATGCATAATTTTCTGGTTATGAACATTTACAGGTTATGATTTTCTGTCAGAGGAGACAATTTTTCAATTCACCAGAAATAGAAATGAAACAATTCAATTACATTTTATTTGTATGACGGTGGTGAGAATCAAAAGAAAATGTTTATGAAATGCATAAAATGGGTAGGAATCAAAATGATTAGACTGTCCCTGGTGAGCAAGCCAAGGGTGACGGTGGCATGGAAAAACTCCCTGAGATGACAGGAGAAAGAAACCTTGAAAAGAACCAGACTCAATAGGGAACCCATCATTATTTGGGTGATAGTGTAAAAAAAAAACTGAGGAACACAAATGGGGGTTGATCCATGGACAGGAGTGGAAATATATTGTACAGTAAATTACGCTTATTATGGTTTTGACGGTCTCGGTTTATCAGTTTTGAATGTCCAAATACTCATGCAAATATAATGCATTTACCATGTATATTTCCAGGTTTTATGAGCTTGAGTGCACAGATGCACATTATGTTAAAATTTATGGTTTTTACACACTAGAGGTATTACTTGTTCTTTACATAACTGCTTTCTCTGTACTGTTTACATATGCAAGTTATTTTATCGTGGTATACAGTACCTTCCTGCATTGCATCCAAATATAATCGTTTGCACTCATTGTATATAACTTGTTCTCTGGACTGTTTACATATGCAAATTATTTTGCACTGCGACAAATGCACTTCTGGATAGATGCAAACTGTATCTCGTTGCCTTGTACCACGCACATGCAGTAACAATAAAGTTCAATTGAATTTAATCTAATCTACATACACTAGGTCATGAAATGCCGGGAAAATGTGGCTTCTTATTGAACAGCACGGCTGCGTTCCGGTTGGCTAGTCATCCCTGTGAAGTGGACTGCACGAGGTATTCAGCCATATTAAGTAACATATCAACACCTGTAGGGAGCAAAAGTGGACGGTGTCGGGAACAAACGGTTCATCACTTCGTCAGTCAGCAAGCAAGATTACTTATCAGTGCATGCACCTTGCTGGAGCAAAAAAGAATGTTAGAGCTGGCATTCATTATAATCAAGGGCAAAGTAATAAGCATGTTTGTTTAATCAGTAAATATGTAATATTGGTAAATAAATCGAAAGAAATCTAGTACAATCTGTATATAATCTACCCAATAATAATAATAATAATAATCAGTCCACTCTTTAGGAATGACACTATACATCTTTACATATATATACTGTAAATATGAAATGTAAAAAAAAAATATATATATATATAATGCATTCAGTCTCTCTCTCTCAAATTGTTGCCACAACACTGGAAGCACAAAACTGTATGGAGCATGTTTGCAAGCTGGAGCATTACAGCTTCCTTTACTTCAACTTAAACATGTTTCAGGTTGCCAGTGCTTGTGTGCACAAAGTGGACTCTATGAAGACATAGTTTTCCATATTTGAAGTGGAAGAACTTGAATAACCTGCACAGGACCCTGACCCCAAGCCCACGAAACACCACTGGGATTATTTGGAACGCTTTCTGCATCCCAGGCCTCCTCGCTCAACATCACCCCCTGACCTGACCAGTGCTGTTATAGCTGAATGCGCACAGCCACACTTCAAAAAGTAGTGGAAAGCCTTAGAAGTGTGGAGGTTATTATAACAGCAAAGTGCAGACTAAATACGGCATGGGATGTTCAAAGTCTGACGGTCAGGTCTGCACATTTTATTCACATAGTGTACAGTACATGCATATGAGGGCATGTGGAGCAGCACGTTGATGTGACGTATTAGAATACCTTTAAATCTTTTGTTTCATGAAAGAGTTGAAATATCGAAAGCATTATTCCTGTGGATATTATTCATTATTCCTACTGGCCCTGAAAAATTAAAGCCACATCTGGAGACCATGCAGAGAGAAGCAGAATGATGAGTCAGAAAGGGCTGAAAAAGGCTGCGGAGCAGTGGATTTTCACTCTTGTGTGGATGGGAGCGGCCGGACAGATATGCAGCTCATGGGACGAAAGAGAGATAATACATTTCCAGTAACATTTAACGCTATTAAAGATCTTAAATGTCAGTGGACTCAAATTGGTCACCTCGGGATTGCAAATGAAGCCAGTTTTACTCTGTTAATGATACTGCAGTCCTGGCACATCTCAAGCGCCCTGCAACGCCCTTACATTACATTATACACCAGGCATCATTCTCTTGTTGAAGTTTTATTTCTGGGTTTTCCTTCACTGCTTAATGAATATAATGCGCTCATATGCACTGCCACTGTTGAGTCCATTAATCCGGTGAGATTTTCGGTCCTGCACTAAATTTTCAAATGCACATGCCACTGACTGAATGAACGTTTTGAATAATGCTGGTATAAAAATGACGTTTGAATATGTGCATTAAACAGAATTTACAGATATTCAAATATTCATGTTTGGTCGAAGGCATTTCACTAATGGGTCTGTTTGCATATATTTATTCTCAATTCCTCATCTAGTATCTGCATTAAAACTGATGAAGTTGGAACTGCAATACTAAAGAAATTGCTTGTACATCCAATCTTGCAACACGTAATATGAATGATGAGGACGTTTACAATTATAAACAATACCAGCACCTTTCGGTTTAGCCTGTCAGCACACTAGTGAAATAATATTGCATAAATATAGTGAAATACTTGGAAAATTTATTTAAACTAAACTGTTAAACAATTTTTTTAATTATCATTTATTGTGCTCTGTTATATTGTTAGATTTTTGATAAGAAACAAAATTATTGCTCCCATATCCATCCATACAGTACACCCATCCATCCATCCATATAGGAACCTTTGTTCAAGTCCAAGTAGGGACCGTGGAAGCTAATGGTGACCACTGTACTGTATTTATTCCATTTTTACAACCATGGTAGGACCTTGGTCAACATTACGGGCAATTTGGGAACGCCAATTAGCCTGATCTACATGTCTTCTATTTACATGAACTGTGGGAGGAAACCAGATTATCTCGAGGAAACCCATCAAGCATGGGGAGAACATGCAAATTCCATGCAAAACCAATTATAAGCTTTCGACCAGAAAAGGATTTACTAAAATTATTAGAGGTCAGATACAGTACCCGTGAGCTGAGGCTGAGAATACCTCACCTTGCAAAAAAAAAAAAACCTTATGATGTACAGAATTGTGTAAAAGTCTTAAACCAAGTCTCCTTTCTTCATGTCTTGTTTCCCAAGAGCCAGACTTTATTGTATTTTTTTAAAGCAGTCTTGAGGAACAGTTCTCCAGTCTTTCTGAAATACTTTTTTGGCTCTCATTTTCAGCCCAGTCTGTTTTTTTTTTGTTGTTGTTCATTAAGCCACATAGTTACCTTTGAATCATTGAAGCATGAAAAAAAACTGACTTAAGGCACAAACCAGTGAGAAACAGATGACCAGGCTGATGTTTAGTATAATGTATGGTGTTGCTGAACGCTAAGCTAAGCCATTATTTGTCACATACAGTATATTGTATATTACTGCACATTGGAACTGTTTCTCAGCATATGCCTGGGGTCAGAGTGCAGGGTCAGCCTTGATACAGCGTCCCCGGAGCAGCCACTGAGCGGTTGGAGGAGATGAGGGGGGAAATGAGGTTGCTGCTGCAGATGTTACATGAATAAATGATATTTCAATTGCATCTTTGCAGCCTGTCACAGTACAATGTTTGATTTAATCTACAGAATTTAATTTGACATGGAGTGGATCAAGACTTTTGCACAGTACTGTATATTAGTTGGCCAAGAAAGGGACAAGATGCTACTGCCTGCAAAATCGTTCCTGTAATGCTTTCAGGAGAACAAATGATATTTATGCCATTTTAACAAGCAATGAGACATTGCAGACTTCAGTTTAACATAATTTTAACATACAGTACGTTCTGCGTAACATCATTGTGTGAATTAACACTGAGCTGAACCAGTGTCGTCTTCTTTCGAGGCAGTGCAGATGCTGATACTGGACCGAAAATAACTAAGTGGGAGTGTTGCATTTTCATGAGCACGTGACACCTGCTGCTGATGGCTGGAGGAAGGCTGAAAGGGCAAAAGCATTGAATTTCATGAAAGTTGCATGTTGTGCTGCCCAGCCTCCATTTGTGCCCATTTCCCCAGCTGGTGCATTTGTTTACATGAACTCTTCATAGTGTTATGTTTTTTTTTTTTTTTTTTCTCTCTTTCTTTTTGAAGATGCTGAAAACTGTTACTGTACGTAGTGACACTGGGACTGAGCTGCAAGTTGGCTACAGTTACTTTCTTGGTCGCTTGAATATAAACACAGATGGATCAGAAGAAGAATCCAGGAACTGCAGTGATCTTAAAAAATAGTGTAGTAACAAGGTGTACTTGAAGTTCACAAAGTTTCAAGTGAAACGGTAAATTTCTCTGTAGTGCTTTTATGATGTTTCTTCATAACCTGTTTCTCTTAATGCTTTGTGCATTGCAGTTCATTTTCTGACTGAAGAGTGTTCAAGTCAAACCAAGACTTACTATATGATTGTGCAGAATAACACAACAGAGTTATGAGAGTAAAAACTCCCTTTATTTCTCTACAGTATATAGCATAATCCGCCATCACACTAATGCACGTATCCCAGCGTTTCACCAGTGCTTGGGTACCATAAAGGTAGAAAGTTTTCTCAGTATGCCAGAGCTATGTTCGGACATCCTGGCCTTCCATGTCAAAATGTTTCTTCAATATTAGCAATCTTCTGTGCCAAGTGTACACTAACCTTCTGAAAATGCAGGTGTTCGTGAATGTTTGTGTTTACAGTTCCAACAGAAAGATGCATCTCTTCTACAAGTTGTTGAGAAATTGTGCGTCAGTTTTCATGGATCAAGTCCTCCTCATATTTACAGGAACGAATGCAGTTGGCACTGAGACACCTCAGCCGGGATCATCATTCACAGACGTCTTTAAGAGGTCTCATCACCGTAATCGTTTTTAGGCGATTGAACAAATAATTAAAATAATAAAAACATTTATTCAAAAAAGCTTGGCTGAACAGACAATGGTAGTCCATATACCGCTATTTCTGGACTAGAGTGATGTGCTAATTGGAGATGGAGGGAAAATCGATTCAGTTATGAATCCTGACTCTAAAATCGATTTTTTAAAACCTATTACATTTAACCGGTCAATTGGCCCGGTGACCAGAATCGGCTGGTTTTCAGTTTGAATTCCCGTGACCGGTGGTCGGCTGTTCCTCCTCATACTTAACCGGTTGTGTACTGAGCGCAGAAGCTTCCGAGTGGCTCAACAGAAACACATTTTTATGCCGTTACATCATCAAAAATCATGTGCGTTAAAAGCCTTTGCCTTTTTCTCCGAACTCTGTGAACGAACTGGTCTCAAACCCACTCATTACACACTTAGAGCAGTTTCAAAACACTGTGAGCGCTAATTAGTCAAAAATCTTGTGTGCGTTAGAAGCGTGTGAGAAGCCTTTGCCACTCAACCCGTTGGCTCACTTTTGAGTTTTGAGACTGTGGAAACGTGAGAGGAGGTTTCTCTATAATTCTACAGGTAAACTATTTACACATTTTTATCCTGTGTGTAAGGAGTGAATTATTTATTAAGTTCATTTAGAAATGATAATTATGGTGGAGGACAGAGATACGTGACATGTCTTTGTTGTATTTGAAGTTATTGTGCATCGTTTAAATGCTGCGCTTGGCTTTTAAGTGAGAAAACTCGTGTTAGAAGGCTACATCTAATCGATCATTAAACTTTTTAAAAATTTTAAACTCTGGTGAAATTGGGATATTTATAAAATCATACTTTTTAAAAATTGCTATTTATTCTATATATATATATATATATATATATATATATATATATTTGTAGATCAAATTTAGACATTTACTGAATGAGTTGTGTATTGTTCTAATTTTCTAAAATGTTGGCTGTGTGAAACTTTACGCAACATAAAATCCCCAGTTGAAAACATGATTCCATTTCCTAATAATGCAAAGGTTTATAAAATAACAAGCAGCGTCTGAAAGGAATTTTCTTGGTAAAATGTCTAGCTAATTTCTAATTAGTGTTATATTGGATAATGTCTGCACTTTTACACACCTGATGCCTATAAACAGAATCGAAAAAAGTTTTCATTTACATTTTGCTAATTAACATAATGAAAACTGGCTGAAGCTCCTGGGGACAATTAGCTCATGCAAGAATCTCATTTACATTATGCTTCCTCCCCTCACTTGTCCTCACTGTGGCATTTTTTTGTAAATCACGGCCAATGTTTCCTCTTCAGAACGAAACGTTACCTTCCCTGCTGTCTATCCGACTATTAGGGCTGCACGATCTCTGAGAAGAAGAAATGACATTATGATTATAATGATGAAGTTTGGAATGAAATGGTAATATTTAACTGTTAAATGTGGCAGGATGATGGTGCACTGTGGCCTCCCACCGCCAGGGTTGAGGGTTCGATTCGTGCCTTAGGCGCCTTGTGCAGGGCGTCTGCATGATCTCCCTGTGCATGGTGGGTTTCCTCTCACAGATTAGGTTAATTGGCGTTCCCAAATTGTTTTTGCGTGCCCTGAAATACAGTACTGTCCAGAGTGTACCATGTCTCTTGCCCCAAGTATGCTGCGACAGGCTCCAGGCCCACGTGAACCTGTACAGGATAAGCGGTTTAGAATATGAATGAATGAATGTACCTTTTTGTGTTCAAATGTGTATTTGATATATTGGTAAATATTAAAATGCACATATTGGTTATATCATAATTAGCACTAGGGATGCAAACCATTGGGCACCTGTATTGTATTTATCGAGGCTAACATCAAATAACTTGCCAAACGATCTCATTAGGAGGATACGTGCTAATATTTCATATAAAACTCAAAATTATTTGATTAAATGAATGAATACTTAAATTCAGTGGCGGCCGGTCAATACGGTGTGCAGGGGCGCCGCCCCCCCCCTTAAAGTTAGGCAGAGAAGAATGCTCCATTAACATGTAATTATTTAACATAATAATTATTTATTTTAATAATGAAATAAAGTAATTTAGTCACAATATTCCGCTGTATTTCTTAATGTAATTTATTTGCAATTTAAAAAAATCTAAACTGTATTACGTTCATTTGTGTTCGTGTACGCGGGGCGCCGGACAAACGAGTGTCTATGTAGACAGGTACTCTTATTGGATTTTGTCAAATCATCCTTCGGGCGCAGCTCTGTGAGCCCTGAACCCTCCCACTGTTGTTCTTAGCGAATCAATATTGTTTTTAAATATTTGGGCTCATGTGATTGGACCATTTTCAACGAGTTTTTTCCAGCACTTCTCATGGCAAGCAGAGCTGCTGACGTGAGTCATGTGAGCAATGCCTTTATTTTATGCTAGTACAGTAGTAGTGATGCTTAATCACCTGATAAATGGCTATTTACAGGCGAGCATTAAAAGTTACATTTTAATTTTGTTTAAAATTTAAAAAATTTTTGCACCAGCCACCACTGCTTAAATTATCACCGAACTCAGCATAAATTCCTGATGCATACTGTATATCACTTATAATAAATTGCAGCCTTAAATTGAGGTTAAATGCTGTAATTGCATGGGTCCATAATGCAATTTAGATTTTTAGATTTATTGTGCAGCACTACTACTACTACTACTACTACTACTACTATGCATCCATCCATCCATCTGTGCAATTTTTATAGTGTTTTCTAGATAAACCATTACAGCAGTTTCTAATCCAGCCCTCCCTGACTTATTCAACTGCATTAGGAGTGCACTGTGCAACCTCAGTGAATGGGAATCAAACCCAGGGCATGGCGGTGTAAGCTAGCCACAAGTCCACCAAGGAATCCGTTCTTAATATTATTAATGGTGGACAAACAGTTTATAATGGGACAAGGTCAAATTATTATGCTTTGTCAATTAAACGTTGGACATAAAATACAGCTTCAAGCAGAGAGATTCTTCCACATAGAAATGACTTTAGATGTTTAAGTGTTTTTTAGATTTAAAATCCCTTAATTTGAAACTGTGTAGCACTTAGTGTCAAAGTAGACAAGATCTACAACAACTGCAGTCTGTACTTATTATAACGCTTTTTTTTTTTTTTTTTGGATTTTTCCCCGATTTTCTCCCTAATTTAGTCGTGTCCAATTCCTCCCCGTCACTAGGGGGCTCCCACATTAAGGCTACTACTACCACTCAGCCGGGAGGGCCGAAGACTATCACGTGTTTCCTCCGAACCACGTGACGCCAGCCGACCGCATCTTTTCGAACTGCTCGCTCGCGCACCGTTGGGGGCGGCGTAACACACTCGGAGGACAGCGCTATCCGCTCCCTCCGCTGCGCGAGCTCACAGACGCCCCTGACTGGCTGTAGAGCCGTGATTAATGTCGGAGCACTAAGTACCTCTCATCCCTCCCCTCTGAGAGAGCTCGGCCAATCAGCTCTCTCTAGACCTCCGGCTGCGAGAGGTTACAGCACCACCCGGGATTCGAACTAGCGATCTCCGGATGATAGGGCGATAACGCTTTTAATAACTTATGAGAACCTTATAAAACCTTTTCTCAAGTGCGGTATAAGAAACATTGCACCTAAGCAGATCTGAAACTACAATAAGAGGTTTCTCCTCCCATACGATCACACGGACGCCAACTATCAATAGACAACGAGGTCTATATATGTGAAGTGAAGTGGGTGTTATAAAATGAAGTAAGGCATGATCAACCTCCACAGAGCTATTTTGGAGGACTGTATAGATAGATAATTAGAGGATCAGTATAAATGATGACACTGTTGTCTAATGTACGTTTCTTTATGAGGCTATAAAGGACGAGTTCTCTCTACAGTATGTCCTGTGATAGTTTTCTTCTTTGTGGAGAATAATCGGATGTCATTTTTACACAGTGATGATCTATATATTGCTGTGTACAGCAAGTGCTTCTAGAACAACCCATACTGTGAGCCTGTCTGTACCTTCGAGGTGTAAAGCGAAGAGGAGTGCAGCAGTGTGAAACACTCCAAAAGCAACAAGAGGAAACTGCTCAATTTCACAGCGTTTTGCCCCCCAGCTGAAGAGATTGCAGTTAGTCTGGCTGGCTTTAATAGCCTTCGATACCAAGCCATAGATACTGTATCAGTGTTTTGGACTGTGCTGTGCTTATCTTTGATCACTCTTCTGGGACAGGAATTCTCAATACTGCAAAGGCTGGATTTGTTGACCTCTCTCTACCTTATGTACGGTTTTCTCATGACTGATCGCCTGATTCATTTCCAGCTCGCCTTTTCGGGGATAGTGGAGGAGTGGCACAGCGGGCAGTCTTTGGCATGGGAACACTCACTTTGCCTCCGGTTGCTGCTTCCGGCTCCTTTTCGCTATCTCGAAGCTTTGGCTGAGCTTCCATGGCTCTACATGAAAGGTTGGGTTTGACTGGGAGGAGGTGGCAGCTGGCAGACCCAGACAAAAGGAGCCTTTCTTTCCCTCTCGAGTCGCTTTCAGCTGGTCCTTTTGTACGGCAGGACTTTGGTTTACAAGGGAATTGGCTAGGGAGAAGATGAATTCCGGTCGCCTTGGCTTTGGAATGGAGCGGTGCAAAAACTCCTTGCTCGAGTACAGCAGTGAAGCACTGAATGAACTCTATTTCTAAAATCTTCCCAGAGTGCACCTGATGAACTCTTATTTTGGCCAGTTAAACCCCTAAAACACTTTTCCCATGGCTGCTTAAGCTTAATCTTAACTTCGGATGGATTGTTGTACGACTGGTTATTGCTTTAAGTTGATCTTTTTACACCTTTAAATCAATTTATTGATCATATATCTAAAGGCTGAATTTTTTTTTTTTTGCTTCTGCATCAAGTCTATGCCGTTGTTCACATATACTGTACCCTATGGCAAGGCCTGATGTGCACCTCCCCCGAAATGTAACGACACATGGTTCACATGATAGCAATTTTTTTCTGATTTTGTTACAATTCTACACAAACTTAACAATTAATTTGCTCCTATCACACATGATGCTGTGCTGTGTGAATAGTTTAGAGCACTCCAACTGCAGGGTTATAGAGGAACAGCACCATTTACGGCTTCATATACGACGTATACAGTACATATACAGTAAAATTAAAAAGTAAAAAAAAAACAACAACATTTATTTTGGTATCCATGAATTGCCACACAAAAGGATCGCAATATATCACTGAAAAATTTTTTCCCCCATCTCTACTTTTTCTCTTGCAGTAATTTTAATAAACCTACTGTCGTACGTAATGTAACTGTTGTACATGTAACATCATCATCATTATTATTATTGTCATCATCCCTTTCATTTGTCATTGTCTGTAGTACACCAAAAAAACAACCAGAGAGTGGCATAGAGACTCTACACAGTGGCATAGAAACCGCAGCGGTTTGGCGGTGTAATTGCAGCGTGATACGGACACACCAGTGCACAAGTTTAAATTCCCACAACACCAAAGACCACATGTGTAGCCTAGGTTTATGCATGTGAAGCATGAATCAGACTTGATCTCCTGTGTTCTCAACATTGCGTGATCTGGGGTAACTCAGTGGTCAAGGCATTGGACTACAGTTTGGAAGGTCCTTGCACTATCAACTTTCCCTTGTTGGATCTTGAACCCTCAACCTCTCAGATGTATAATGACATGTAAATGTAAGTCTCTCTGGATATGGGTGTCTATCAAATGCTGTAATGTAACTATTTTTTGCCGCGTGTTCCCATTTGTCCCAAGACTCGCTAAGTAATCAGAGAAACAGTGACAAGGCTACCCAGACTTATTTTTGTCTTCAAACTTGCCGAAGACAAAATGAAAAAGAGATATTTCTGTTTTCAGGGGTCTGATCTAGCATTCATTGATTGCTCCCATTGTTTTTGGCAATTTCTAATTAAGGATTTGAGTTTGAGGGCAACTTTGATACATGCTGCAATCAAGCTAACACAGCACTTTGACTGTTTTAATAAGCTCCTTTTCCTTTGCCAGAAATCAGTCAATGTTTACAACTCTGGGCAAATCTCAGAAGTCATTTATTTTTCTGCGCTTTTGTGAATGGATGATGATCCTCAAGCAGTGTGCCGAGAGTGAAGGGCTTGATTTACAAGAATGCCTGTCTGTGAGCTGTGATTATCATGACTTCAAGAAGACGTTAGTCTTTCATTGATCTCATTTGTTTCCTCTCGAGTGAGATACAGGAATGAAATCAATTATTTTCACCTGGATCAGCTTATTATTATTATTATTACTATTATTATTATTATTACTATTATTATTATTATTATTATTATTATTATTATTATTACAGTTCCCTACATACAGTACGAACATTCAGGTTAAGAACTTTTGAAGATACTAACATGTTAAATCAAGGAAGTTAGATCACATGTCTGGCGTACTTTGTCTGTAGTAATTTAACCACACAATATTAATCACGAGTTGTGATACCTAAACAGCTAAGGTTTAATCTGCAATGTTGTATATGTAGGGAACAATAAAGTGCAAAATGTATCATTGTACCCCATAAAGGGCCTGCTGACTTAAAACTGTGTGCTACTGAGACACTACAGAGCAGATGCAACTTGCTGTAGGATGGGAGCACATGGTCAAGCTGTCCAGTTTATGTTTCCTTTACCCATAGGATGGACATGTTTGGGAGCATCGTGTCTTGTGGGAAACTGTAAACATACGTATGTATTGTTGTACTGTATCTTGTTAGAAACAGAACACACATACTGTATATTGAGAGGATTGTGTTGGTGGGAGCAGGATGTTGAAGAAGTGTCATGTAAACATATATAACTGTGAATCTTAGAAGAGATGGGAGATTTTTCCTCTGCAGAGAAACTGCTCGGCTATTTTCTGAAACGTATAAAGTCTCTTGGCCTCAACACCCCTGGACTCTAAAGTGATCTTTGCATATCTGGTTAATTGTCGCAACAACCTCACGTGCGTGCGTCCCAGGAAGTCTGGAAACAAGCATAAAAAGCAGCGGCGATGAAGCTGGAGATAATCGAGAGAATGAAGTGAGGTGAAAAGATAGCAGATGTTGCCTGTTCTTTTAACATAAATTGATTAACCTTTGGCACGATTTTAAAGAACAAGAACAAAGAACTGTGTACAGCTAATTGGGTTAGTATCCTAGTACCTAGACGATGTTTGTTGGATGTGCAAGCATACCCTCTGAACGTATGTTCGGGCTATATTATTATTATTATTATTATTATTTGTTAATTTCAGTGTGTAGCCCGTCATGTCCAGTCAGTCCAGTGTATTCCTGTCTTTTCACTGAGAGTGTAGCTTTTCTGCTTTTTGAGCCTTGTGAAACAGGCCCTGCAGCTCATAGTACCTGAAGAGGTTGATTTTCATATACGCACCATGAACTGGCACAGTTGAGAGCCCTGAGCTCAGATCATTGACAAAATATTTTCTGCAGTTAATTGTGTGAATGAGGCCTATTGCTGTGACGTTGAGTGATTGGTTGAGTGGAAGTGGAGAAGCAGAGAAGGCCACTTTTTCAAATATGTCCATGTTCGCTGCAGGGCTTTTCATAATCTGCCTCTCACTGAGAGCTAAGTGAAATTTCTGTAGACATCAGCAGACCTTTTTTTTTCTTATTATTATAATTTTTTTTTACAATTTCCATGTCTTTATTAATTTAGATTCTAGATAATTCAGTTAAATGCATCCAATAGTTGCATTAATCTCATGGTTGCACTAGTAGTTAACACTGTCTCCTTGCACCACCAGGTTCTGTGTTTGAGTCCTACCTCAGGTCTGTGCGCATGGAGTTTGTATACTCCCTCCCCATGTGCTTGGTGGGTTTCCTCCGTGTATTCTGGTGGTTTCCTCCCACAGTCCAAAGATATGTGGATTAAACTAATTGGCTTTCCAAAATTGCCCATAGTGAGTGTGTGTGTGTTGTGTGTGTGTTGTGTGTGTGTTGTGTGTGTGTTGTGTGTGTGTTGTGTGTGTGTTGTGTGGGTGTTGTGTGTGTGTTGTGTGGGTGTTGTGTGGGTGTTGTGTGGGTGTTGTGTGGGTGTTGTGTGGGTGTTGTGTGGGTGTTGTGTGGGTGTTGTGTGGGTGTTGTGTGGGTGTCGTGTGGGTGTTTGTGTTGTGTGGGTGTTTGTGTTGTGTGGGTGTTTGTGTTGTGTGGGTGTTTGTGTTGTGTGGGTGTGTGTGTTGTGTGGGTGTGTGTGTTGTGTGGGTGTGTGTGTTGTGTGGGTGTGTGTGTTGTGTTGTGTGTGTGGGTGTGTGTGAGCAAGTCAAAGGCTACAGAGACAAAGAAAAAAGTACTCTGAGATGAGATGAGGAAGAAACTTTGAGAGGAAACGTATTCAAAAGGGAACGCATCATCATCATCGTCATCTAGCTTTACTGGATGTTGTCATTTGTAACTCATTCATGTTTACACAACTGTATTTTACCTATACAGTAACGGTCTACTTTATAGGCAAAAGTGCGGTTGTGTAAACCTGAATTTATGAATATGAACAATGTTGGAAAGAAGAACCCTTGAAAGGGAACATGTTCTCTTTTTAGTGACACTGTATAGTACAATTGTAAATAATACAGTATTACAATAATAGTGAAGATAAACCGTTCTATTTGAAAAGATTTGGGAATAGTTGTAATATGACACAGCCCAGGCTTTAGGATCACAGTAGCAGTTCTTAGGTACAAATCTACAGGAACGATGTGAGATTGTGCCCTGAATCACAGGTATACAGTAAATTGTTTATGGGAAGTACAATTTTAAAAATGTGATATGGTTAGTAATTTGAATCTATACTGTAGTCATGCATACTTTGCATTTGATTCATTTGACGGACACTTCCATCCAAATTAAAATTTTATTTTATTTGTCACATACACAGTCATACACAGTACGATATGCAGTGAAATGCTTATGAAAAAACAAAGTAAAGTCGGTCGGAGCAGTCGTGACGGCAGCCGACCTCACCGGCGCCATCCAGAGCGACTTCCAGTTGAGCGCAGCAGGTGAAGGTTAAGAATCTTACTGAAGGGTTTAATTGATTTACGCTTCTGAATAGAAACCCAAACTCTTCACCAGAGTGTCACCACTAACTCCGTCTCATAATTCTACATGTGAAAGAACTAAGATTTTCTTTGTTTGTTAGTTTATTCTACCACAGATGGCGCAGTGCCACATTTTCACTTTTTCAAAACCAACTCCAAACTACCATGAATATTAGGCAATATTGAAGTTTTCTTTTGTGACTTTGTGCAGAAACTCTCTTTATAATCCCCTGCTACACTAAAGTTTTCTCAGTACTCTGGAGCCATAAGTGGATTCCCTACATCATGTCTGAAACACTGGCCTTCCAGGAACTCCTTTTTTTTTTTTTTGGTGGATTTTTCCCCGATTTTCTCCCTAATTTAGTCGTGTCCAATTCCTCCCCGTCACTAGGGGGCTCCCACATTAAGGCTACTACTACTACTCAGCCGGGAGGGCCGAAGAGGCGTTTCCTCTGAACCACGTGATGCCAGCCAACCGCATCTTTTCGAACTGCTCGCTCGCGCACCGTTGGGGGTGGCGTAACACACTCAGAGGACAACGCTATCCGCTCCCTCCGCTGCGCGAGCTCACAGACGCCCCTGACTGGCTGTAGAGCCGTGATTAATGTCGGAGCACTATGTACCTCTCATCCCTCCCCTCTGAAAGAGCTCGGCCAATCAGCTCTCTCTAGACCTCCAGCTGCGAGAGGTTACAGTACAGGATTCGAACTAGCGATCTCCGGATGATAGGGCGAGCGCTTTAACCACTGCGCCACTCGGAGGCCCCCAGGAACTCCTTTAAAAAATTTTTCTGGGAGAATTTTTTCTCCCTAATTTAGAATTTAGTCAGATCCAATTCGCACCCATCATTAGGACCACAACTACCAGTCAAAGAGGGCCGAGGACTATCGTGTTTCCTCTGAGCCACGTGATGCCAACTGAACACATCTTTTCGAACTGCTGGCTCACGCACCATCGGGAGTGGATTAACACACTCGGAAAACATCACTATCAGCACCGTTCTTCTGCTTGCGTGAGCTCACAGACGCCACGGAGTGGCGCATAATGTGAGAGCACAGAGTGCCACCTATCCGACCTCTCCGAGAGAGCTCGGCCAATCAGCTCTCCCCAGTCCCCAGTCTGAGAGAGGCTGCAGCATTAAGTCCTGGCTTCACTTGAACACCCCATATATAGGTATAAGGCATTAAATCAAGTCAAGTCTCTTTAATATATACAAGTTTCAGGTTCCAAAAATGAATGTATTTTATATCCATTTCTTTTCTTTGTCATATTGTATGTCATAAGGTCCAATATTTGGTATGTTCTCCATTATTTGAAGTCAGATGTGCCAGTAATTAACTCAAATCAAGCCAAATCTAAGTTTATTTATATATCACCTTTTATAACGAGCTTTTAACAAAAGGCTTTACTATAAAGAAAAACGACTAATTAAAACAATAAAACAAAACAAAAACAAGAAAAAGGTACTATTCACAGCTAAGTACCACCACCACCACCACACCCCCCCTCCCCTTCCCTGAAACTTCAAAGCCAAAGGGAAAAAGAGTTTGTTAAATGCACTGAGCCATGTTTGTGGTTGAATCCAAAATTATTTTGTTTTAGTGCACTACATTAATTTGGCAATGCCATTTTGTCATCCATCTTTACAATGAACAGGAAGCTGTTAGGAAGCTGTAAGATGGAGTACTGTGCTCCAACACAAAAAGCATTTGTTTCAAGTCAAAGAAAATGAAAACGAAACATCAAATTGAAGTAATTAGACAGCGCTGCCGTTATCTTCACAGCACTTAGCAGATTGAGTATTTTGAGTTATTGTGCAGTGCATTAGTAGACTGTGGTTTTAAATGGAGACAATTGAACACATTCCCGTCAGTGTTTTTATGCATTTTGTAAGCGTGGAGTAGGACATGGGTGTACAGTAGTTGTGGTTTATGAGCAGTGGTTAGCTTCACTTGCTTTGGTCTGTGTGCAGATTAAGAGGTGGTACGACTAGACACTGACACGCCATCGAAACCCAGCAGAGCGAACAATCCTCGTTAACGTCCTTTAAATCACATTGGCTCTTTCTGGAAAACTAAATCTCTAATACTTTTCTTTTGTTTTTGCATTTTCTCTTTTCATGATACATACAGTACAGTATTTCATCAATTCCATTTGCTGATCCCCCCCCTCCCTCTTGGTTCAGTGGCCACACTCACACTTGTGGCACTGCATAGCTCTCTGCCTCCAGAATGGAAATGAGAGGACCGGACACAGCCTGTTGTTCTGTAGCAATAAGGATTCATGCAGTAAAAAGTGACTGACAGAATGTTAAGTGCTAATTGCTGTGCTACAATGTTTTCTGCCATTTTTCCTTTTTTTTTTTTTGACAGTGCATCTCATAAGCAAGTGGAAAGTGTGTGGCAATCAACTGAAGCATATGTTGTTGCTGCTGTAGAGAGGTGTCTTGTGATAAAAAGCATAATTTGGCTCTATTTAAACGTGTTTGTCGCTTCTTTGGTAACTAATCTCGTGTAAATTGAATCATTTCAGCTCATTGTAATATGCTGGTTCTGCTCCTTGTTCCCATCTCTCCAGAAGACAGACAATGCATTTTGCTTTCCAAGTCATACCGGTTGATCCAGTCCTAGGAAGATAGCTGATTTTGACATGTACAGGGCATCTAAAAAATAATAATGTCATGAAAAAGTACATTCTCTTTTGTAATTTAATTAAAAACATGGAATTCTAGTACATTTAAGATTCCTTACATATGAAGAGAAATATTTAATTTTGATTAAAAGTCCTGTACATCTCGGTTCAGTTCAGCACACGCATGGGGAAGACTGTGGACTTAACAATTGTCCAGAAACTAATCCTTGACACCCTCGACAAAGAGGATAAGCCACAGAAGGTGCTGTATTGAACTGTATTCATGAAAATGCGACTGGAAGGGAACGGTGTGCTAGAAAAATGTGCACAAGCAACGTGGATGACTGCAGGCTTAAGCAAAACTGATTCAACTTGGGAGAGCTTCACAAGAAGTGGAGAGAGTCAGCGCATCAAGAGCCACCGCATGGAGGTGTCTTCAGGAAATGGGCTGCAGCTGTTGCGTTCCTAGTATCAGTCCACGCCTGAACCAGAGAGAATGTCAAAAGCATTCTACATGGAGGAAAACAAAGTGGACCATTTCTCAGTGGTCCAAAGTCTTCTTTGAAGTAAATTTTGTATCGTACTTGGAAACCAGGGTCCCAGTGTTTGGAGGAAGAGTGGAAAGGCACAGAATCCAAGATGCTTGAAGTCCAGTGGTAACCTTCCACAATTAGTGATGGTTTGGGGTGCCATGTCATCTGCTTCCGTCGCTCCACTCTGTTTTATCAAGTCTAAAGTCAACACAGCCATCAACCAGGAGATTTTAGAGTACTCCATGCTTCTCTCTGCTGAAAAGCTTTATGGAGATGCCTATTTCCTCATGAAGCAGGACCTAGAACCTGGCCAGAGTGCCAAAGCGAGCACTAACTGGATTGCTGACCATGATATTACTGTGATTAATGGCCCAACCCACTCACCTGATCTGAACTCCAGAGACAATCTATGGGTTATTGTAAAGTTGATGAGAAATATCCAACCAACAATACAGACAAGCTCTAAAGGCTGATATCAAAGCAACCTGGTCTTCAATAACAGCAGCAGTGCCACAGGCTGATCACCTCCATCGCATTGATGAGCGTTATTTTCCACCCTTTTCATGGAAGCTCCATAGATGGCCCATGAGAACAGCTTCTCTCCCCAAGGCTTTACTACAATGGCAACTGCATCCTGAAGGACCGTGTTGTAATTGCTGGCAGGCAGAGAGAAAACCAGGAAGGGTGCTACTGTAACACCTTAAATGATTAAACATGTTTTCACTCAAATGCTCTTTAGCTGCAGTCTGCAGGATGGTTCAGATTTATAAATGTGTATAAACATAGCAAAGTACACTTAGATGTTAGGTTTACATCTTGACTGCAACATCTATATGAATAAAAAAGAGGTTTTGTCTGTACATTGTTCCGAACTTGCTCTTTCAATGATATCTTGACATTTCATACGTTGGAATTTCTGTCTGTACATCACAAAACTTAACAAAACTTTGCCAGTCCTTCGGTACTTGCCTGAAGTTTACTGTACCGTAAATAAAATAAAAATTTCATGAGCATGTGCCAGATTATAAAGCGTAAGTTTTCACTGCTCATGCGTCTCAAATCAACTGCTGGACAGAATTTTATGAATCTTTTGTAGTACCAGATGAAACCATAAATTTAATCAAAATGTTGAGTAAAAGTGATCTTATGAACAGTTATGTGGCATATTTAATAATCTTCTTTAAAAATAGCTACTAATAAGCTACTGCACCTGCACCAATAAATATTAATTAGAAAAGCTAAACTGAATATTTTTTACTGGGATTATGTAATAGACGACATATATTATTAATATATTAAAACTGAAATAACAGCGCTGAAGTGTTAGAAGTGAATTCTTTAACATGCTGGAGGTGTTTTAAGACAAAACGTAATCTTTTTTTTTTTTTTTTTAATCTCATTTGTGATTCACTCTTCAACTTAGAGTACAATTTAGCACAGACAAGGCGTATGATACTCTTTAATTTCTTTGTTTTAAAGTGTTCTGCTGTACAGAAAGACACTGATTACATTATGGCTGACCAGCTTATTTTTACGTATAACCTTTGAACCCTTTCTAAAAACTCTTGAATCACTAACGAGGGGATGGTGTCCGTAGCGTACTACTTATTATAGTATACAAAACGGACATAGACGTTATTCTAACTGAAGATTACTTTTGATTCAACACTTCTTAAGAAGTTTAAAGGGTAAAATTCATCACTGTGCTGTGTCGTTTCATATATAAGTAAGCTTGTGGTCATTACTCCAGTGGTCAGAGTCAGATGAGAGCTTTATTAACTGATTGGATCTAAACACTTAAGGTGCTTAACATAGGCTGAGTTGATTGGATTGGCCTTCTCCTTCTGCTTGGCTTTAAGTAGATTTTCTGATCTTGTTAATCTCCCTCTGCTTTAGGAGAGCTTTGTTCTTTTAGTAGAACTTGAGTGAGCTAGCTTTGCCTATTTATACTGTATGTCCTTAATTTTTACAGGATTTTCTCTCTCTCTCTCTCTCTCTGTGTCTCATTTTAGATTTTTCATGCTGTTTTTTCCCTCCTTAGCTTACTCTCAGTGCTCATAATTTGTATTGTGCTCATGCAGTCCACTTTTGGACAGAGAAGGACAAAGGAACATCTCAGTAGGTTATAAGAACCAGGTAATAAACACTCTTTAAAATCAATGCCTGCATCCTGACCATGCTGCGCCAATCAAACCCATTTCTTATCCGGTCCCTCAGGTGTTCAGAGATTATTAAACCATCACATCAAAAAAAACCCTGAACTCTTTCCCAGGTGCTGCTTGCTGTAGGAGCCGTGGTAATAAACTGGCGAAATCATTGAACGTTTGTCAGCTCTTTGTCACACGTGCTTCTTCAGCGCAGAGAGATCCGAGAGAACATGATGCACAGGAACACAGACTGAAATCGAGCTACAGGATCACTTCCACTGTGCATAGAAGCGTAGTCATGAAGGTGATGTTCTAAGTGTGTGTATGGTGACCTAGGAAAACCATTAAGCCCTTTATTTATTTTTTTGTCTTAAGGCTAAAACTAAAGGCTAATTTCCCTTCCCACAAAGACCAAGAAAAACAACCTGCACAGGTTCCCAATCTGTCGCGGGGTACAAAAACATACACACACTCATTCACATGCTACGGGCAATTTGGAAAAGCCATTTAACCTAATCTGCATGTCTTTGGACTGTGGGAGGAAACCGGAGTACCTGGAGGAAACCCACCAAGCACGGGTTTCTCCATGCATACAGACCTGAGGCGGGAATCGGACCCTGACCCCGGAGGTGCGAGGCGACGGTGCTAACCACTAAGCCAAGGTTAAAAAAAAAAATCAACAGTAAAAACCATGGCCATGTTTAATAGTGAATGTAGAACAATTCTGTACGCACATAATGTAATTTGGAACTAAACAGCTGTGGTGACATAAGAAAACCACGTATTAGTGAGACTAACAGAAAAAAAAGGTCAGAAATCAGAGCGATGGGTGCATCAGAGTAAGAAGGGAATTTTTACCATGCAACTTGACAAAGTGTTTTTTTTCTCACCACATTTCTTCCACAAGGTTCAAAGGTTCACAGGTTTTGATGACAGCTCTTACCACAATTACAATATTTTCAGAACTGTTTTCAGTACTTGATGCAGACTGATAATTTTATGCTTTTGAAATGGTGGCTTTTATTTATTTATTTTTGGCCAGGCAGTGTATATATATGTTTTTTTTAATTTTTTTTTTATACCAACGTTTGTTTTTGTTTTCTTTTCATAACGAAATTGACGTGTCCAAAAAAAAAATGCTCATACTTCGTTAAACTTTGAGGTTGTTTTCCAGCAAAATCTGATGGGTTTTCCCAGACGACATCACATACAGTATAGTGTTGGAGAAATAAAAGGCAACACCTAAGCCATGGAGTGAAAATTCCAGCTTCAGCACACAACTAATTGATCCCACAGGTAATCTGATAGTAAGCAAGTGAAGCAATAACAAGAACACAACAGTTATCCCGCATCCTTCAGTAGCTTGTGGAGGCTCTACTGTTGACCTTCGGGGAGCCTCTGAATCATTAAGCAAAACTACAGTTGTGATATATTGAAATTTCTTGATGGACAGCAGCATGAAGCCTGTCCTGCACCATCCTGAGACCCGTCTGGGTATTGCGTCTGGTTGGAGTTCGAGAAGTATGGATTGCAGAGGGCCTGGCACTCGACTAAAACCTTGTTTGCAGTTTTGAAACAGTGGAGCAGGTTTACTCCAAGGGCAGTACTTGTCTTGCTTGCCTGAAGCATTGACTTTTCTTTCTCTTGCCTCTTTTGAAGTCATTCTAAAATGTAGAGCAAAGAGATTAAAGAACTTTAGACAGAAGGTTACATAAAAGTGCTCTCATGGCACAAACGCTATAAAGAATTAAGAGAGGAAAGACAGTGTAGAATAAAAAGGCATACTTCTACAGGTAGGAATGCTTTCTTTTTAAGACATTTTGGCTACATTGCAATAATTCAAATTATTAGAATTAATTAAAAAAAAAAAAAAACTATTTCCACAAAAAGGCATCTTCAGGGCTGAGAGGTTTTTCCGGTTTTCGACCACAGTCAAAAACATGCAGAGTATGGTTAATTGGCGTTCCCAAATTGCCCGTTGTGTGTTTGTGTGTGTTTGTGTGTGTGTGTGTGTATGTGTGTATGTGTGTATGTGTGTGTGTGTGTGTGTGTGTGTGTGTGTGTGTGTGTGTGTGTGTGTGGTGTGTGTGTGCGCATGCGTGTGTGGGTGCGCGTGCGTGTGTGCGTGCCCTGGAATAGATTAGCACCCTGTCCAGGGTGTGCCCACCTTGTCCCCAAAGTCTACTAGGATAGCCCTCAGGCCCCCTGCAACCCTGTATAGGAAGAATATAAGATGAATGAATGAAGAAAAAAAACATCCATGAACAACCAAATTATGTGAAAAAAAAAAAAGCTAAAATAGAATTTTTTTTAATGATACTGTATAAACACCAATGAGCCAAAACAACATGACCACCCACAGATGATAAAAATTGATGGAATGTGGATTATCTCATGCCAAACAAGGGGCACATGTAAAAGCCTGCGGTGTAATAGCAGGTAGGCGGACAGTCGGTTCTCCTAGTGATGAATGTGGGACCAATAGGCGAGACCTCAGTGAAACTGACAAGGGACAAATCATTACAGCCAGAGATCTGCTTCAGAGCATATCTAAAACGGGAAAGGCTTGTTCTTCAGCAGTCGTAAGTACAAAGTTTACCAGGAAACCAGTGAAGGTTTTGGGTGCACAAAGCTCACAGTTGTAAAAGTTCGGTGATTGCTGTCTCTTCTGGTTCGAATCAACAGAAGGGCTACTCACAGAATATTTTACTGATGGCTACAGGAGGAATGTCTTACAACACCACAGTAAATTCTAAAGTGTTGTGTATGTGGCTGTGTAGCTGCAGTACAGACAGAGTGCTCGTTCTTGTTCTCCTGTCCATCAAAAGTGTCTACAATCAGCATGTGAGAATCAGGACTGGAACAAAAGAAGAAGCTTGTCTGGGCTGATGTGTTTTCTTTTACACCACGTGGACATCTTACATATACAGCACTTGGCAGATGCCCTTATCCAGAGCGACTTCCTTTCTTATCGCATTATACATCTGAGCAGATGCGCAAGGGCCCTTGACTTTGAACCTGGGACGTTCCGGACCGTAGTCCAAGGCCTTGACCACTGAGCTACCTCGATTACCTACAACCATGTACATGTTTGCTGTTTCCTTTGGGACATGGTGCATATACAGTACAGTGCTTGGCATATGAGTACTGTACAACCCTTTGAAAAGTAAGATCTCCATCATCATCTCAATGAACACACGAACAATTTCAAAACTTTGGACAAAACTGAGTTTAATAGAACATTTGTTTCAATTCCTATATCTAATTAGAAGCATATTGCTAAACATTTCTTTAAGATTAAACAATAAAGAAATAAGATGCCAAGAACTTTTCCCCCCTTTATGCTTTGTTAAATTAATCTATGTTGGTTATGGAATCAATCCAAGTAACAAATGAGCCAAAAGCATCATTTCACCCTGATTTAAAATTGGTGAATCGGGTAATAGGTATGAAAATGCACAGTCTCGAACAAATCAGATTCAAGTGATACAAATAAAAAGATGTCTATTCAAAGAAATATTTAATGAAAGATATTAAGTATTATTATTTTTTTGGACATGGATAGCATAATTACATTATGATGCCATCGTTGCAAATGTGTCTCAGTTTAACTGCATGGAATTAAACTAGTATACAAGTAATTCAAGTGTGCTGATGAATTTCTGGTGAATGAAGGCGTAGAACTGATTGATATTTACAGAATGCTTCAAGCACAGTACGGTGATGAGATTCTTAGCTGCAGGAAAACAATCAAACGTTCAAAACGTTTTAAAGAAGGCCTCACGTCCGTAAATGACTATCCTGGCCGATGGGTGCGGAGCCCACTGCTGTCATTCTTGTGAACAACGTGATGTTTTCACCAACTCGCGGAATAGACGCATCTGTCTGTGGGAACTCGGCTGGGAGGTATTGCCACATCCTCCTTAGTCATTTTACTGACATGTTTGAGTCAATAAAGGAGTTCCCAGGAGGCCAGAGATTCTGACGTGAAGCAGGGAGCACGATCATGGCGCGATCAAAGTCCCGTTTTGACTTGAACATCGCTCATCGAGATTTTGCTGTTTTGAACGATCTTATGTCTCAAAAATGTATGATCTGGCAAGATGGCTTATGATCTACGTGTGGAGTTTCCCCAGAGCTTTTCCCAGGTTTCCTCCAGGTATATGGTTTCCTCCCACAGTCTAAAGGCATGCGATATAAGCTTTCCAGTTGAGGATTTTAAAAATGAATCATGAATTTATCTAAATAAAATAATGTCAAGGTATTTTTTTTTTTTAACCTTTCACATTCAAATGATTTGCAGCCTTGTACATGCTTAAGACACAAGCGGTTTATTAAAGATACAGTACAGTAACATCATGCAGAGAGCTTAGTGCCGGGTGAGATTCTTTTTATCTGTGACAGCTGTTAGAGACTTACCAATAATTTTGGATAATTTGAACATGTATTATTTCTTATGTTAACTTGTTTAGTATTAATAGGTTTTATGAATTTATACTGAACAGAACATGTTTCAGGGTTTTACTTGAGTGCATCAGAGCTCCAGGGTCGAGGGTTTGATTCCCGTGTAGGGTCTGTGTGCGTGCAGTTTGTGTGTTCTCCCTGTGCTTAGTGGTTTTCCTTCTGGTACTCTGGTTTCCTCTCACAGTCCAAAGACATGCAGAGTCAGCATTTCCAAACTCCCCTTAGTGTAAGTGTGTGCAAGCTTGCGTGCCCTTTGGTGGTGGGCTAGGAACCTATCCCAGGAGTGCCGATCCATTGCAGGGCACACTCGCACACCCACTCGCACACTTTGCATGGGTATTTGTGAACGCCTGACTGTCTGGGAGGAAACTCGAGTACCCGGAGGAAACCCACCAAGCACGAGGAGAACATGCAAACTTCACGCACACAGACCCGAGGAGGGAATTGAACCCAGATACTGGAGGTGCAAGGCGACAGTGCTAACCACTAAGCCAACGTGATGCCGATTTTGATCACATTTTTAAAATATTCATTAAGTACTACCGAATGTAATATTTATGAGACAGGATTTCACGTTCTGAAAGGAATGACTTTTGCCTTTGTATCCCATCCACCTCAGTGTTCAACACGAGTGCTTTAATCCGAGATGCATTTCTTCCGATCATGGTTGTAAGGAGTGCTTATTTGAGTTCCTGTAGCCTTTGTCATCTCAAAGCAGTCTGCCTGTTCTCCTTTTTCATTAGCAAGGCACTTCCACCTGCAGACCTGCTACTCGCTGGATGTTTTTATTATACACGCTTATGACGTTTTCATGCTGTACTGTACACTGTCTGCACCTTCATGTTTGACTGTCATTTCCCAGCTAGTAGTATCAGTTCCCAGCAGTAGTATCACTTCACTCATCGCTCTCTCTTTTCTATATTCCTTTCCACTTTGGCCTTTTTTTTCTTCCGCACTATCCAATCTAAAGTCGCAAATTAAAAGTGGACAGATCCAATCAGCTTTTGTAGAAGGATCACTTCAAAGGGGCCCTTTGAACGATAGGGGACGGGGAACAGTAGAACTGAGCGCAGGATTTATTGTGAAAAGGAAGAGAAAAAGCCGGTAATTGGCTTGGTGGCTGCCACATCTCATAAAAACTGCACACAACTGTTTATTTGTCCCACACTATCTTGTCAGATGTGTTAAAAAAAATAAATAAAATACTATTATGGCATTTGCTATAGGCTGGACAGAAATCAATGACATGAGTTAAAGATTTATGAGCAGTGGATTGAAAGAGAAATAGTTAAACTAAGAAGAGGTCCATCAAGAAAAGCTGATTTTATCTTGCTCCAGAAAGCAAATGGAAAACGCACACACTCGACACTAACACAAATCCCTGGTTTTCTCTTGCATGCTGCCCCAGTTGCCCTACCACTACTTATTTAATGATTTGGGAACTGTGAATGTGCCGACTAATCAGTCTTTGCCCAAGTAAGTTCATTAAACAGTTTTGTTTTGTTTTTTTTAAATCCCGAAGTGTGCATGAGTGTTTGTTTGTGTCATCTGCTGTATTTAGATCAATTGCTCTGTGATGTTTGGACGGGATTCAGTCGGCATTGTTATGTGTTCCTGGCACAGACGAGTTTCTTTTCGGTTGGATTCAGGTTGGTGGATTGCACGGTGCTCGAACATGCACTCGTCTCCCCCGAGTGTCAGTCTCTCACATAACGAGGAGCTTCTATATGTTTGATCATTTATCAGAGCCGAAACGTGGCCAGTACCTGCTCCTAAAGCTGTCCATCATTAGCGTGTTCTCATATAGTGAGCAGCGATGGGTGAAAGCGTCTGAACTGCAACCCGTCTTCACTATGAATATTTAACAGCTTAGACACCTTTGCTAATGGGAACGTGAGAAACTCATGGAACCCTTGGAGAAGGAGGGGAAAATTACGAGTGTGTTCAGCTGGGATGGAATGTATCAACTCTTGATTCTTTCTTAACTTCTCTGATGACTATTGAATCATCATCTGTGAGAAAGTGATGAAACAGGTTTGAGCAAGGTGCATCAATCTCAGTCTGAGATTCATTTGGAATTCAGGGTAGTCCTGTTTTAGGACTATTGATTATCAGTTCCTGAGCTTTATGGAGGACGGAACGGTACAGCAGAGCAGTCTGGCTATGCGGAAGGGGTGAACCTGTGTGTGTGTGTGTGTGTGTGTGTGTGTGTGTGTGTGTGTGTGTGTGTGGTTCCCTGTGAAGACCTGGTGTCCCATCTGAATAGACTCAAAATCTGCTGCAACCCTGTCTGGGATAATATGGCATAACATAATAATGATGAACGAATGAATGAATATGTAAGGATGAGCAATAAGCTAATAACATTGAATTATGAATTATTGCCGAGTATTTTTAGTTGTGCTGTAGTTAAGGAGTTATTGATGTATTTTAATATCATAGATGTCTTGTAAATGTTCTTTTTTTTTTTTTTTTTATAACAGTGCTAGACTTTCTAGACGAAATCTTGTTTCTCAAGAACATCTTCCTGGCTGAATAACAGATTAATACATTGTTGAGCCTATAAATAATATTTAAAATTTCCACAGGGGTTTTAAACAGTTTTTCACATTTTAATTGTTTGCTTTAATGAACAAAAATGATTTCTCTATTGAATTTGCTCTCATGGTTACTGTATATCACTCTCGTGTTGTCTGAGTATATTTTATGCTGCCTTTGCCTCCCTAATTAATTCAATTTCAAATTAGGGAATAATAATTATAATTAAAAGTGCTATGCATATAGAAATGATTTGTGTTTAACATGTTGCTTCAGGGTTAAATAATGTACTTGTTTATTTATTATTTTGTTTTAACCGTGATTGTGTTGTGTGTGCAGTGGGGCGTCTCCTGATTGAGTTCAGCTCTCTGATGAGCATGGAGAGGGTGCAGAGGGAGAATCCGAACGTGACAGAAGGAGGCAAGTACACGCCACCAGACTGTCGGGCAAAGCAAAAAGTAGCCATCATCATTCCATTTCGGCACAGAGAACACCACCTGAAATACTGGCTCCACTACCTGCACCCTATCCTACGGCGGCAGAAGATAGACTACGGAATCTACATCATCAACCAGGTGTGTGTGTGTTTGAGTTCCTAGCCAAGCCCCCTGATGATAATTTGATTAAATCTAACTGCAGGTTTGAGGAAGCATTACTCATCCTAAGGTTTTGCGGTGGAGGAAAAAGTAGCATTGTAAAAATGTATCTCATTTGTCATGTGCTTCGGTGAAAAGTTATGCAGCTTTTCGAGGTGTTGAGGCTGGGTGCTGTGAGGACTCTATATCAGTGGAGGGCCAATCTATCTATTCAATGATCTATTCATATTTTGTAGCATTAGTTATTGTGAAGCTCTCACAATAATACCATATATGGGCAGCAAAGAAAAAAAAATAATGCTAGTTATTAAAAAAAGGTTGTACTGTGGTATTCAATTTAATCTGTTCTGGGGCGAGTTCTTAAGACGTATTGCAAAACCCATTTTCCCATAGGAAACAATGTAAATGCAGATAATCCGTCCCAGCCATCCAAAAATATTACCAATTTCCAACATCATATATAATCATATTTTTTGCATATAAAAACAATTAACACTTTTAGAAAAGACATGCAAATGAAGTAAAATATTGAAGTAAATAAATAGATATTAAACTCCACTTAAGCTTAATTTATGGTTTGTCTTGGTACTGGCTGCTTTAAAAACCAAACTGGGAGTGACTCCGTTTTTTTCTTGCTATCATCCTTGATAACATTCTTGGAACACATGGTGTTGTGTCTTCACTAAATCTTGCACAAAATGCAAAAAAAATAAACATAAACAAAAAATCTTTTACTTGCTTCAGTTGGCTTACCACTGGCAGAAACAACCCGGATGTACGTGCAACTTAGCCAGCCTTCAGTCCAGCCTGGGTCATTCGTTCATACTGTATGATGAAAATGCTTCGTATGCCGAGGCAAATTTCTTGCAAAATTTCAGTTCTTAAGGTGAAAATTCGTGAGGCAGGACGTTCATAAGCTGTGGGGTTTGGGGTATTGCACCAACAAAAGATTAAAATGTGATACTCTTGCAAAATGCGAATATTTGCTAGAAGATGGACAAGGTATGTATCTTCTCCAAATGCTTTTTATTTTATTTTATTTTTTAAAGAATTTATCAATTTTATACCATTTAGTGTTTAAGATTACATAATTAATTTAAAAAGTAGATCATGAGATGAATAGATAAAGGAATGGGTGTGGTAATTACTAAACTGGTTGTCCTGTGTGCTGATTAAAAACAAGTTTAAAACCATAGATTCTTTGTATATTTAAAAGCCCCTAGTTTCTTCAGAAAGGGATTTTACTTGGACCCTTTCCTGAATGGGAGACCCAGTGTTATACGGTTTAACGTAGAACCTTGAAGTGTTTCCCCTGAGGAACAATTCAGAGAACCGTTTTCAGGAGTGTAGCGTCTATTGACCTGTGAACGTTTCAGCAAATTGTGAAATTTGGAGGCATTTCATCCACCAGTGGGATAGGGATAATCATTTCTTGTCAGCCTGTAAGCTAGCTTTGCTTTATGAAGAGCTGTCACACCCCATCTGTGTACCATCTGTGTGCGTAAATTTTTTAAAAAGTTCTTTTCTCTTTTCCTGGGTTTAAAAACAAGTTTTTTAATACTTACAGTAAACTTTGATAACTTGCTTTAGTATACCGAAATCGGTTATAAAATATGTGAGGCTTATGATGACACTGTGATCTGTACTGTATGTAACCCTGTATTGTATGTGTTCAAGTCAAAAGTTTGGACACATTTTGTTACTCAGTGTCTTTACTTTATTTTTTTTCAACATTGTGTATTAATACTGAACATTATGACATTGACATTATGACAGAGCAAATATGGAATTATTGTAGTCAACAAAAATGTGTTGAATAACCCAGAATATGTTTTATATTTTTGATTCTTCGAAATGACCTTTTTTTGCTTTGATAACAGCTTTGCACACCCTTGGCATTCTTTTAATCAGCCTCATGAGGTCGTCACCTGGAATGGTTTTCCAGCGATCGTGGAGGTTCCCAGAGGTGTAGAATATTTTTTGTGGAGGCTAAGTCATCTGATATTTGGTCAAATAGATCTTACAGACGTGGCCATTACGAATGCACAGTTTTTCCCCCACGCAGAGTGCCGCCAGATCCCGCAAGCAACATTTATGAATTTAAATAAATATGTTGTGCTGCAAAGAATATCTGTCAGATGGTGCATGGAATGTCTTTATCTAAAAGCCAGACCAAGTACAGCAAAGAATTGTGTATAATAAGTTAAGCCTAAAACAATATTGTTTCCAAAGCTGAAGCAAACATGAATTTTATTTTGTTTTACAATAGATCTTTCATGATCAATGTGTGTGTATATGTGCTTTAAATTATGCTCATAATAATGAAATGAGAGGTCCTAAATTGTGCTTTTAAACTCATAATAAAAAGTTAAAAATTTCCTGATATATGACTATGTCTGATAGTGTCAACTATGTGAATGTCGTGGTTCGTGAATATGTCATAAGCAACATACTGTATTGGCTGGAAATAATGGCTGGAATGTGGTTGTGAATTTATGACTGAAACCTTTAACTTTACGAAAGGTAGCGTTTTGTCATTGTCCTGTTGGAAACCAAATGATGTTGCCACTTAACGCTGATGGGATGGCATGTCACTGCAAAGCATGCTGGTTAGTGCGCTCTTCATTTTGGCAACAGTGTCAAGAACAGTGTCACCAGTTGACACCAACCCCACATCATCACACCTTTTCCTCCTCCTCCTCCATGCTTCACAATGGGAGCCACACATTGAGGAACTGTTTTACCTTCTCTATATCTGACAAATTCATGGTGGTTAGAACCAAAAATTTCAAATTTGGACTCATCAAACCAAAGGACGGTTTGCTCCTGATCTAATGTCCATTCTTTTTGTTTTTCTTCCCTGAGCATGTCTCTTCTCTTTGTGGTTCTCACACTGATGGTTTCTTTGCTGGAGTTCCATTCCAGGTGACTAACTCGTGAATCTGATGAGAAAATGACATGAGTGTGCCAAGTTGTTTGGCTTGTTTAACATTTCGCTACATAATTCCATGTGTTCTTTCATAGACTAATGTCTTCAGTATTAATGTAAGGTGTGTCCAGACTTTTGACTGGTACTGTAGGTACCAGTAGGGTGTGCGTTTGTGAGAGTGAGTGTTTTTAAGCACACTAAACCAGTCCTTGGTAGTGAAAGAGCTGTGGTTATAGTGTTCATCTGACAGTGTCTGCCCTGTCCTGCTCTAATAACTCCCACTATCTGCACACACATGAACGTAATGTAGGTGTTCTGTGCAATCACATAGCTGCCACTGGATGTCGTTCTCCATGTCACAGGAAAAGTGAGAGAGTGGACAGAACCCTGTGGGAATTATTAGCATTGTGCTTCCTGGATGTTTTCCATGCCATCATTAGGCCAGTTGAGGTCGGTGAAAAGGGTGAATACAGTTATGTGTTAGGCGTACTGCACAAACTTCACACCACAGTGCTTTTATCTGCTTTACAAAACTTTTTTTTTTTTTTTGCTTTTTCTTATGAGAAAAACATAAATTTAAAAAAAAATAAACTTTTTTTACTTTCTAATCTGATCTGATCAACCAGGAGAAACTCGCTGATAGCTGTAAATCTGTAAATGCCAAGAGACGTAGATCATCAACCACAGCATATTTGTGGCACAAATGATGCTGGCAGATACACTCCTACACACCAGATCACTGCTTAATGCACATTCTTATTAGCAGCCTTGTGATTCTTTCCCAATTAGAGCTCAAGATTTCCCCAATTTGTTTGTTTGCAGAATGTGTCCCTCGGCTTATTGCTATGTCTTGTGATGATAATGAGGAATCCTGTTAGGTTGAGCAATCATCTGATCCTTAGAATTATCGTCATAATGAAAAAAATACAACATTACTAGTCTATCCTGTATTCCATCATTTGCGCATGAGTACATTTCGGAGATGCTCAGCTCCTTTAAAAGCATTAGACGACCTGAATCACATTATAGCCGAGTTTTTTTTCTCTTCTCCATTTTCTTTTCTTCTCCAAAGGCCATGTGGTTTGAAAACAATGAGATCTGGCAGATGCTGCACAATAGTTTGTCTAAAACAAAGTCTGTCCAAAACAAAGCCGTCTGTGCCACCCATCCTATGCTTCTGTTTCACCCTGTCATTCTGTGCCAGGCGTGAATATGGCAGCATTTTCACAACTTTATTCAGGTTCCACTGGAATGCTGTTCTGCAAAAACATGGATTTGCACTTGCGTGTCCTTTATGTCTTATTAATGAGCATGAATATTTTGTTGCATAGCTAAGTACAGTGAATAATTTCAAAGGGTCTGTTTGTCTGTGTGCAGTTACAGTATGCATGTTCTGTGGATGATGCCCTGTGTGGGAATGGCATCACATTCAGGGTACATTCCCAAAGTGTGTCTGGTGCTCTTGCGAGTTACTCTGTCTACACCATGACCCTGTGGTCACTGAAGACGAATGACACAACATATTGGAAAGTAATCCTTCAATTTGCAATGTTCACATCCTCATGGTGGAACTAACACAAAAATAAAATGTAATTTCAATCTCCGTTTAAATTAGCATTTTTGCTGTCAACGAGCTAGATTGGTGAATCAAATGCTGTGGGTGGGAGTTTGAAAGACGTCGCATATTTCTCAGAAAGTGACAACAAGGCGCAAACATCTGACAGCCCCGCGTTCCAGTGTTGCTACGTGTGTGGTATTTTCTACAGAAAAACCAAATCAGTCCCAAAGCGAGTCGTTTACTTGAATAAAGTTTGTAAAAAGAGCATCCTTAATAATGGAGATTTTGAAAGGCTGCTTCTCAACAGCTCAAGAACAGACCTCACACCCTAAACCAATCACTTGTCAAGTCAAGTCAATTTTATTTATATAGCGCTTTTAACAATTGACATTGTCGCAAAGCAGCTTTACACAATAAAAAGAAGTAAGTTTGTATGCAAAGTGTATGAATCAAAATGATAAGATTGTCCCTGATGAGCAAGCCGAGGGCGACGGTGGCAAGGAAAAACTCCCTGAGATGGTAATAGGAAGAAACCTTGAGAGGAACCAGACTCAACAGGGAACCCATCTTCATCTGGGTGATAACGGATAGCAGGGATTGATCAGCATAATAATGTGTACTGGAAGTTCAGTATAACAGGAGATGTGTTAAAATTAAAAGGAGTCCAGTTTGTTCCTGGAGGCTCAGGTAGACTGTAGGAGATTCCAGTCCTGAGCTATCGAACAACTGAAGTCACAGGTCACCAGAGCATCAATCGATGATAGGACAGTCTTAATGGAAAACCATCCCCAGCCACCATACGAATCCAGGCAGACCACACGGGGCATCCATGTGACGAGATCTCCAAACAGAAGCAGGACTCCAGGACGGGTTAGACGGGTCCAGAGGGCAGAGGGGTCTGGATCACTGGCAACTCAGGAGCGAACATGTATAGCTCGACAGAGAGAGAGAGAGAGCGGAGAGAGCAGAAAAGGAGAGAACAGAAAATAAGGAGAGATGGCAGTTAGTTATGGTCACAGTCAACATGTATAAGGTGAATGTATATTAGTGCAAATATTAGTGTTTAGAACTGAAACATACCAGTTCACCAGAATTCTCTACGTCCATGAGTCCCCCAGATCTGCTCCTTTACCTAAGGTTAATCTATTTACAAAAATGCTTGGCTAAATAAATAAGTTTTTAGCCTAGACTTAAACACTGAGACTGTGTCTGAGTCCCGAACATTAATAGGAAGACTATTCCATAACTTTGGGGCTTTGTAAGAAAAAGTTCTGCCCCCTGCTGTGGTTTTAATAATACGTGGTACTGACAGACAGCCTGCATCCTTTGATTGAAGTAGGCGTGGCGGATCGTAAGACACTAACAGTTCACTCAAATACTGTGGCGCGAGACCATTTAGTGCTTTAAATGTCAAAAGTAGTATCTTAAAATCGATGCGAAATTTCACAGGGAGCCAATGCAGTGAAGATAAGATAGGGGTGATGTGCTCGTATCTTCTGGTTTTAGTGAGGACTCTCGATGCTGCCTTCTGTACTAACTGAGCTTGTTTATACACCTAGTTGAACAACCAGACAGTAAGGCGTTACAATAGTCCACCCTAGAGGTGATAAAAGCATGAACTAGTTTTTCTGCATCATTTAGTGACAATATGTTTCTTATCTTGGCAATATTTCTAAGGTGAAAGAAAGCTATCCTGGTAATATTATCTACATGTGCTTCAAACGAAAGGCTGGAATCTATAATCACACCAAGGTCTTTTACTGTTGCATTTGATGGAACAGAAAGGCCATCTAAAGTTACAGTGTGATCAGAAAGCTTACTTCTAGCTACTTGTGGTCCTATGACTAGAACTTCTGTCTTATCAGGATTAAGCAGAAGAAAATTAATTAACATCCAATCTTTTATGTCGTGCAGACACTGCTCACTTTTAGCAAACTGGTTTTTCTCATCTGGTTTTGCTGAGACATATAATTGTGTGTCATCAGCATAACAATGAAAACTAATACCATGTTTACGAATTATGTTGCCCAGAGGAAGCATGTAAAGGGAAAAAAAGCAGTGGGCCTAAAACTGAGCCCTGTGGAACACCAAACTCCACTTGAGAACGTGAGGAATGGTTCTGAGCCACAAGAGGGCAGTTCCCTTAATTCCTACTACCTTTTCTAATCTGTGAAGGAGAATACTATGATCAATGGTGTCAAAAGCTGCACTGAGGTTCAGTAACACAAGTATAGTGACGCAGCCCTGATCAGAGGCCCATAGGAGGTCGTTTACTACTTTAACAAGTGCTGTCTCTGTGCTGTGATGAGGCCTAAATCCTGACTGATACAGTTCATTTATGCTATTTCTGTGTAGATGTGAACATAGCTGCTGTGATACTACCTTTCCCAGAATCTTGGAGATAAAGGGAAGGTTTGATATCGGCCTGTAATTAGAAAGCAGACAGGGGTCAAGGTCAGGTTTCTTGATTAGCGGTTTAATAACGGCTAATTTAAAGGATTTGGGGACATACCCACTACTGAGTGAACAGTTAATTACTTTCAACAGGGGTTCTATTATTGCTGGTATTATCTGCTTGAGAAAATGTGTCGGTATAGGATCTAATATACAGGTTGACGATTTTGAAGAAGAGATGAGTGAAATTAGTTCCCTCGCTTCAAGGGGAGTAAAGTGTTCTAAGTTCTGATGTGATGTGGTTAGATCATCTGAATTATTTAAATTGTCTGGTTTCAAAGCCTGAATTTTTTGCCTAATATTTATGATTTTGTTATTGAAAAAGTTCATGAAATCCTCACTACTGCATGGTGTTGTTGTGGAGATTTCTGCAGTGGTCTTGTTTTTAGTTAATTTAGCTACGGTATTAAATAAAAATCTCAGGTTGTTTTTGTTATTTTCTATAAGAGTGGAGAGATATGTTGATCTAGCATCACTGAGAGCTTTTTTATAGTTCAGGATGCTCTCCTTCCAAGCTATTTTGAATACTAACAATTTAGTTTGGCGCCATTTACGTTAGAATTTTAGAGCGGTGTGTTTTAAAGCACGTGTGTGGTCATTATACCAAGGAGCGAGTTTCTTATCTCTAATCATTTTCCTTTTAACTGGAGCGACATTATCTAAGCTATAACGAAGTGCTGACTCTAGATATTCATTCGCCTGTTCGAGTTCTGTGAAGTCAGATGGCGATCCGGTTGATAAAAAAAAGTTGATAACTTTGGAAGATTATTGATAAAGCTCTGTGCGGTATTTGATGTAAATGTACGTTTAAGGTGGAAGCGCGGTGCTGTGCGTACATTATTACTATGACACACTTTAATCGAGACAAGGTAGTGATCCGAGATAACTTCAGACTGTGGAATTGTGGTTATATTTCCTATACTTAATCCGAAGGATAATATTAAATCTAAAGTGTGACCTGCTTTATGAGTGGGTCCTACTACACACTGATTTACTCCTATTGAGTCCAGTATGGACAAAAATGCTGTTCTCAGAGGGTCTTCTGGATTCTCAAAATGAATATTAAAGTCTCCAGCAATTAACGCTTTGTCTACAGAAACAACAAGGTTTGAGAGGAAATCTGCAAATTCGCAGAGAAACTCAGAGCAATTAGTGCATGAAAACTTGATGCACACAGAACCGAGGTGGGAATTGAACTGGGACCCTGGAGGTGCAGGACGACATTGCTAACCACTGAGCCACCATGCAGCCCTAGATATGCTTCAATGATGGGGTAAATTCACATGTAAGCAGAATTGGAAATATGTAGGTGTAGTATAAGATGAAAAAGGGAAATTATACATGAAAAAATACTATTATGTTTTAAGTATGGCATGTAAAAATTTAATTTGCAATGTATTTTTCGTCTTTGCAGTGTACATTTCTATGGACAATAATCCAAATAATAATAATAATAATAATCCAATCATGTTTTGCATTTAAATTCACATTTATTTTTATATTAGGTTTGTAAAAGAATTTTGAATGCATATCTAAATGTCTAAATTACAATCTGAGTCTCGTCTGGAAAATGATGTACAGTAATACATGACAGTTGGGACTTCTTTTATGCACCATACTCGGTAAAATGTTCATTTCAAATTATGGCTTTGAGATATAAGTAGGAGGCGTCTTCAGATGGCTGGCATTATGGATGTCATGTTCTCACAGAATTTTAGATTCTTATAAGCAATTCTTATAACAGCTTCACTCATCATCTCAATACTCCCCTGTTCTTATGATTTGAAACTCATCGACATTCTTCTCCAGTTGTACATCCCCTGTGGGATTCCATGTCTACCTGTTTGGAGAGATTTGCCTTATTTTCCAAAATGCATTTTTGGAAGCTATTGTTTGCTTAAGCCCTCAAGTTTCTTAACTGTGCCACATCCTAAAGCCAGGAAAATGTTACCATCTTTTCTCCAGTGGTCTATTAGCCATTGGTGAAGCAGCAGCCTTGACAAAGGGAATGCCAGTCATTTTGTTTGTGCCAAAAACCTGGCCAGCCATGAACAAACTAAAGTTTAGGAAAGCATGTCAGATGGGATGCTGGAGAGCAAAAATGACCCAGTGCTCCCTGTATTTTTGTCCTGAATCATCATTATTCTTAAAGCACTAACATTGAAGACTGCCACACTGATTTCCCCTGATGACAGAACATTTCTAGTCCCTGTTTAAGCTCTGGTTTAGCTCTCTTAATCTTTGTGGCCAAAATAGTGCTGTTGATATATGTGTTACATGAAATAGTAGTACTAAAAGTATTGTACCAAGATAGTAGAGCTTAAGAGGTTAAGCACAGTTTAAGATGACATTCCTGCTGAATGTAAATGGTTATTGAATTTTTCGATTTGCACAAGTGAGTTTTAAGAACACCCAATACCAGTAATTTACTTAGAGTATGTGCTAGGTTCCACTCATGGTTTAAGGCAAATATGACCTGATTTTAGCTCGTGATACTGTACTGTACCTCCATGGCAGAGAGAGAGTGGATCACATTTTCTTTTTGTTTGACGACTAGGTAAAAGAGATGGCAACAAGAAAGACGTGGCCTGAAGTGAAATGTGAAGATATTTCTGCTATGAAGTGGATAACAGTTGAACCCCTAAACACGACACCAGTCCTATGCATGTGCTGTTTTAAAGTGTTTTATAAGATGGAAAACCTGGACAAACAGTCCAACCTTTAAAAGGAATTCAACAACCAACAGGTAAATGTTGAAAAGTTCACTCCAGTTATCCAGCCTCAAAGTTTATCTCATAACTCTTAGATCAGAAACACCTAAACAACCCCAGCTTCTGATCAGGCCCCTTCAGACCCGAAACTCCCAACCAACCCCAAACTCCAGCTCAGGCCCCTCCAAACCTGAAACCCCCCTTTCCAGACCTAAAAACTGCTAACAAATCCAACAAAATCCAGCTCAAGTCTTCCTGACCTGAAACCGCTGGCAAACCTCAAAACCAGACTTAGCCCTGAGATCCACAACCAACCCCAAGCTCCTCTAAACCTGAAACCCCTGACTTACCCCAAAGTGCAGCTCAGGCAGCCTTCGGACATAAAATTGTTTACCAACTCCCAACTCAGGCCTCTTCAAACCTGTAACCCCAACCAAACCCAAACTCCAGCTTAGACTTGAAACCTCCAAATAAGCTCACACTCCAGCCTAGGCCTCCTCCAAAACTGAAATCCCTGTATAAGCCCAAATTCCCACCATTTCCAGAGCGGAAACTCCAGAACTCTCCTCGGCTCTATGGTGAAAGCCTGATGAGACTATAGGCACCAGCTTAGATGCCAGGAATGCAGGCCAATGTTTCTGTGTCCTTCATCATGCTCATCATGTCAGCTGGCTTATGGCCCAGAGGTTTGGGCTGAAGTGACAAGTAGTTAATGTGCTGAGATGTGAACCTGTATTCGCTAATGAGGCTCTGCACTGGGGTTCAGCCTGAGCTCCACAGCCAGCCATTTTAAACATTGATGACTCTGTCAATTTTTAACCGTCATTTATGTTTCTGGCTTAAGCATTCCGCAGTGATACAGTAACATGCCACTGAAAAAAAAAAAGACTAACATTAACATTATTACCGTTACCAATAACGCTAATCTATACTGCAATACAGTACATATTACACTACCAATACATTTTAACAAGTGCATGGAATTTCAATTCAATTTTTGCAGAAGAACTTTAGTGGAATGAATAATGTGACAGTAACATTTTACATCTCTACAGCATTAAAAGGAGATTTGTCAGGATGCACAGCTGCGTATACGTAACTGACTGCACCATATCAAGTTCAGCTGATATTTCTACTCATCGCATTTTAAATTGTTGCTGTTATAGGGTTCCAGATGTCCTTGCGATGGGGTAAAGAATGATAAAGTGGACGAAAATGCATACATTGATGTTGGATTCACAGAGAATTTATTTGTTTAGCAGGAGCTGGTTGTAAGTTTAAGTCAAACCAGGACTTTTGATGAAATTCCATGAGTGAAGTTGTAAAATTTACAGAAGACCTCTCACACAGTACGGTGATGAGTCACTTAGCTACAGTGAAACATTTGAACAGTGCAAAACATTACTGTATAAAGGAGGCAGTACATCTGTGAATGACGATCCCGGCCGAGGTGGTTCGGAGGCTACTGCAGTCGTTCCTGTGAAAATTCAGAGATTGGAACGTCTGTCCTTGAAAATCTGTCTTTGAGAGATGTCTTTGGGAACTGTACACACAATCATTCACTAGCACCACTTGCACATTACAGAAACTCGGCTGAGAGGTTTTGCCACAGTCCTGATGTGCTCCAAGCCATTTAGCCATTTCGACATGTTTGGCTTATTGAAGGATATCCTTGGAGGCCAGCATTTTAGACGTGAAGCAGGCCGATCATGGCTCCAGCATACTGAGCAAACTATTTACCTTGATGGTATCCAAGCACTAGTGAAATGCTGGGATAAGTGCATTAAGTGTAGCAGGTGAAGGGCGTTTTAACTCTCATAATTGTGTTTTGTTATTCTGCACAATCAGAAGTCCCAGGTTCTTGTATTCTTATAATCATTGGCCTGTTTTTAGACAAATTTTATCCAAATCTTAGTAAATAGAAAGCATCGAACAACAAAAGATAAAACCGTATAATGGATGACTCTGGGTTAAGACAAAAAAGGTCTATGATTCCCATAAATAGCCAGAATTATTTAATAATAAATGTTTTACACTTGAATAATAGGTCTTTTATTTGAATAGAATTATTTTATAAAATAAATCTATAAAAAGGGGATCAATTAATCTCCGATCTCAATTACTGCATTTCATAATTATAGACCTCTTACTTTTGGTTGTCCGATATTGCTGTGCTTGCTTGATTGTTTTTTCCTGCCAACTTGAGCTGAGCATCAAGCGCGTGCCGATGTCCATCTGCCCTGTGACAGCTCATGGTGTTGCAGTGCTTTAAAGTTCCTGCTGAAAGTGTTACACTAAAGAGCAGAGAGCTAATCGGGTTGCAACCTTTAAGATCCTCAAGGTTGTGGTCGGAAACCAGTGTGGCAGGATGAGGAGAGCAAAAGAGCGGAAAGCAGGAGTGAGAGGAGCAGGTGAACTAGCGGGTCAGAAACAGGAGATGAGGACACTGCAGAGGAGAAATGTGGGAAAAGAGAAGGTGCAGAATGAAATCAGGCTTCGGTGGCTCGGGTGCAGCTGTCAATCTGTGGCCCAACAAGTACACGACTTTAGCAGAGAGCTCTCAAGAAGCTCAGAAAAAAAAAAACGCTCGAGTGTTGAGAGGATATCTCTCTGACTACAGTCTGCTGTTGTCTAGTTTTAAAATAAGCCTTGCGACGTATTTCACCATTGTTACACTGCTTGGTTTCTCCGTCTGAGTCGTCCTCAGTGAACAAATCATACAACACGAGTTGTATCCCATCTAATATTATGCTAATAACTTGTGCATAATGCATGAAGTCGGCAAAGAAATGTGTCAGGCATTAACCTTGATGCAGTATCCTTGCTGTCAACCTTAGTAAAATAACTTTAATCCCTTTTGGATGAAAATACTCGCATGTGTCCATTCACTTTTATCACCACCCATGGTTTAAGTCTATGTTGTGGTAATACATCGAGATTGTTGGTCTGAGCTAGACATGGTGAATTATACTCTACCTGAAGTGAGAACCCACAGGGATTTACAATGTGGCAGTGCTCCAACCACTGACCTTTACTCATGATGTCATTAAACCAGTGCCAGGTCCAACCCCCCGCCACCGTCAATTCATCATCCCTTTCCTCCTCGCTGGCTGCACAGAAAGGAGAGATGAAAGAGGAACCATCCTTTCCTTCCCCAGGTCAAGGTGATGAGCAAAGCAGCAGGATACTCTATGTATGTCTATGTTTCTTGATTTCCGGCTTCTCCCGGACATGTCGCACCACCGAAATGCTTTGGGTGCTCTCGTTTATAAAGAAGGCAGTGTGTTTCAAATATAGATCAATAATTTTTTCTCCAGCGAATCAAATCATGGTAGCGCGAGATGGCTGAATGTTGCGCCGTCGCTCACGTCTTATAATGCTGTTTCTTCCGAGTGGCACCAGCCAGATTTAATCGGTTTTGTTCCACGTCGATTTCACACCATGTCCTGGCAATTTCACACAATTCGAGCTGTCTGCAATCAGCGCCGGTGTGTTTGGTGATACAGAGACTGTGCATGTCACAGAACCAGGCTCTTTATCCTGTCAGCATTGGCTCTTATCTTAAGATAACAGAGAATCTGCTTTCCAGGAAAAAGCCAACCGCTGTGCCAAACCAAGAATTAGAATGAAAGAAGCGCCAGTTTTGTGTCTGTGCTCTATGTTGTAAGATAAAACTCTACTGTATGACTCTTATGATGTATTGATTCTGATCGTTTTTGTTCTTCTGGGATTTGTGACTCCTTACTCAAGTAGGCATGCACAATCAATTACCATTCCGTCCATTTGATCATCAGCACCTTGGTCAACTTAAACAGACCAACAGTTTTATACAGGGGTGTCCCAGTTGTGGTGTTTTCTCACAGTTCTGTGGTTTGGGGTTTAATCCTAAACTTTCATTGCTATCTATATAAGTTTTCTGTGTATGTTCACCCTGTGCCCTGAAAGTTTTTCAGTTTTCTCCCTGTCCCAAAACACCCCCCCTTAAGTTTATTAGCTACAATAAAAATATTCATTCCATCCTGTTCGATAGCAGTTGAATTTAAACAACTTAAAATCCCGAAAATTGCATAGAAAAATAAGCGTAAAGTTTTGCAGAAATTCTCAATAATAAGGAATTTAATTGTTAGAATTTTTTAATAATGAGTCTGTGAACATTTGAGACTATTCGATGCAGGCACATTTCACTTTCTGCCTAATTGCTACACCATTATCCCTTCATCATAATAATGCATTATGCTTATTTTTACATAAAATGGTATCAAGTCATATCAAATACCATGTTCACAGCAACACTGATAAAAAAAACCTGTTTGATTATTATATGATATTATATGAAGTATATTAAGTTGTTTTTTTATTTAAAAAAATTTTTTTTTATATTTTCATAATAAGGTGATGATAATGTAGGTAATGTAGGAAATAAGAAACGGGAAACCAGTAAAACAAAAAAATCATAATAAGCAGTTGATGAATAAGAAGCTAAAGCCTTGTAACTTCTAAGCCTTGTCACCTAGTTTTGCTTTTTAACTCCTACTCAACTGGATGGAATAAAAAAAAATAGATGTAAAATGCGAATGCATTTACCAACAATGTAGCAGATTCACATCTTTTCGTTAACTTTTTTAATGAGCTGCAATAGTTTCCCTGATGCTTAGAACAAGTACTCAGCTTTCTTTGTTGCACCTTTAACTGGGTGGGTGTGGCCAACTTTTAGACTCATCCAAATCAATCAGTTGAGCCATAGCGGGTTAAAGGAAACCTGTTATGCCAAATTCACATATGTGCAATTTTTAAACACACAGATCTGCTCCCCAAAAGAGCATGAGGGGGGAAAAAAACATTCCCAGCTGCTTTTTCAGTTTTTGTGTTGGCTGTGTCTCAAACAAGGTAATTAAATCCCCTCCTCTAATGTATGCATTATTATTTATTTTTTTTATATTTGGATAATTTATATTTTTCTTCTTGATTTCATTTAAATCTACTAAATGAATCTACTCTTTAGTCCAGGCTCCTTATATCCTACCTTGCTCACTGTGTTCCTGGTCTAGGCTCTGAGTTTGTTGTAACCGTTACCATTTTATTCACTGGGATAAAGTGGGTAAAAAATAAATATGAAATGAATCTGAATATTGAATCTGAATTGGTCATGTTGAATATTCTTTTATTTAAATTTCAGAGCAGTTTTACAAGTATTTAGCTCTGGCACTAAGAGTTTGGAATGAGTTCATGTGAATCTCATAAGCACTTGAGGATTTCGCTTCACTTCAGTGCCACCGCTTCTTCCTCAGTTCTTCCTCAAATCCTCTCAGTTCCCACAGATTAATAAACACAGATCAGCACTTAATGATAGACTAAAATATATTACTTTTTTTTCCCCACCACACAAACCTTCTATGGGAAGATTCTGTCAACCTAAACTAAGTTTTTTTTTTTTTTTTCTTACTGTAGTAAGGCTTATTAAGTACCAAAAGATTCTGTTCTTGGACCGTTCTTCTTTGGTTCTCTCCCTTGCAGGGCTGTTTTTTTATTCGGTGTATGTTAAAAAACAGGCAAAATACATTATTATTCACCTGTGCCTCTCATGTGTCATGCAAGATGAAGCACAAACGCCCTCCAGCCACTTCCATGAACAAGCCATTAGCACAGATCTCCATGTCAAGAATATATCAAGAAAAAAAAATCTTACTAGTTCAATGGTGGTTCATGGTGAGCGTTACAGGTCAGAGTGGTACGAAAGGTGGCAGATCATGGGTCTGATGTGTGGGTGGACAGCACATGCCTTTTACTAAGTCTGTTTATCTGGCCCATCTGGTGTGTGTAAAACAGACTTAAGTTTTTTTTTGAAGTTTAGCCTTTATTCGTCACATATACATTACTGCACAGTGAATATCTTTATTATTCGCATATCCCAGCTTTGTTAGTATGCTGTGATCAGAGCACAGGATCAGCCATTATCCAGCGCCCCTGGAGCAGACAGGGTTACGGCCTTGCTCAAGGGCCCAACAGTGGCAGTCTGGTGGAGCTGAGGTTTGAACCGTCGACCTTCTGATCAGTAACTCGGAGCCTTATCTCGCTGAGCCTCCCTTACCCCTTTATAGACAGGTGCGCTTCATTCCTCTTTTTTGACCTGCCCATTCTTTTACATTCATAGCTGAGATAACATCTGCATGGGATGCCTGGGATTACTTTCCTTTCTATACCTACCACTTTACCTAAAATGGCGGAAGAAACATAAAAGAGTACACACTGCGTCTTGTCTGAGACTTTCCTTCATTCCTAAAGCCAGCGGACACCTGGGGTGAAAGTTATGAAGCTTGCTAGATAGAGTCCTCTCTATTTCCATTGTGGCTGCATTACAAACAACATAAAGCTCACTGGGAATGTAACTCGCACATCTGTGAATGAAACAAACATATCTGCTGGAACACTGCGAAGGTTGACAAAGCTTGATAAAGCCTGTTGTAATAAAGGTTCTGATATTGTTTTTAGACAATGATATTTTATTAGGAATCGGCAGAACGTAAAATTGGACATACTGTTGATGTGGCCAGATTTTAAAGATCCCATATTTAACTGTTTCTTTAACAAGTTGACATGGATCACAGAAGTTCCCCAGAATGTTTCCTCTGAAAAAAAAAGGCCAGTAAATTTTATCGGTTTCTCATGAGGTTTACTGACTTTGTTCACACATGGCATTTTAGAACTTCTGTTGAAAAAGAAAGCTGCAACATTAACAGTCATACAACCTATTTGTAGCTCTGGTACTGTATATAAAGCTTTTTAAGGCATTACTCACATTTCAGTCTGTAGCAGCCTGATGGCCAAGAGATACACTGCATGTGAAGCAGTGGAAGTATATTTGACAATGGCGGTGATCAGGAGGACAGAAGCCAGGTTGACAGTGAGGAGGATTTAGAGGGGAAAGAGTGTCAGAGGTTGAGGATGACACTAGGGCCGCAACAACTAATCGATAAAATCGCTAATTATCGATAATGAAATTCGTTGTCAACGAATGCCGTTATCGATTAGTTGGACTGCTCACGTTACTAAGGAGCGCGACCACATGATGCACGAATAAATACAGATACACAGATTACATTGACGAGGCTTTGGAAAATAGAAACACTTGACAACATACAGAAAATGAGATTAGAAGCCTTTTAATCCTGTATTGTATTGTATTGAGTGTATTGTAGGTCATTAAAATGTCTGCTTTGAACAGCCCCTTCTGTTGCAAGTAAAAATTCGGGTAATTCCACAAAGTACCGTTGAAATACTGCAGTTTCCATACAGGAAAAATAAACTTAATACATTTAGGAAATAGAATTTCACAATGTCTGCCAATATACGTATAGCCTAAGCATGAAAAAAACAGCTTCCACGCGCAGCGCTGCCCAGTGGGTCGCGCAGGATTGTGATTCGAGCAGCGCTGCTCAAATTGGTCTGCGCTGCGCAACTGAAACTTGTTCCCACTGGACTGCACAAATAAGCCAGTTCATTTCTGAGCTGTCCGTTGGGCCTCGCAGATATTTGGTCCGTCCAGGGCGGCTCAATCGGGTGCCGCCGTTTCGTCCCACTTTTGATGTGTTTCGCTTCCCATACTTCTCGATTCTGTGCACGCTCGTCTCTGCCTTCACGCGCAAGCAACATTTATTTTCTGTGCGCGCTCGACTCTGCCTGTACGCCCGCTCAACTTTGTCCAGTGTTACAAAACTGCCACAAAACCAGCCAATCACAGACTTCCACACACTACTTCTGATTGGCTGTTCCCTCTCTATCAGCTGGCAAATCTGCAATCCCCCATGCACTCCTCAACAAGCAGCCACTATAACAGGTGCCATCCAATATAATAAGAGTACAACAATTGTTTTGCTTTTTTATTTATTTATTTATATTTTGGACATTTAGAGGAGTTTTACTGTTCAAAAACAAACTTTGTCTTTAATTTAAGGTTTAAAATGTCAAAATTAAAGAGCATTAAACTCTATATGTGGCTTTTACATTTTTAAAGTTTAGTTTTAAACATAACTAATACCCTGATTTATGGTTTTATATAGTTATAAGAAAAACATCAAATTAAAGAAGCGTTTCGTTTTTTATCCGATTAATAGATTAATCGGAAAAAAATAATTGCCCAACTAATCGATTATCAAAATAATCGTTAGTTGCCGCCCTAGATGACACAGAGTATAACCCGGAGGAGGAAGACTCTGACACTGATGAGGAAGTTTCGGTCTCCTTTTATCCAAAAATGAAACCAAAGCCTAAGCCGATATGCCAAGTCCTGTTTTCAACTTTTCCTCACAGACTCCATTGTAACCATGGTCATGACATTGTCCGATCTAATCAGTGATATCACAACCATCATTTTGTTTTTCTTCAATGGAGGTTGAAACAACGACTGCAAGTACATTAAGTATTTACTCCTGTACTGTATATCTAAATTTTCATCACATTGTTTTTGTAGTTTGATATTGTCGAGTTTAGCACATCCACTCTGTCATAGTGAAATATTAATAAATATAAATACTTTTCAGAACTATGAAATATATGTGATGTACAGTAAACAGCCTTCACCACTGAATCACCACCATTGCTAACTGATGGTCCACCATGTGATCATTAAATGCTAATTAAGCGAAAGATGTCCACCCAGTCATTGATTCATCCATGACGGAGTGGACACGTGTGCGTAATTTTTGCCACATTTTGGATTGATTATATTATAATCCGAAGACTTTTCATATTAACTAAAATTTGTAAGGAAGGGGAAAAATGTTGTAAATATAGACTTTAAAATCACTACGCTATGATGCCTTTAATTTGCTCATACAGTTTCTACATATAGTTATTTTTTTTTGTTAAATCATTATTATTATAATTATTATTATCTCTTTGAGGTCTTAAAAGCATTTTATAGCGATGGTGTGATGTTTATAGTGATGTAGTTAATCAATACAGTATAAACAATACAGCGTTCCTTATATATATATATATATATATATATATATATATATATATATATATATACTGTATACTGTATACTGTGTGTGTGTGTATATATATAAAATGGTGGCTCTATCATGACTGTTGTCTTATCACTCACTGGGTTCTGTCGCAGCAATTGTATTTGAAAACCAATGAAAATCCTTTTGAGGCAATCAATTTGTAAAAGCTATTTGTAATAGCTCTTGCACCCAGTGAGTGCTACTTGAGTCGTGATGTGGAAAGGCTTACAACTTTCATGTTATTACATAAAACGTTTGGCTTGTATGACTAAAGCTAACTGAACTGTTTTGAAATGAAAATAGAGATTTTTTTATTCTAAGAGTGAAAGTATGAGGCTTTTTCGGTTAGGTGTGATGTACACTGTATTTTGAGGCGGAAAAACTGTTGGACAGTACAATCTGTGATGCAGAGTACACTTCAATTAACTGTAGAATTCTAATACCATACTGGATTCAGACATGTGATGAACGTTATGGATGTAAAGTGAACTTTTCAAATAACTTTTTGTGTTCATAAGGCAAAAAATATTGCTTATATTGTAATGTCTAATACATGTTCTAGCATCATAAAGATTGATTCTGTAATATCAGCATATGTTTAATGAATAATCTTTATTTTTATAGCTATTAATTGTTCAGGTGTGCTAATAAAACCAGTTGATACGGTCCATGGGCAGTGCAGTATCTGTTTATTTAAGATCTATAATCCCATAGTGGGAGAGCAGCTGAGCATCTCATCATTCAGCTCTAGAAGAAGTGTAGGTGAATGTCAGCACTGATCTATTTTGGGTTGCAGCGCTCGGAGATGGTGGAACATGGTGTATTTCGACAGATTGGAGGGCTCAGTAGGAGGAAGCTCATGTTGTGGTGCAGGATACACAGTTTTTAAAGGTCTGCTTGCTTTGGACTCCCTCCTGTTCTCGGGTTTCTTGTCTGCATATTATCATATGATGTTAAAGTTATGAAATTCTGTGCATCTCTTTTTTTTTTTTTTTTTTTTTTTTGTAACCAAACAAACAAAATCATAGCATTCATTCATACCGTGCAGGATTGTTTAGCCTCTGGTCGCCGGAAAACATGGCACATTAAGGTCATTTAAGAGAATTAGTATACTGTTTTATATACAGTAGATAGGAGAATACATGGGATGTGATAAAGTTTGCTAAATGACCTAATGAAATGTATATCACTGTTAAGATTCATGCATTTTTAAACCTCAATTCTTGCAAAGCAAAATATGTTCTCTGCATAAACAGACCTGATTGACCTTTATGTGGTCATAAAATAATGTAAATGAGAAAATCATCTTTGTTTCTATAGGGTTAATTATGGCTTTAGACTATATGGACTTGCCAGCATTATGTATAAAGAATAAAATACAATAGGATGTGCTCTTCTGGTAAAAGAAACATCATCATGGTGGTCTGATTTAGTTTATTATTTTCCTATAACAGCAGAACCTGAAGTTTTTATTCCCCCTATACCACATAAATAATTGTTGACAAAAATGACATTATAATAATAAATATTTGTATATTGTAACATACAAATAACAAATGCAAATGAATATTTTATTGTACAGTTATACAAATTTTATTATACATATGGCGGCACGGTGACTTAGTGGTTGGCACTGCATTTGCATGTTCTCCTCATGCTTGGTGGGTTTCCTCCTCGTACTTTTTCCTCCCACTGTCCAAAGACATACTTAGGCTAATTGGCGTTCCCAAATTACCCATAATGTGTGAATGTGACCAGAGGTCGTATAATGGTTGTTAAAATGGGAATAAATACAAAGGCCACTATTGGCCATCATCATGGTCCCTAGTTGGCCTACAGAGATTCCTGGATGGATGGATTATACATGTAACAAATAAAATGTTATAAATAATATGCCAAGTCATTTGTCCAGATGATACTCTTGTGCTCAGAGTCCCATCCTAAAGACTCCTTCCGTAAATGTTGAGTAAACTTCTCCTTACGGAAGCCTTCATCATATCAAACATCATCATATCTTTTGATAAATTAAAAACCTATGTCCACATGGATTGACCATTAAAGGAATTCCTGGGAGGCCAGTGTTTCAGATGAGTCCTGTTATGGCTCTGGCAAACAAAAAAAGAAATTCCATCTTAATGGTGTCTAAGCACTAGTGAAACACTGGGATAAGTGCATTAGTGTAGCAGGGGATTATAAAGAGAAATAAAGGCTCTAAAAATAAAGGTTTTTACTCTCAGGACTGTGTTCCGAGTTGATCACTTCTCGTAACAAATGTGTGGATTTACCTTTTTGTGTTTCGTGGTACACTGAATGTTCTTACTTGCAGCAAAGGAGCTGTTTTGATATTAAATTGGAGGGTTTTTTTTTTTTTCGTGCTGCTTTTTCCCCCTAAAATAACTGGTGTATGTCTTCCTCTAACTGTACTTGTTTATCAAACGTTGCAGCTATTATTCAGAATATTTCGCAGCCGATGATGTAGATGACAGCTTACATATTTTAATTCTTATTAGGCAATTTTTGTAATTATCTAATTGCAGTGCTATCAAGGTGTGCAGTATTATCACATGTGAATGCACAATGAGGCGCATCTAATAGATTTCTGCTCTAAGACAGCTCATAGTTTTTAACCATTTACATCTTAAAACTTGACATCATTCTTTAATCATAACTCTAAATAAAGTGTTACATCTAAAGTGTAGAGGATACAACAACCACAGAATGGGAAAGTTGTTTAGTGTACTTATTTGATTTGGTATTTACTTGATTGATATGAGTCCTAATTCCTTAAATTGGTACAGATTGTCTTGTTTTCTAATCGGGATAAAAATGGCTGAAAATCGGCGCTATTCATTTTCATGGGAAAAAATCCTTAGAAAAAATATGAATTTTGGAAAATTCCTTAGGTAAGTAATAGGACACGTCACAAGGAGGGGATGAGGGATTGGCAAATGAAGCCTCCATTTTTCTGTGAAAAAAGGGGATGATCATTTTTGTTGTTAGTCTGCTCCTGTCATGGGGTTGCCACAGTGAACAATTCAATCCACACACAACTTCTAGATACATTTCCTGGGCAAACAACACTTGATTTGAAACAACACTCCCCTTTGACCAATCTTCTCCATCTTTTTTGTGTGGGTGGGTACAAAATTGAGCACGTCAGAATGAGCTAAATAAGGAGGGAGTTTTTCGCTGATTCACTTTTCCTGTACTCTAACTCTCCATAAATAATGGTCTGGGACAAAAATCGGTGGAAAAATGCTTTTTTTCCTTGGGAAATTGGCTGTCCAATTCCTTAGAAAATAATAGCATATGGTCTACTGGGAAGAGGAACAATTGTGCCGATTTTCAGCCCAAACGCTCCATCCATGCCACCCACATTTTTCACCAAAATAAAATTGAAGAATAATAAGAATGAAGATGTGCAATAATAATATTTAGCCTTACACCACCCCTACTAATAAATAATTGAAATAATAATATTAGGGGCTTTCAGCCTCTACCAATAATAAGACATACAATAATAATATTGGCTTGAGACTTTTGCACAGTACTGTAGATGGTCGATATGGCATGGGAAGCATTTTATTGCAGAGAGAATTCAATTATGAAAGTTGGCTGATTTATAATCAGTATTAATAATCAGTATTTGACTTACTGGGATTTGACTTTCATGCTTCAAGTACATTAAGACGTGTACTTTTTCACACGTTATACTTTTTTTAGTAGACAATTGAAAGCTTTTATCCATCATATCATGGACGATATCGATTAACAATATGTCCAATATCAATTAACAATATTGTGCAATACCAATTAAGAGTATCATGTGCTCTATCATTTAATAACATCATGTACGATATGAGTTAACAGTGTCATGTACGATATGAGTAAACAGTATCATGTACGATATGAGTTAACTGTGTCATGTGCGATATTGGTTAACAGTATCATGTGCAATGTCGGTTAACAGTATCATGTGCGAATTTGTTTAACAATATCATGTACGATATGAGTTAACAGTATCATGTACGATATGAGTTAACAGTATCATGTACGATATGAGTTAACAGTATCATGTACGATATGAGTTAACAGTGTCATGTGCAATGTCGGTTAACAGTATCATGTGCGAATTTGTTTAATAGTATCATGTACGATATGAGTTAACAGTATCATGTACGATATGAGTTAACAGTATCATGTGCGATATCGGTTAACAATATCATGTACGATATGAGTTAACAGTATCATGTGCGATATTGGTGAACAGTATCATGTGCAATGTCGGTTAACAGTATCATGTGCGAATTTGTTTAACAGTATCATGTACGATATGAGTTAACAGTATCATGTGCGATATCGGTTAACAATATCATGTACGATATGAGTTAACAGTATCATGTGCGATATTGGTTAACAGTATCATGTGCATTGTCGGTTAACAGTATCATGTGCGATGTCGGTTAACAGTATCATGTGCAATGTCGGTTAACAGTATCATGTGCAATGTCGGTTAACAGTATCATGTGCGAATTTGTTTAACAATATCATGTACGATATGAGTTAACAGTATCATGTACGATATGAGTTAACAGTATCATGTACAATATGAGTTAACAATATCATGTACGATATGAGTTAACAGTATCATCTGCGAATTTGTTTAACAATATCATGTACGATATGAGTTAACAGTATCATGTACGATATGAGTTAACAGTATCATGTACGATATGAGTTAACAGTGTCATGTGCAATGTCGGTTAACAGTATCATGTGCGAATTTGTTTAATAGTATCATGTACGATATGAGTTAACAGTATCATGTACGATATGAGTTAACAGTATCATGTGCGATATCGGTTAACAATATCATGTACGATATGAGTTAACAGTATCATGTGCGATATTGGTTAACAGTATCATGTGCATTGTCGGTTAACAGTATCATGTGCAATGTCGGTTAACAGTATCATGTGCGAATTTGTTTAACAATATCATGTACGATATGAGTTAACAGTATCATGTACGATCTCGGTTAACAGTATCATGTGCGATATCGGTTAACAATATCATGTACGATATGAGTTAACAGTATCATGTGCGATATTGGTTAACAGTATCATGTGCATTGTCGGTTAACAGTATCATGTGCAATGTCGGTTAACAGTATCATGTGCGAATTTGTTTAACAATATCATGTACGATATGAGTTAACAGTATCATGTACGATCTCGGTTAACAGTATCATGTGCGATATTGTTTAACAATATCATGTACGATATGAGTTAACAGTATCATGTGCGATATCGGTTAACAATATCATGTACGATATCAATTAACAATATTGTGCAATATCAATTAACAATATTGTGCAATATCAATTAACAGTATCATGTGCTCTATCATTTAACAATATCATGTACAATATGAGTTAACAATATCGTGCGATATCGTTTAACAATATCATGTATGATATGAGTTAACAGTATCATGTGCGATATCGTTTAACAATATCAAGTCAAGTCAAGTAGGCTTTTATTGTCATTCCAACCATATACAGTTAGTACACAGTGAAATGAAACAACGTTCCTCCAGGACCAAGGTGCTATATACATGCATTTTATATATACAACATTTTTACATTTTTAAGTTAACCTTAGAGAACTATCAAATTTCTATACAAAAAATACACAATAGACAAAGTGCACGTGCAAATGTGCAAACAAAGAGGTACATGACAGACACAACAATGTAACACATAACAGTACTTTTATTTTTTACATTTTTTTTTTTTATCATGTTCGATATGAGTTAACAGTATCATGTGCAATATCGGTTAACAGTATCAGGTGCGATATTGTTTAACAGTATCATGTGCGATGTCGATGAACAATATCATGCAATATAATTTTGCATTGTCATATGTAATATCATTTAGCAATATCATGTGCAATATGTACAATTCTACATCGGAATCTGCTATTCTGCTATTCCTATTGCTACCGGTTACTGTATTCTATTTTTGTCGGCTTTTGCATTCTACTTTTGTCGATCTTATGTTTAGTTTGTCTATTTTTATTTACTTTATTTATTACTTCATTTCATTGTGTGGATATTTTTTTACTCTCTTTTCTCTTGGAGCAATCTCTGGCACATGGATTTCTTCTGGGATTAATAAAATTTAAGCAAGATTAAAATTTGTACATTAACTAGAAAGGGATGTTTATACTTTGACATTAGTACTTTGCAACAAATGCGGTGTCTTAAAACTAAACCAGGTTGTTGAGTTCAACAGTTTTTGAATAGGTAACGTACTATAAGTTCAAACGTGGCATTATGTTCCTTTTTTTGATTCATGTATATTGTGTACGACATCAGCTCGAGTTTAGAGCCCATGCTCGTTTGCTATGCCTTTGTACCACAGCAGGTTAATAAGGTTTGGCAGTGTGTTGATGTATGAAGTGTGGCAGACAAAAGAGCAGTGTTTTCTTGAATATCTCTCATTTTTTGTTCTGCTTTCATCCTCACACCTGATTTATGAGAAGACTCTGCCATACTGTATTTAAATTCATTACAAGCATCAAATCACAACACACTAGCTCTTTCTACATGAACCATTCACTGGTTCATTGAGATTGTTTCAAATGTCATGAAATGTTAATTAAATCATTTTTTTGTTCATTGTGTTTGGTCACATTCATTTTATTTCAGGATGGGCAAAGTAGTTTTTTTTTTATTTTTTAAACAGAAAGCGAATAGACCAATGCACACTGAAAAGCCAAGACATTAAAACCACCTGTCTAATATTCAGTGTTCCTTGAGTTCCCAAAACAGCTGTGCCACATCAGGACATTGTCTTCACTGGACGTCTATAGGTGTGCGGAGGTATCTGCCATCACCATATCAGATATCCATATGCTAACTATCCATCATTGGGATACATAAGGATTGGGATTTGTGGGATTTATTCAGTTCAAGGTCAGATCAACATCTTGAACTCTTTGTCATGTTCCTCAATCTATTCCTTGTCACAATTTTTGCAGTGTGCCAGGGCACATAATTTTTTAGAAGATGATACTTCCATTAGGGAATAACTTTTCTGTGGTGTGTACACTGGTTCTGCAACAACATTTAGCTACAGTAGGTGGTGCCTGCAAAAGTAACACCTGCATGAATAGCAGGACCCAAGGCTTTCAGGAGAACATTGGCCTTCTTCTCATAGTCCATGCTGGTGCCATCTCTTCCCCAGGAAAGCAACACTCCATGTCCAACCATTTACATGATAAAAAAAATAGTTATTACTCAGATCAGGCCAGCTTTTTCCATTGTTCCATTGTCCAGTTCTGATGCGCGCAAGTCCATTGTATCAGCATGGGCACTCTGTGTTTTGACACCTCTTTATTATAGCTAGTATTGCCTTTTTTTTTCTTTCTTTTTTTTTTTGGATTTTTTCCCCGATTTTTCTCCCTAATTTAGTTATTGAACTGCTCGCTCGCGCACCGTTGGGGGCGGCGTAACACACTCGGAGGACAGCGCTACCCGCTCCCTCTGCTGCGCGAGCTCACAGACGCCCCTGACTGGCTGTAGAGCCGTGATTAATGTCGGAGCACTAAGTACCTCTCATCCCTCCCCCCTGAGAGAGTTCGGCCAATCAGCTCTCTCTAGACCTCCTGCTGCGAGAGGTTACAGCACCACCCGGGATTCGAACTAGCGATCTCCGGATGATCGGGCGAGCGCTTTAACCACTGCGCACACATTAGTGAGTCCGGGTTGATTCTTCCTTGGACCATTGCATGCAGGTAACACCCCAGAAGACCTGCTGTGTTGGCCCACTTTCACATTTCTCCTGCATCCAACTAATCAGCTTTAAGAACCAAGTATTCATACTGTATGCTTCCTGATACTGTATACCCCACACCTTAACAGGTACAATTGTAACAAGATAACCAATAAGTTTCACTTCACCTTTCCATCGTATAAATGCTATGGCTGATCAGTGTACAGTATATGATGCTGACAAACATAACTATATGCAGTTCTTTATTTTTTTTTTCTTACAGCTGATTGACCCATGTAACTCCAATTTATAATATTACCATAGTCACTTTCATTGTTGCAGATAAGAGGCTGGTGAGGGACAGCAGCATACCAGAGATCACCAATGGTTTTTAGAGTGCCGTGTTGGCTCTGGGACTCAGCTAATGAGTTTTATAATAAGCCTTTGAATCTCTCTGTTGTCTCAGTATTTGTTCTAAGAAGGCTCCGTGAATTCCCCAGCTGAGGTGCCCCATTATGGTTGCTTGAAACAAATTTCATGACTCGAAGGCAGACGAGAAAGCAAACGCTGCCATGGCGTCAATGAGCCGACGAGAATACAAAAAGGTGCGAATTTTAAATGCTCCCAGAGAAACTGTTTCTGATATATTATCTCCTCCCTCAATAGAGCTCAGTGTACTTGCGTCTGCCTCACTGTGACAGTAAAGTGCCTTTGAAGTTTTTTTTCTAAATATATAAAAAAAAAAAAAAAAAATATATATATATATATATATATGTCATTCATTACGTTCAGGTCAACAGCTGACTTTCATTGCTAAGCCTAGACCTTTACCAACTGAAGCAACCCCAGATCATAGCACTGTCTACAGAGACTTGTACAGCAGTCGCTATGTTTGATTGGAATGCCCATCACACTGGCATAGGGTCAGACTGAACTCATCATACCGCATGACCTTTTTTTCCATTATTCTGAAGTCAATTCTTTATGCAAATTGAAGCCTTTCTTTCTGATCAGCAGAAGTGATTTTCTTATGGCCACACAGCTGTTTAGTCCCAATCCTGTTCGGTATAGTTTGTACCATGAAATTTCACCAAATGTTTATATGATCTCCATTTATGGTTTTTCTTTAACCACGTTTCTTCCACAAAGTTGACAGTTCAGCATTATGTTTCCAGGGTTTGATGACGTGTTGAATGTTTCTTAACCCGGATCCATTACTTTTACATTTCTTTAGTTCTTTTCTTTGTTCGATGCAGCCCAGTAATTTGACCCCGCTGACATGGTGACCTTTTTTGGCCAGGCAGTTTACATTATAATGGGGGGAAAGTGTGACCTCAGTGACATTGATCATGGTATGGTTGTTGGTGCCAGATGAACTGGTTTAGAGAACTGCTGATTTTACACAAAATAGTCTATTGTGTTGGACAGAGCAAAAAAACGTCCAGTGAGTGGGAGTTCTGTGTGCAGAAATGCCTTACGGATGAGAGAGAGGTCAGAGAGGAATGGCTAGACTCAAGTCATTATAACCCTTCTCAAGTAACCTCTATGTACCACCATGCTGGTGCTGAAACTGGACAGAACACCAAATCTCATACCCGAAATATTGACCAAATTACTTTTTATTGATGGCATGATGAAACAATATAATATTGTCATAAGAGAATAATAAACATATACAGTACTCATTTACTGTACTTTGTGATTTGTCTATCCCCTTATAGAGCTGTCCAGATACTGATGATAGAGCTGATGCTCACCTGGAGCACTATATCCGTATCAAATCAGGCATGTTGTTGACTGATGGGACATTATGGACAAGCACATGAAATACAGTGACTCATTTATAAAGGGAAGGGGAGGAAGCAGCAAGACCACATTAGCAACCACATTGTAAATAACCACGTTGATCTGAAAAGCATCTCTAAATACGTACTGTACACAACATGTCAAAACTTGAGGCATATGAACTAGCACTGCAGATGAACATGTCAGGTTTCATTACTGCCACCCAAGAATAGTTTTAGGATTCTAAAGTAGCAGCACCAGATTGAGTTAAGTTTGTAAATAGTGTACATTTTGAATGTTGTAAAAATGATAGAATGTGCACGCTTACATCTATTAGACACAATATGAAAACCAACTAGGCTGTGCTTCACACATACACCAATGAGCCTTGGGCATCCATCAGTTCTCCTTCCATAGGGAATAAATAATACCAGGAACACGCCACATGACCTCCCATTTTGGAGATGCTCTGACCCAGTTGTCTAGACATCACATTTTCTTTTTTCACATTTTCATCACATTTCTGTCTTTTTTCAGAATCTTTCAGATCATTGTGGTTGTCTATTCTTTCAGCTTTCAACACATCAACTTTAAGAACTGACTGTTGATTTGCTTTCAACACAATACACCCTAATACACCCTGTCTTTATCTTGCCTAAACCCAGTACTGTATGTCATGTACAGTACATGTTAGTCCGGATATGTCAGTTCTTTGTAAAAAGGCCTATGAACTACATAATATCTAGACTGTCTCTGAGCACTCTTTCTCCATAATGAACCATAGAGAGCATGCTTCTAAGGAACCAGACTTGTCATATTGATTGAGTTGTTGCTAGATACTGTTCTTCTCAGGGACACTTTATTCCATCCCTTTATCTGTAAAGTAAAAATAAACCTCTTGGGAAAACCCACACAGTACTTAGTTACTGGGCTTTATTGTATGATTTCAAATATATATTTTTTTGTTTTTTCTTTGCACTTCCATTTGTTTAAGACTCAGTGTAATGTAAGAGAAATATATATACTGTATACAGGGGTTGGACAATGAAACTGAAACACTGGCCAATTTAGTGATGGAGGTTTCAGGCTAAATTTAACCAGCTTGGTGGCCAATCTTCATTGATTGCACATTCCACCAGTAAGAGTAGAGTGTGAATGTTTAATTAGCAGAGTAATAGCACAGTTTTGCTTAAAATTTTGCAATGCACAGAACATTATGCGTGACATATTAGAGTTCAAAAAAGGATTTTTTCAAATTGTTGGTGTGTGTCTCACTGGCGCATCTGTAACCAAGACAACAAGTCTTTGTGATGTATCAGGAGCCACGGTATCTAGGGTAATATCAGCATACCACCAAGAAGGACGAACCACATGGGAGGTGAACATCTCCCATGACCTGCACAGCCACCAGATCTAAATATTATTGAGCCACTTTGGTGTGTTTTGGAGGAGCGACTCAGGAAACGTTTTCCTCCACCAGCATCACGTAGTGACCTGAGCACTTTTCTGCAAAAAGAACGGCTCAAAATCCCTCTGGTCACTGTGCAGGACTTGTATCTGTCATTACCAAGATGAATTTCATGCTGTATTGCCCGCAAAAGGAGGCCCTACAACATACTAATGAATTATTGTGGTCTAAAACCAGGCGTTTCATCTTCATTGTCCAACCCCTACAGTGTGTGTGTGTGTGTGTGTGTGTATATATATAAAAATATATAAAAAAAGGACAACATGGGAAGAGCAAAGCCACATATCTTAGATACTCAGATACCTGAGTAAAACATGAACCAACAACTGAACAGGTGTCCTTATCATACAGCTAGGTAATATGACGAATAGGGCTGAAAGTTTTCATCAGCGTAATAGATTACGTAAATATGTGGATTGTGTGAGGTGCTTCGATGCGTTGCAATGTTTATGCTCATCCGGTTTTATGGCACCGCATGGTGAAAATGAGACTCTATCCCCAAAAGCCCAAATCCAATTCTTTAAACCAAATGGTCCACTGCACGCTGTGTGAAACTGTAATGGCCTGCCACATCAGCTCTGCAACTGCTGCATCTCAAGAGAAAAACAACTAGGGTCTATCGGATCTACAAAACAAGAAAGCATCAGCGTAAAGAAATGAATTACAATTAATAATCTAATTAATAATCAGTGAGTGGTCCAATTGATAGGTGGTATCAATGACTGGGAGCTGCTACGGTCTTGTCTGTTGTGTTTCAGATAAGAACTTCCTAAAGAGAAGACTCTTTAATGCCGGTGATAACGGCTAATATGGCAGTATCCCTTACCAGCACATTTATTTTTGGTTGTATAGAGTTGAAGTTGTTGTTATATAATGGCAAGTTACCCAAAGATTTGATCGATTAAGCAATCACCTAGTTAGACCTAGTTAGAGTAGTTAATGAGGCAAGGATAGTTGTTATAATAAAGAACTAACCAAAAATAAATCGATCGATTTAGTGACACAAAAAATGTTAGTTGCAGCTTTAAATCTAATATAAATATTGTAATCCTCAAAGTCCTGAAAAGAAATAAGTTCTGCAAAATTGTATTTTTAAATAGTTTTAAATTTAGCTTATTTATTTATTTATTTTAGTTTAGTTTTTGTTGTTGTTGATATTTATTTATTTATTTTTGTTTAAAAATGTAAAATTGTAATAAAATTCTAAAAATAAATAAAAAATAACGTTACTTTCTCATTTTCTGGATTTTACAGCTGAACCACCAAAGCCCTATAGAATTTTCTTCTAGTGTAGTTATACATTTAAAATTTTCCACCCTCACTTTCCTTCTATAGTCCTTCATATCATGTTCAGTCAAGCAAAGGCAGCATGAAGAGATTCTTAGGCTTATTCTCTTCCACTACTGCCGACATTGTCTTTACTTTGAAAAAAAAAAATAAAATAAAATAAAATAAAGCTCAGACCGAATTTTAAAATAAACTAAATATTGTAGTGTAATGATAAAGTGTGAGGAGATGTGTAGACCTGTAATAATGTGAGTTGGTTATTCCCTGCATATTGCAGCATTGATATTAATTATGTGAAAAACGATAGCTGTAATCTAACACGTACATCAAGGGAACATGAAAATATTAAACTGTTTCTGCTATACAGTACTTTATGTACTCAGTATCTAATAGAACAAACACTCTGCAGGAACAATTTAACCCATTTAAAGATTAATGCATAACTACAGATTCAGTTCTATAGCAGGGGTGATGAAATGACACACCCAGATGTCAGGACTAGTCATTTCTCTTATTTACAATTACCTAGAGTTTATCATACAGTAGTTTCCTTCAGGGTGATGTCAGATCTTTTTAAGCCATAACTCCGTAGATGCAATATATTAGCCATGTGTATTGTATGCTGATTAAGGGAGAAAGTTTCTGGTGTAGGAACATAGATGAAACTAAGTAAAGTCCAGCACAAATCTTTCATAAAACTTTCCTTCAAGTAAATCTGCAGCTACCCCATGGTACATAGCTGTCAGACTCCAAATCTCTGAAACAAAACTTTATCAACAGCTTGCTGACTTTCTGTTAAAGCCACATTAACATAATAGGAAACTTGGGAAATTGGAGATGATGATAATAGTCAGACTTCAGTCGGTATGAATGCACCAGCTAACAGTCTTGCTATATGTTATTACATTACTTTAGCCATTTTTTTGCATATCCAAAAAAAAAGAAAAATCAACAAAAAATCTATTTATTTAAGTAATTAAATTCAAAATTTTAAACTTGTGTACTATATAGATTCATTACACACAGACTGATGTATTCCAGTTGTTTATTTTGATAATTATGGCTTACAGCTAATGAAAACCCAAAATTAAACACATTATTATGCTGATCATTCTCTGCTATCCGTTATCACCCAGATGAGGATGGGTTCCCTGTTGAGTCTGATTCCTCTCAAGGTTTCTTCCTATTACCATCTCAGGGAGTTTTTCCTTGCCACCGTCGCCCTCGGCTTGCTCATCAGGGACAATCTTATCATTTTGATTCATACACATTGCATAAAAACTTACTTCTTTTTATTGTGTAAAGCTGCTTTGCGACAATGTCAATTGTTAAAAGCGCTATATAAATAAAATTGAATTGAATTGAATTGAATTCAGTATCTCAGCTCCCGAGTGGTGCACAAGATAAGGGTCAAGGGAGCAGATTGGCCATGCTTTCACGTTGCACTCTCATCTTATGAGCAGCAGTTCAAAAAAAGATCCTGTCAGCTGGCACGATAGCCTTCGCCCTTCCTGGTAATTAGCTGTTGCCTCAATTTTCAGTTGGATTTTATTTGCACAAAATATCTATCCAGTAACCTGGGGCATTTTATTTATTTATTTTTTTGAGAAACGTTCGAGTGTGAGAGAGACCTTTAACCCTGTGCAGTTTTGGAGAAGGTTATTTAATAGTCCTTGTTTATTTATGAACCTACAACAAAGTTACAAAAATGATTACATATATGGTCAGTTTTTAATTCTTAAACAGAAAGAATATTTTTTTTTATTCCGATAAAAAATAAATAAATAAATAAATCCAAGTTACATTGGTTCATAAGGCCAGAAAGTGCATCTTTAAAATGAACTTACCTAAGAACATAATTCTTAAATTATATTTTTACCACCTGTACTGCCTGTAGGTGCCACAGTTTATTAGTGCTTAGCACTGTCGCCCTGCACCTCCAGGGTCATGGTTTGATTTCCTTGTCTTTGATTCTGATGTCTGAGTCATGTGTCTCATGTGTACACTGAGATGAACTGGTTGGTTCACTGCCGAGTTGAATCATAACTGGTAATATCCAATCAGGAAGTCATAAACTGGCACTGAGGAAGCAATGGAAAGCAATTAAAATGTAGTGCATTAAAATAAGAGCTTTGGTCTCTAGTTTGTACTGTATGTCTATAGTTAAAGCAGGTGAATGTTGACACTCTGTCTGTAAATGTGTTCAGTTCAAGAGGACGATAACTGAATAAAACCGAGGTGTAATGATTTTAGTCACATTCAGAGCAGAACGGTTTAAGGGGTAGGAGACGTACCATCTGGTTATCAAACCACTGGCGTAATTTCCTGTTTTTAAGACTAATGGGATTAGTAATTAAAGTTGAGTGTTTCATCAATGCTAACGGTCAGTCTTTTAAATGCACGCACAGGTTTAATCATATTGAGCAAAAATGAGTGGGAACCGTTTAAAAAAAAATTAAAGGCTTTTAAAAATTTCTTATATTCTTAATGTGTATGGCGGCATGGTGGCTTAGTAACTGTCGCTCAACACCTCCAGGGTACAGATTCGATTCCCACATCGGGCCTGTGATCATGGAGTTTGCATTTTCTACCTGTGCTTGGTGGGTTTTCTCCAGAGACTCCGGTTTCCTCCAACAGTCCAAAGACATGTAGGTTAGACTCATTGGTGTTTCCAAATGAACTGTAGTGTGTGTGTGTGCTTGTGTGCGCGCCCTGCAATGGACTGGCACCCTGCCTAGGGTACACCCTGCCTTGTTCCGTAAGTCTCCTGGGATAGGCTCCAGGTTCCCCGTGACCCTGCATACAGGATAAAGCGGTATAGACAGGACAATGTTCTTGATGTCTCAGTTGGTCTCAGCTGTGAATATTTTGACTGCAATAGTGACTTGCATTTTGGGGAAATGATGATGACTTCTGGAGACGTTCCATGGATACATTTGCACTGAGATTTTAATGTAGTGTTAAGGACAATAACACCCAATAACTTCACACATTAATGTGCCAGTAATCAGCAGGTTGAGGTCACATGGCAGAACAGATGGATGCCACATGTTTGAGTAAGGCCTTTAGCTCTCACATGGTGAAAATAGTATTTTGATTGGAATTTGCCTCACTTCTAAATTGCCTTGGCTAAAAGGAAAGCCAAATAAAATGTTAATACAATCAGTTTGTCAGCCAAATGTCAAAAAAACTTTAACTGAGCTTTAAATCGAGCCTTACAGTTGCTTACAACCATTGAAATGCCGCCCTACATCGTCTAGGGATCATTTTCTAACCAAATGTAAATGTGTAATTGATTTGTTTTTTTCTCCTGTACGTTTGCCCTCACTGAGCTTCTCTATATAACCATAGAGATCTTGGTCTTTACGCTTGACCTTTAAAGCAGTGAGAAATTGAGGTCATTTACTGTGGCAGTCCAATTATATCGTGCTCCTAGTTAAATTCAACACAAAAGGTCTCCAGAAGGTTTAAAAGTAATAACAGCATTGAGGAGGCTGACCAATAAAATGCCGATACTGGCTTGTACACTGATCAGCCATACTATTAAAGCCACTTTTGCGCTGGCGAAACAGCTCTAACCCATTGAGCAAGTTGGACTTCATAAGACATCTGAAGGTGTGCTGTGGTATCTGCCACCAAGATTTAGCAGCTGTACTATACTGTACATTGTGGGGCCACACAAGGGGTCATGTTTATAGACAATTTTAGCAGTGAACAGGGTTCAGCATGGGAATGGTTTGCAGGAAAGTGCAATGAACTATTTGTTCTGACACCTTTATCCAGCATAAATTTTTTTCTTAGGACTTTTGGGATTGCACTAGACAGCATAACCTTTGCTTTGCCATGCTCATTGACACATTTCTTTCTGACCACATACTGTAGTTGTAGATGATTTATAATTATTCTTCAAGGTTTACAAAAATGTTCAACACCAAATTTCCATACATTTAGCATTCTCCTTAATAGTTTTCTTTGCTTGATGTAGCTTAAAAAAATTGACTAAAACATGACTTATTTGGCCAGGCAGTATACATTGGGTTCCTGAAGTACCCTACCCTCTATGCACAAATGATTGAATTATGAAGTCACTTTATAAAGAATCACAATTAAAAGATTTTAAAGTGCCAGTATCAGAACTTTTAAAAGAAACCGTAGAAGAAAATAAAAAATATTTTTGTGGGAAAAAGAACCTTTTTTTTTTTTTTTATTGTTGCACATTTTTCTGTATAAGTAAATATGCCATTATCTTTATATGCTTGTTTTAAATATTTTTTTATATACAGTAGAACCTTGGATTATGAGCATAATTCGTTCTGGAAGTGGGCTCGTATTCCAAAACACTCGAAAACCAAATCGAATTTTCCCATAAGAAATAATGAAAACTCAAATTATTTGTTCCACAGCCCAAAAGAATAAATACATAAAAATAATTAATACGATATATAAAGTAAAACTAAAACAAATACACACACACACACACACACACACACACATTAACGGAAAGATCGGAAAAATTAGGAAGGGACATCACTAATGACACTCGCGTGAGTAAAGTAAAAACAAAAATAAATGAACCAGCACTTTACTTTTAACAAGAATTGCGACAGAGCAGAGTTTCATTATACTCGCCGCTCGTAATCCAAGACATGCTCGTTTTTTTAAGTTAACATTTATTAAAAATCCTTGCTCTTCTTACGGACTTTGATTTGCAACATAATTACAACGAAGAATTTTTTCTAATCATAAAAGTAAAAAGAAAATAATAATAATTATTTATAAAGCCACAGACCTTCTTTTGTATAAGGTAACTTTTGTATTAGATAGTGTAACCCTACTCTTTATAATAAAAAAAAAAAAAAAAAACTTCATCACAGAGATAGGAGAATTTGCCTAAAGTACAACTCGCTTAGAAATACTTTATTAATCGTGTTTTTATAATAGGGTGGAAGGATGAAATCAGCTCCTGAGAGACTGAGGGAAAGTTTCTGTGGTCTTTTTAAGCTGACTCTACATCTGGTGCAAACTAATACAGCCCTATAATAAAGAATGTTGGTGAGCAGGTTATTATGAGCAGCAGTGTCGGGGAACCTGGTCAGAAATGAGGATAAGATAAAGGCAGACAAATTAAACAGGTCCTTCTCCAGAGTCACACAATCTCAGACGAATTAGGTTCGCCTTTCAGCATGAGAATGACCTGAATCGTACCATCGAGTTAGAACTGGATGCATCGATATGACTTTGAGGAAAGGTATTACTGTAAATGTCCATAACCCAACCAAAGCCCAGATTATGCAGAGCGACCTGACAATTGAAAGCAGTACGGTCTGGCTGAGACTAAGATGATCTTCCAGATGTAATGGAAGAAATTCCTAAAATCCAGATGTGCAGCGCTTGTAGAGACTAAACAAAGAAGCCTAAAACTATAATTGTTGTCAAACATGCCCGTTTTCTTTCTTTTTTTTTTTTTATAAAAAGATAATTTACACAAATTCATAAAGAAAGTGTTTTTATTTTTGTCAATGTAATCTATTTTAAAATGAATCTGCAATACATTATATAAAGTGTAAACTGTGCATTCATTTTAATACGAAGAGTGAATGAATGCATAAAACGATTGACATTTACAGAAGACTTCTAGCACAGTATGGTAATGGGATTCTCAGCCGCAGTAAGTCCATGAATGACGAGTGATCCTTGAAAATCAGCAGTGCTTTTGTTGCCAACTTGCAGCAGAGACGCATCTGTCTGTGGGAACTGTACACACAGTCATTCACAAACAACGCTTGCACATTTCAGGATCTCGGCTGGGAATTATTGCCTCATCCCTCGTACAGTACTGATCCCGCTCCAAGCCATCTGCACATGTTTGGGCTATTAACGGAGTTCCTGGGAGGCCGGCATTTCAGACGTTTCGTTCATGGCTGTGGTGTACTGAGAAAATTATTTACCATTATGGTATCCAAGCACTAGTGAAACGCTGGGAAAAGTGTGTTAGTGTAGCAGAGGATTGAATAGAGAAATTAAGGTAGTTTTTAAGGTAGTCTCAACTACTGTATGTCCTGTTATTCTGCATTCAGAAGTCCCAGTTTGGCTCAAACGCCTCTCCTTATATATGAACACATCTGTAAGCACCCAAAGTAGCAGCCATTCCAGCTTGATATGAAATGAACCACGTCAGAAAATTAAAAATGGCACCCAACTACCTGTACTGAAGCAATTGGTTTCTACTTCATTTAACATTTCAATAGGTGCTCAAATAGAAATGCATCCAATATGTAAGGAATCCGGATAATCAAAACTTCATACAGAATGTGACATACAGTATCTGACTTCACAGAAGGGTCTCATTCCATGCCACTGAAACTTTCCACTGAAAGCTTTAGTCACCACATTAATATATTTATTAACACTGCCCTTATTGGTCAGCGGTGTCCATTTGCATTAGCATCTCATTGCATTAGCATTCTGTCTCTTGTCCTGGCGGTTTCCTTCATAGGCTGATTTTTTACAAGCTGTGTGATTTGCATAGTGCCAGGCTCTGAACAGACTTCAATCTTTCATTACAGCATGAACCAGATGACCAGCGAGAATACCAACGTGTCGCATGCTTCAGGAGTGCCACTCCGAATCATTAATCACACTGTTCCATGCATTTTGGAGTTGTTGACTTGTGTAGCACACGGACAGATGTTTGGGAGCTAACGAGTTGCTTGATCACGTTCCAGCACTGCACTGCGGGACCAAGGGCTCATTTGCATCAACCAAATCCTTTATTCTTCCTTGCCCCATAAACACGGCACAGCAGCCTGTCAGAGGAACGCTTGGGGAGAACATGCGGTTTTCCACTTTACTTACCTAATGGCTGGCTTGCTTCATAAATCAGTGCTATTTAACACTTGCACGTAAAATGGGTTGGCGATCGTTTTACTGCTAGTTCGGATATGTTTAACTGTCCAAGCTTTTGTTTTAAAATCAAGAAATAATCATCAAATCACGTTGAAACACATTAAACATGGTCTGATGTTATTATTAACTTTTATTAAGTTTTTATTTAAGTATTCTATGCTGACCGTCTACTTTATTTGGTTTTGAACTCAAGTATCTAATCAGCCAGCTACATGGCAGCAACTGTAATGCATGTAGACATGGCCGCAACGATCTGCTGGAGTTACAGTACCAGTTTGGTTGTTGGTGCCAGACGTCCTGGTTTGAGTATTTCCGAAACTGCTGAGATCTACTGGGATTTCCACTCGTAGCCATCGTTACAGGGAATGCTCTGAAAAAGAGAAAATATCCAGTGAGCAGCAGTTCTCCGGACTTCTCTTGTTGAGGTCAGAGAATGACCAGACTGGTTCGAGCTTATAGAAAGGCAACAGTACCTCAAATGACATTTCATTACAACTGAGGTATACAGAAGAGCATCTCTGAATGCACAACCCGCTGACCTTGAAAAAGATGACCTACAGCAACAAAAGACTGCACCGGTTGAAATTCCTGTCAGCTAAGAACAAGAAAATGAGGCTATAGTTTGCATGAGCTCGCCAAAATTGGTAAACAGAAAATTGAAAACATATTGCCTGGGGTGACAAATCTCGATAGCTGCTGCGACATTTGGATTGTGGGATCAGAATTTGGCATAAACAGCATAAAAGCATGAATCCATCTTGCCTTGTATCAACAGGCTGGTGGTGGTGGTAGTGGTGGTGGTGGTTAATGGTATAGTGGTATATTCTTGGAACACTTTGGGCCCTTGTTTAAATCTCACAGGCCCCTTGAGTATGTCTCTCTGACAACAGAATAACTAGCATCACTAAACTAAAATCATCTCAGACTGGTTACTTGAACATGACATTAAGTTCACTGTACTCAAATGGCCTCTAGAGTCATCAGATCTCAATCCTATAGAGCACCTTTGGGGATGTGGTAGACAGTCACATCATGGATGTGCAGCCAACAAACCTGCAGCAACTGTATGACACCATCATGTCAATATGGAGCAAAATCTCTAAGGAATGTTTCTAGCACATTGTTAAATCTATGCCATGAAGAATTAATGGAGTTCTGAAGGCCAACCCAGTGCTAGCAAGATGTACCTAATGAAGTGCCCAGTGAGAGTATTTCAGCTGGCATAACCAATAATAAAGCGAAATTAACGGCAAACTCAGGAGCTATGGCCATACCTTTTGAAATCAGCATCTATGATCCTGGAACTTTATATGAGTAAAAGTACCACAGGGTGTTGAATGTGTGAACCTTATGGGTCTGAAGGTGTGCATTGCTTTTGCATAACAGCACAGCTAGGAAAGTAGCTCTGGCTGTAACATGAATGATGGATTAATATTAGTGCACTCAGTCTAATATCCCATTGTTTCTATAGTAACAGCACATTCAACTGGACAAGGCAAAATATAATGTATAATCTTTGATGTGGTGATTTTTTCCCTTCTTTTTAAGCGACTTTCTTAGCACTGAACGTCTTTAGGATCTTCAGGAGTTCAAATTTTGTGGTGTCTCAGTAAAGTAATAGGCAGTTCTTGGAGTGGAGAGCAAGAGAGAGCAATAGAGAGAGATTGTAATTGCTGTCAAAGTGTCCACTCCAGACTGGTGTGTGTTCTGGGTTAGTGGCACTCCATTTGCATGTTGTGCTGCATCACACCCCAGGCATGCATTATGTTGGTATAACAGCATACAAAATGTATGGCCTAAACAGCTTCGTACTGCATTTTCATGATAATGAGGTAAATTCACAGGCTTGATATCTAACCTCTTGCAGAGAGCTACATGACAATAAAAACCTTCAGTACAATGTTGTTTGTTGTCTTTCTCCCTATAGAAATGTTTAACAAATAATCATTAATCGATTAATTGGTGTTAAGAATTGAATTATACATGTATTAATCAGTATGGTTTGTGTTTCATGTAGCAGTAACATCCACTTCCCAACTGTAATCTAACGTCTCCTTACACGCGTCCTAACAACTTATTTGAACAGCTGGGAATTTGGGATTCCTTTCATGACCACCAGATCTGAGTCTGTCTGCCTATAATCAACTCCAGTTTAGTTTTATTTATACAGTGGAACCTTGGATTGCAATTAACTCGGTTTACGAGTGTTTCGCAAGACGAGCAACGATTTTGACTTGAAAAACGAGCATGTCTTGGTTTACGAGTGTAGAGTTTTTGACACCGACACACACACACACACTCTCGCCTTTACACCCCCCTCCCCGGCTTTACACAGACACACACACTCTGCTCTACACAGAAACTGCTCTGTCGCGATTCTATTCAAAGGTAAGGTGCTGGTTCATTTGTTTTGTTTTATTTTACTTTACAGCAGTGATTCTGTTAGTCTGCACTCACGCGAGTGTCATTAGAGAGATTTCTTTTTTTCCCGTTAAAACAGTGTTTCCGTTGTGTGTGTTTGTTGTGAAACTTAAAAAGCGAGGTGGGGGGAGGGAGGAGGAGTTTTACTGTGTAAGACAAGGCGAAGGAAGGGGCTAATTCCACACACACACACACATGCACACAGCGTCTGCTCGCACAAACGGAAACATTTATCTGTTGGGATTTATTTTAACTTTTTTTAAAGCTAAAGTGCAGGTTCATTTGTTTTATTTTTACTTTATATATTGTATTAATTATTTTTCTGTATTTATTTTTCGGGCTGTGGAACTAATTATTTGAGTTTTCATTATTTCTTATGGAAAGATTTGATTTGGTTTACAAGAATACGAGCCTGCTTCCGCAACGAATTATGCTCGTGATCCAGGGTTCCACTGTATAGTGCTTTTAACAATGTTCATTGTCGCAAAGCAGCTGTACAGAGAAAACCAAAAAAATATCGGAAATTATGGACTATCCAGGGCTCTGGAACTGATCGCACTCTTTGAAATGTTATATGTTGATAAATGTTTACGGGGCGGGGCTATTCACAAAGAGGTGTGTGGTTGAGGGAGGGGCTGAGTGAATCAGTGCTCTCATACAATTAAATAAGATGTTACCTATTTAAATAATATCTTAAATATATAGAGAAATTAATACGTTCAGGTCAGTGAGGATGCTGTGACGGGCCACCACTAATAAATCAGTGTATGTACTGTAATTGTGCCCCTAGAGCTACAGTAAGTCACTCATTGTCTAGAATGCTTATCCTATGCAGGGATGTTGCCTATCCATGGAAACTCGGGGCATGAGGCGGGGTACACCCTGGATGAGGTGTTAATCCACCACAAGACACACAAGCACACACTCGTATTGCATACACTGCATGTTTTTTTTTTACCCAACACCCTAGCACAGTAAGAACTCTACTCACACACTAAACCTGTTTGAATAAAATAAAAAAAACGAATGTCCATCTGTTTATTTATTTAATTATTAATGATTATTGATTGTTCATGTGTTAAACGACTGGTTTGGAGCAATGTGCAGAATTTGAAATCTGGGATTCCATGGAGCTCGTCCGAAATTCATAAAAAAAATGATAAAAACACAGTAGTGCACATCCAGTATGCTCATACAGTATGTTTTTTTTTTCTTTTTTTCTTTTCAGCTCGTTTAAAACATGAGACTTTGTAGATCTCACTCCATGCTCTCATTTTAATTTGTCGGATGTAATGAATTATGTCAGCAGGAATAACCAGTGTTTAGCATTATCGCGATGTATCTACAAACGGAAAGGTCATGCTGAGTAAATGCACCACCTACAGTATGTCTTTCTCCCTCTGTTTATCTCGATGACTTTTCATTTCATTTCCTAGTGTGCCATATTGGTATGGGTGCCAATTTTCCCGAAGCAATTATAAGATGGTAACAAACTTGCAGCACAATCATAGAATTGCTCGTACTGCTCATAAAAAACGAACATGTAATATATGTTTTTCAGTGAATTGTGAATTTCAGCCCCTAGAGCAGACGGCAGCTTGTTCATTGGAGTGTAATAGGCAGTATAGATTTATGATGGCGGTCTATAAGATGACTGATAACATGTTATGAAAAACTGAATGCCTGGAGTCATGCCACAAAGACATGTAGAGAATAGATCTCATACGCCAGTGTAGCGGGAATTATTAAAGTACGGGTGGAAAAACTGTAGGACTTACAGTACAGTTGGGAAAGACAAGTTTATTTCTTTTATATAGTGCATTCATTTTGGTAGTCACTTTTTTTTTTTACTGTGCACGTTTGGGCCAGAGTAGGCCCTTATACAGTATTGTGCATGTTCTTTACCCCTGATATTGGAATATATCCCGAATGTACTGTACAGTATATGCATCATGTGCAGTGTAAGCACTTTCTTTTTTTTTTTTCTTTTTCGCTTTCTCTCTTTTTTTTGTCTTGTAACACTCCCACCTGCCTCAGGAGGCGAGTCATGAGATGTGTGTAGATCAGGGCATGTTTCTATACCAGCTGTAAACATATCCGTAGACTGATCTGATCAGTGCTTGTTCCTGTTGAGTCGAGGTCAGAAGGTGACGTGTCCTGGAAGAGATCAAGCAGAACCTGCAGGCGAAGACATCAGTGGAGTCTGCAAGCCATTTCTTCTATTTACTGTCCTCGCCACCTGGTAGCAATGCCTATGAAAGAGGTCCTGTGTACTGTCGGCCATGCCAGGCTTGCCTGGATCTCAAAGGAGCGAATTAAAAGTGGAAGTAGACTATCTTTGGCCTGAGGTCACTTTATCAACACTGTGTTGATTGTTGTAACTCTGCGACTTATCTGGGACGGCTTGTATTTTTTATGAGGCTTGTGTAACAACCAGACCTTCGAGGAATAGAGGAACAAAACGCACATTCAGAGCTGTAATTAACCTCGAGTGTTTTGTTAATATGGAGGATTTAGAGAGTTAAGAAGAAAAAAAAAAGGACTCGCACTCCAGAGCAGACAGTTGCATCAAAGAAAGCACCCTGAAGCATGCCGTCTCCCACGATGACATTTCCTTCCTGATTGCTGAACGACATCTGCTACTTCAACAATGTCCATTGAACCTGTTAGACAGCAGAGAAATCTTACCTTTCACATGCTAATATATCTTGCTCCTATCTCCTTCAGCATTCTACCTGGAGCATCAATGCTGAAAGGCTGATTTATGGGCTCTCATTATGCAGTGAGGTTCTTATCTGGAATCCCTGCCGGCTGATGGCTGAGTGTGGGTTAATCAGGCACTGATGAGACATTGCCTTCGCTCATCCTGTGACGCTGCCTTTACCTGCACCGTTTAGAACGAAAGCAGGTCAGCCACTTTATTGCTACGCATTAGCATTCCTTCTACATTTTTCCCAGCGATCACCCTTCACTTCCAAGCCTGCTTAATGCACACTGCTCCGTCTGAAGCTACGGTTTGGGTACGATCGGTAACATGTTTAAAGCAATCATAGTGCATAATTCATAACGCATAAACTTTATAGACCTCTCGAAATGCTTATGCTAATACGTTCTTACGTAGTTTTTTTCGACAAATCTAAATGTACACTGTTGAAACATATTATGAATGTTTTATACCTATAAAGAGGGAAACTACAGTAGCTTGCTGTTGACTACTTAGACGAATCAGGATGTTGTAAGAAGTGCCGGGCCTGAAACAAGGCCGACTTGTACCTTTTTTTTTTTTTTGCACTCCGTCATCAAATGTTGCGTTGGATTTCTGGAATCTTAATAAGCTCTTTCAAATTGAATGTATAACATAAAGATTATAAGTGACAAGCAACACAGCCTGAAATTGCTTTTCCCTGTGCAGCCGTTTGAACTGTTTAAAAGTGCTGTTTTACACAAAGAAAAATCTGTTGTGCATCCTCACGCTGAACATGACGGTCGTCGTGGCTTATTAAAAAAGTCAGCGGTGTGTTCAGATGGGAGTTCTTGAAATTGAGGATTTGATGCAATAAAACAGATGTTGCCCATTAACACATGATAGGTTTATCTTTAGGAGATCATTGAATTAATTCACATGGGGTTTGACTGACAGCTTCCCCCTGTGCTTTGTCGATATCTTGCTCTGTATCATGCGCTTAGATACGATAAGAAATGTGATATGGAATGCACATAAGGCTAAGGCTCTAGATTGTTCATTTGGGGATCTGAGGATCCGGGTTCGAGCCCAGCTGTTGATCGCCACACCCCAGTTGTGTGCGGATCGGATGGTTTGGATTATGTGTGCAATCAAAGTTAAGATATGATCACAAAAAAAAGCATTCTATACTCACCGCAGGATTGTACACTAACTGCAAGATCCCACTAGTAGCAGCATGGATTTATGGGCGATGTGGAAACTTTTAGAAAAGAAAAAGTAAGAAATAAGGAACATACAATAAAAAAAAAAAGGAGATCTAATGGAACTACTGTAGACTCAAAAGGGAGCTCATACACTGATGATACTGTACATCCATGATACCGTGCGAGTAAGAGCCTGTAAATGAATCTCTTCTGTAACTGTGTTCTGAGGTCAACAGTGCAGTTGTGCAATAGGAAATATGTTTTAGTTAATATAAAGTCCACTTTGTTACGGTTACCCACTGTTCACTAATGGAGACTTGGAGACGGAATTGTTTGTGGCAATTTCAGTCCTTAAACTATACAAGCGCTTGCTGTCCATAGCCGTCTAGGCAGTCTGTCCGGCATCTGTTAGTGTCATAGATGTGAAATTGATTAAATTAGTTCCTGAGACCTATTTAAAAAGTTCACCGTAGGGATGGTATAAACTAGTTAATGAGATTAGAGCTCTTGAACTTCATAATGCAGTCCGAAGATGTTTAATGTTTGTTTAATCAGACCTGATAATCTTCTCCCTAATGTTTTCAGAGTCATTTAAGTGCTTGCCATATGCTTTTTATTTAGGAGTGGCTTCCGTCTACGCTACATTATTAAAGCCTGAGTGGAGTATTTATGGAATGGCGTCCTTCAGGTACAGTAGTTCATTCTATTTCTGCAGAAGAAGCAGAGTTAGACTGATCATTGGGGTCTTGGGCACCTCTTTGACAAAGTTCCTTCTAGCCTGGTTATGGAGTTTGGCCAGTCACCCAGCTCTAGGGCGTGTCCTCGTAGTCCCATTTCAAACTGATTGAGCCCACTGTACCCCTGGGAGCATTCAAAGCTTGGTTTTATACCCTTGCTCAGAACTATTTCTTGGCACAATTTGATCGTAAATGTCTGTGAAGACTTGCTTTCGACTAACTTCATGGCTTTGTTTTTGGACTGAGATGCACCGAGAGCTCTGAGGGCTTATACACACAGGTGTGTGCCTCCCTAAATCATGTCCAGTCAGTTAAATTTTGCCACTGGTAGATTCCCATCAAGCTCTAGAGACATCTTAAGATAATTAACACAGACAGGATGCACCTGAGCTCAATCTGTAACGCTTTTAACCAAGGGTCTGAGATTGCGAAAACCTCAATTCTGTTTTGTCATTTTGGATTATGGTGTGTAAATAGTGGCAAAAAAATGGATTAGAAGTGGGTGGTGGGTGGTACAATGGCTTTGTGGTTAGCTGCTTGCACCTTGGTCTCCATGCACCTCCAGGGTCCGAGTTCGATTCCCACCTCGGGTCTGTGTGCATACATGTTCTCCCCGTGCTCAGTGGGTTAACTTCGGGTACTCTAGTTTCCTCTCACTATTTAAAGACGTGTGGAAATTGCCATATTGCCTATAGTGTATGAATGAGTGTATGTGTGTGTGTATCCATGTGTGCCCTATGATGTATTGGCACCCCGTTCAGGGTGTACCTTGCCTTGTGCCCTGAGTCTCCTGGCATAGGATCCAGGCCCCCTGCGATCCTGTATACAGGATAAAGCAGTATAGATGATGAGTGAGTGAGTTATAGAGTGAAGTTCATAAGATACAGTAAGAAGAAGTACAAATATAAAAGATAGGCCATCAACTAAAGATGATTTTCAATTTTAATTGCTACCAAAGGTTTATTGTTTATCTATTGCCATGTATGTGACAGTTGGGGCAGTGGTGGCTCAGTGTGTTAAGGCTCTGAGTTACGGATCGGAAGATCAGCGGTTCGAGCCTCAGCTCCGCCAGGTTGCTGCTGTTGGGTCCTTAAGCAAGACCCTTAACCCTGTCTGCTCCAGGGGCGCCGTAAAAATGACTGACCCTGCGTTCTGACCCTGGCCTAAGAAGCTGGGATATGTGAAGAATAAAGAATTTCACTGTGCAGTAATGTATGTATGACCAATAAAGGCTGACTTGACTTAACTTAAAATAAAATCCCCCTATAAATGTTAGACATCAAACTGTAAAAACTGTACCAAATTGTAACACTACAGCAAATGGAAAAGTACTGAAGTATCTCAAGTCTAAAGACGCGAGTAGAGCCACTGGTAGAACTCTTGCAGGCATTTTGGGGGTTCTGTGTCTGAGATGAACAGGATGTGAATTGACAGCCTTCACCTGCTTGTGGAGAGCAGGAGCAGTACGATCTGTCTGTTTTGCTTAGGATACAGAGTGTGATATATACAGCAGGGCAGGCCGTGAACGCCGAGGTGTCCGTCACTAAGCTTGATTGACAGCGGTGACTGGTTGCATGATGGATGCCATCAAAATCAAGCTTGGTGCCAAGTAACTCTGACCTCTGGCAATTCTCAGTGCACCATCATACATGTTTATTCAGCATGTGCCAAGAGCGGCGAGGGAGTTTATTTTGTTCTTTTGTTGTGTAGTGAGCACTTTTTCAGATAAGTCTTTAAATATCAGGGAGCCTTCTGTACAGGGCTTTAAAGCTGACAAAAGATAACTGAGTGTGAATGTAAATTTTTTATTACAGTTATACAGCATATACTAATCACATTGCATTTTAGTTGTGTATTTAATTGTGCATGTTTTTTTTGTAATATAATTAATATTATTTTCATAGATACTGTATAATCAATAACCTATAATACAATCAATAATAATCTATAATATAATCAATAATATCATTATAGTGATTATATTCATTAAAAGATTGATTATATTTGAGATGGAAAAAAAATAGAACTGAACATACACATTTTTGACATTTAAATTTCAAAAATAGAAGTTTTTTTTTTTTTTTGACTAGCTTTAGACAGATTAAAAAAATTCAGTGCTTATTGTATAAAAGTTAGTTTTGTATATAACTGTACACAACAGTACATTTATTCTGTTTCCTTATTGGATTGAAAAGGTTTGGACATACCTTCTAATTTCATGGTCTTTGCTGATTTTTATTTTTTTTCCCTACAAGAATATGTAATTTTCTTTGAATAGCTGTGATGTGTCTGTTCTGATGTGTCTGCTACATATGCTGTGTAAAGCCTTCATAACGGCTCTAATCTGAGGTAGTGTTGGGAAGTTTGGATCATTTTAGTGACTCGGTTCTTTGAATCTTGTTCATCAATATGAACGAATCTTTTTTTGAGTCATTTAGTTCATTTCGTTCTTTTGATCAGAAATCAAATAAAATGTTACATTTTCATTAAACAGGCTCCCAACACGTCTACATACACACATTTTGGCTATAGTTCCAATAATGAAAATATTACAGTGCAGCTAAGAACATATTATTATAAACAGAATGATCTACTAGTCTGAGTCGTCTATGGGAGTCACGTGACAAAAGAATGAATGACTCGAACTAGAAGAGTCATTGAGAACCGCTCATTTCTGTTTCCTGTACGTAACCTACGGAGGTTTTGCAATGATTTGCGCATACGCGCCCAGTAGAAAATGAACGAATCACTCTCAGGGACTACTCGTTCTTCTGAGTCACATTAAAGACTCGTTCAAAATGAATGAATCATTCATGAACGACCCATCACTGAGGTGCTGGTTGTTACTTGGTGTTTTCTGAGGCTGGTAACTCTAAATGAACTTCTCCTTCAGCAGAGGCAGGTTTTGGTCTTGCTTTCCATGAGAGCCAGCTTCATCATGGTGCTTGATGGGTTTTTGCAAATGCACTTGATAATGCTGTTCTTACAAGAACTGTTTCAGAACAGCTGATCTTTGAGACCTTTAATGACTGACTTACGGTATTACGTAATTACTTATTGACATAGGAGTTAATTAATCATTCTGAAATCTCCATTATTGGTTTAGCATGTAGAAAATGAATCCAAACTTGTGTCTTGACCTACTGAACTGTACATGTAATTCAGAAATGCATATTTAAATAATTGTCAGCTTTTAAGCATCAATACCCCTGGATCAAATTGGGATACTATGTATTTGGTATTTACATAAATCCCTTTATAGCTGTATCAGAGTCAAGAAGCCCCCGTAACCCTGATAACACCTGAGCTCCTCTATACTGTAGCTAGTTTTGTCAATGCTTTTTTTTTTTCTTTTTCTTTTTTTTAAACTTAAATGTTGTCAGTCCTCTGAGTGAAATATTATTCCGAGTCCCCGGATGTTTATTCATGATAGCTTTCTCTATACTCAGATGGCTGCCTTTCATTACTGTAAATCAGTTTGCCTGGCTCTCTGCCAGCGATGTCTCATACGTCCACTGTGAATATCCAACACACCCACAGATGGACCATTAAAGCTCGTGTGTGCTGCTTTTTAATATCTCAGTGACCATAAGGTAGAAGCTGATAACAAGACGTTTCTCTCCTACGTTCTTTTTGGAATCAAAGAAAGTCGAACAAAAGCTTCCAATAATAGCGCCACATGCAGTGACTTGATAGCCACCCTGCTGAAAAAAAAACCCAGCTTGTGCTGGCCATAATGACTCAGCCATCTTAGTTAGATCTGGCTTTTTTTTTTTATTTTATTTTTTTTATAGTGACCAGCTTTACCAGTAAGGTTTACTAGTTTCAGGATACTCTTTTCGATACGATATACCAGTGAGGAAACGACAGAAGCTCTTTGCATTACCAAGCATGCATTATATATTTTTTCTTTCTTGTACTCGGTTCGGGCGTTCATTAACCGAGCACTCTTATTTCCTCTGAGTATTCTCCCCTTCTTTGTGATTGAACTTTAATACAGTAACGAGTGCGAAACTAGGACGCTACTCCGCATGCAATACTGTAGCGGGGCTCATTAACAAGACAAACCAGGTAAAGCCTCCCACACAGTAGCCGTAGTGCGCTTTGGGTTTTATCACGGCTGCGCCACATACGGTGTCCTCATTTAAGTCCCGTAATACATCATCCACAACCGTATGATTTTCTTCTTTTTCTTTTTCCCAAAGCTTTTCAACGCTTAATCACCTCTACAGTATGTGCTTGTATTTCTGTTTTTTTTTTTTTTTTTTTTTCCATCTACACATTACTGATTTTTAAGTCCACTTTGTTTGTCTTGGCCCCATCTTCAAGGCTGGCATCAATAGCGCTACTGGGTGATAAGGTCAGCCTGCTGGGAAGTGATAAAGCAGATACACACATACACGTGCACTCACACACTCTCTCACACACACACACACACTCTTTCGTTCACTTGATGGAAGACAGCCCTGTGTGTAATCACTCAGTCTGGGACCTGACCTAATCAGTCTCCATAGCAACGGGTGCAGGTAGGCCAGACTCCCCTGACTATCTGTGTGAGTGAGCCAGAGGGAGAAGTCCGTCTCAAGCAGCCAGGTCTCTGATGATCAGCTAAAACCTAATAGGGTTAATTGCCTCTCAGAGGCCAAGGATTGCGAGAGTGATTTTGCTGCGATGAGCCAAAAGTGTGAAGCCTGTGTTTCCACAGTGTAGTCCTGAACCCGTACCACATTGGGTTGCGTTTGCCCTTTTGCATAGAGCGCTAGCTTTTCTCCCCATCATAACGTTTCTTTTTCTTTTTTTCCGTGAGATGAAAAAGACTTCATCCTTAGCCAGTTGGCTGTAATTATTTCGACAGTAGAAGAAGAATGAAGTCTGGGGCAGGTATGAAAAAGTCTTCCTTTCCTTCTTCTCCTCTAACACAGAAATGCAGATTAGGGAGCCACCACTGGATCTAATTAATGCACCGAGATTGCATTTTTTTTTTTTTTTTTTTCCAATATGCAATTTGGTTCAATGAGAGCATCCGGTTTGAATGCTTCCCAGACGTGCCATTGTCCATGTTTAGAGCAGCCGCTTGAAAAGAAGGCTGTCTTTATTTGGTTGGTTTTGCGGTTTTATGGTCCTGAAATTAAACATACAGAAAGTCACAGACTTCATAATGTTGTTTCTTTATCCAGATTGATTGCGAGAGAACGCCATTAAATGATTGTAGTGTCAGTCTAATAAATGGGAGTTTTTTTTCTCACATCCTGCATGATTATAGAAGATGCACTGCTTCATTCGCCAGAGCTGACTTGTACCTCACATCTTATTTTCACACTGAAATAAGTCCTGTAATGGTTAATGAGCAAAGCTGCTGCAGAAAATGACAATTTCCCATTTAGCCTTATCTGCTGTCTTTTTATCTTCCTCTGCTTAATTCTCTCTCTCTGATAAAGGTGTACATTGAAGTGTTACTTTCTTGTCTCTGTGCCTCTGAGATACTATGGATTAAAATCAGGACTAAAGAGAAGTCTGTATGATATGCCCTTGGCGCGCTGTATCTTATAATATTCTGAGCACATTTTCTTGTTAGCTTTTATATATAAGACGTTTGGAACAGCCTCCTGAAAAGGACGTATTGATGATAATGATTTTTACAAGACTGAAAGGCTGCTTTATCATCAGACCTCCTGCTGCTCTTATTGATGATACAAATACGTACATTTGTGAAAGGCTAACGTACAGTATGTATGCATTTTGTCATTACTGTATGTATTACATCTTTGATAAATATTGTTATACACCAGATAAAATATTAATCAACATAAAATAGATTTTTGTGCAGAAATCATATTGCCGCGTTCATAGTCACCATTGTCGCATTTCGTTCAGTTAAACATTGTTTAATTACATTTTGGGTTGCCATGGACATTTGTCTCTTTAAACACTTTGTTTAATCACATTCAGTTGTGTAATCACACTTTCATTGCATTTTGTTTGTTTACTCAGATTTGTTTGATCGTGTTTTGTTTAATCACATTGTGTAATTTGTTTTTGTTTGTTTAATCACTGTTTATTTATCAAAATTAGTTTGTTTAAATAAATTATGTTTAATCATTTGTGTGTTTAATCACATGTTAATTCCGTTTAATTGTTGTACTCATTCTTGTGTAATCACTTTTTATTTGTTTGAAATGTTTAATTTCATGTTAAATCACTTTGTTTACTCGCATTTATGTTTATGTTTAACTAAATAGTTTAATCACATTTTGTTAAATCAAAAATATTTGTGTACTTTAACAAGTTGTTTGTTAAATTACTGTACATTTAATCTTTGTAAATTTAGTTTGTTTAATCACATATTTCACTTACATTTGATTTCTTTAGTCACATTTATGGCAGGATTGTTTGCCAGTGGATTAAAATAACCAATTTCGCTCCTAAAAAATTCTTACTTTCTGCCATCAACACTAAATGCCTAAGCATGCCACACTTTATTAATTTTATGTGTATTATACTGTATATTTTCTCGCCCCACACATTGCATACATGTGCATTGTCAAGGCTGGTCACATAATGGACCTTAATGTGCGATATTTTGCTAAAAGGTAACTATGCACATTAATATACTAACAATTGATAATGTTATCCCTATGTGTTGAGTTTGCTTCAAGATTTATTTTTTTTTAACTAGCTTTGCATTAAAACCTTTGGGAGGGAAGGAGATGCTTGGTGTTACAGTACTTGAAGCACAATTAAGTAGATAATCAGTTAAACATTGCAGAAAGCAAAACATTCGATTCTCAGTGAAAGATCTCTGGGTCAGATCTGAGGAATTACAGGATTATCCTGGATTTTTCTCTTTACGGGATTAGTAGTTCAGGAGTGGGCGCCATGGTTACTGGTTAACACTATCGCCTTGCATCTCAAAGTTCCGGGTTCGATCCCCATCCATGGAGTTTGCATGTTTTCCGTGTGTGTGGTGGATTTGCTCCAGGTACTGTACTCTGGTTTTCTCCCACAATCCAAAAAAAAAAAAGAAATGTGCTCCCTAAGTCTCTCTGTGACCCCGTATACAGGATAAAGTGGTACTATATAGACGATGATGAGTGAGTGAGTGAGTTCAGCAGTGTTTGGTGTAAAATAACTTTGCATTTAAAACACAGCTAATGAGTTGACCTCAAATTTAAGTGGTCTTGACAAGTATGAGAAAACAATCTTTTCTGCATGCCTTATCCGTTAAGGCGTTTACAGTTTCTTTCTTGACATCAGCATCTAATAACTTGTGTAGTGGGTTTTCACATTGTGTAATATACAGGGTTCATATGAAGAACTCATTTAAAATCTAAAATGTCACTCTGCAAATGGGGAAAAGAGTTTTTGGTGTACAGAAGCCTTGAGATGCCTAACTACTGTAGGCTTCATGTTTTTGAGCTTTGTGTTGAAAATCTCCTATAACAGCATCTCTGACAGTGAATGTTTTTAACAGTTATGGAAGGAGTCTCTGGTGTCAGCAATCTGTAACTGTCAGTGAGTTTACGCTTTCTAGTTTCTCTGTAACATCGGCCTTTTTGTGTCATATTGTCGTAAAGAAAAAGGGAGGCCGCTGAAAGAATGACTGTTTATTCTGCTAAGTGTTTATAGCTGTTATAACTTAAGTGATAAGGACCGAGATGTTCCAGAAGAATAAATATAACACAAGTAGTTAATAATGTAACCTTTGTAATCGTTAGTGGATTGCTGTGATCTAAAAAAGAATAAAACACTGTGGGATGTACTGTTCATCATGTTTTATTCATTACTAGATCATTTTTTTTGCTAGATTCCAAAAAAAAAAAAACATGAGTGAAGCAGTCTGTTGTCTGCCACAATCCCAAGCGCAATTATCTTGGAGCTTGATAATAAAAGCTGAATAATTAATTTTTTTGTGTTTGATTCAAGGTAGTAAAATAGTTCTGGACTAGTTCCAGGACATGAACCACCAGCTAGAGTAAAACACTAACCCTTTTCCATGAGCTCTTTCCAGTCCCTGATCTATGAGCAACCTCACATAAATGGTCTTGTGTTGTCTTTCAGCTTGGTGAGGACACCTTCAATCGGGCCAAGCTGCTAAACGTGGGCTATACAGAGGCTCTAAAGGACGCAGAGTATGACTGCTTCATCTTCAGCGACGTGGACCTGATCCCCATGGACGACCGCAACCTTTACCATTGCTACGACCAGCCGCGCCACTTTGCCATCGCCATGGACAAGTTCGGATTCAGGTAACAGCAGCGGAGAGGGAGTCGTGTAGGATGTGGGAGCTGCGTGTCTAGCAAAGAGATTATTCATTTTCATGATGTTATACACTCACCTAAAGGATTATTAGGAACACCTGTTCAATTTCTCATTAATGCAGTTATCTAATCAACCAATCACATGGCAGTTGCTTCAATGCATTTAGGGGTGTGGTCCTGGTCAAGACAATCTCCTGAACTCCAAACTGAATGTCAGAATGGGAAAGAAAGGTGATTTAAGCAATTTTGAGCGTGGCAGGTTGTTGGCGCCAGACGGGCCGGTCTGAGTATTTCACAATCTGCTCAGTTACTGGGATTTTCACGCACAACCATTTCTAGGGTTTACAAAGAATGGTGTGAAAAGGGGAAAACATCCAGCTTCGGGATATTAGTTTTAGTATGGTGTTCCTAATAATCTTTTAAAATAAATTCTTGCTGCAGTTGGCTGCTCAGACTTGCAAAGTAACGCAGTGAAAACTGTTATCGTATTTGAGTATTTAATGTATTTTCACCACATTGAGCTAAAATGTTGGAATGAGTGATAGTGTGCTTTTTTACCCCTATAGCATATGATTGTAAAACTCTTTTAGCTACTATATGATTGACATAATATCAGACATCCCTGGTGAACACCTGATAACAATCATAACATGTCAATTCAAAAAATGCAATCTGACATTAAAACCCTGTTCCAGTAGGGTCTAGCGAACTCCAGGCAATAACTTTGATGTACAGTATAATTATATACTGTACCTCTTCTTTAGAAAGAAAGAAAATGCTTTCTTTGGTTATGTTTGTTTAAAAGATTTTTTTTGTGGGCAGATATTTATGATACATGTGATTTTATAAAACCCTTTAAAAAAATAAATGTCCTTAAATAAAATCTAGATTATTATCTACTGTACATATGAATTTAATCTGTTCTTAAGGCGAAATTTTGTATTGCAAAACGCATTTTCCCACAGGAAGTGAATGTAGATAATCCATTCCAGCCACCAAGACGTTACCAATATTACCAATTTCCAACACTATAATCATATGTTTGCAAATAAAAACATTTACAAAAGACATTGTAAATTAATTAACCTCACTTAACTTAAGTTCATGATTCCTATTGGCACCATGTCCTTTGAAAAACAAAACTGAATGTGGCGCCCTTTTTTTCTTGCTACTTGGCAACATTCCTGGGACCCATGGTGCTCTGAATTCAATAGGGTGCGCGATATTTCAGAAAAACTGACAGAAAAACTGAAAATCTTTTTTTTTTTATCTCTGATCTGTATTCCAATATGTAGAAATACAGTAATCATCAGATGTCTTAAACTGCACAAAAAAGTATAATATAAAATGTATTATTCTAGAATAATTTGGGTGATATTTTAGACATCTTCATAAACAGTAAATATAATAAAACCCCTAAAAAATTACTTTAAACTTTTTGCCTTATTTAGATTTTTAACTTTTTGCCATATACATAACATATGGCTTTATAGCATTATAGCATATATATATATACAGTGGAACCTTGGATTACGAGCATAATTCTTTCCGGAAGTGGACTCGTGTTCCAAAACACTCGTAAACCAAATCATAATTTCCCAATGATTATTGATATTTTTTTATCAATAATAAATACAGAAAAATAATTAATACAATCTATAAAATGAAAATAAAACAAATTAATCTGCACTTTACCTTAAAAAAAAAGTACAAATAAATCCCGACAGATAAGTGTTTCTGTTAGTGCCCATGTGTGTGTGTGTAATTAGCCCCTTCCCTCGCCTTGTTTTACACAATAACACTCCTCCTCCCTCTCCCCACCTCGCTTTTTTAAGTTTCACAACACACACACACACACACACACAACATGGAAACACCGTTATAACAGGGAAAAAAGAAATCTCTGAAAGGGTGAGATAGTGATGCTAGGTGTCAAAATAAGAGTCGCATGCGTGATACATGATACTCGGTGCTCGTGAACTAATACTTGCTTGATTAAAAATTTATAAAAAATCTTTGCTCGGTTTGCGGAACACTCGTAAACCACGTTACTCGCAATCCGAGGTTCCTATGTGTATGTATGTGTGTATATAGTAAATGTACTGTATACACAAGTACTTCCATCGTACCTCTTGCAATATGACTATTGTGCTCACATCGTGATGTTAATGCTGAAATTATGTATCATGCCGTTCTTCACTAAATATTGCACAAAATGCAAAAAAGACTCTCAAAAAATATATATAAGCTCTCTTAGCTTGATTCATACATGAAAATGATGCAAACATGACACACTGATATAAACAAATTTTGAATTGCTACCGGAAATACTCACAGCTTATGTGCATACGCAATGCTGCAAGCCAGATGTAGGCACAACGTAGGCACAAGCCAGAGCTCTTTATGGCTCAGTTCGGCTTCTCGTATGCAGAAAATGCTTTGCATGTGTAAATGTGAAAAACTCCCTGAGATGACCATAGGATGAAACCTTGAAAGGAACCGGACTCAACAGTGAACCCATCCTCATTTGGTTGATATCAGGTAGCAGGAGTTGATCTGCAGTCATAATGAGGGTTAGAATAACAGTATAATAGTAAGTTGTTTATGGGTAGTATTCATGGAAGTATTATGGGAATGAAGGGTCCATATTGTTTTTGAAGGCTCAGGTACAAAACTGTTTGAGGAAAGTCAGCGACTATGTCTATAAAAGCCTAACCTTTAACTCTGAGTCTGTGATGTCTGTCTTATCGGCATGTGTTGTTAAACACAATAGAGGCACTTAATGAGACACAAGTGTTGTGTGAAGCTGTTATACAGGGTGCATGTTAGAGGTGTGACTCAGAGGTAGACTTTTTGCACTGTGTAAAATGAATAGTACGGTGGAACCTTTGATTGCGAGTAACTGTGAGCGTTTTGCGAAACAATAAAAATTTAAATATTTAAGTACTTTTTTATTTAATAAATGAGCCGTGCCATGCACTGTTTACTATAACAATGTGTCCTAGCGCGTGGGAAAAGCATGTTTTATTTTGTGTCCAATTGTCATGACTGTTCTTTAGTAACTATACTGTAACAACGGCCCCTGTGAAGAAGAAAAAGTAGCAGTGCGGAAGATGAATCTGTTTAAAGGAGTGATTCAGGTTGCAAAATCCAAATCAGAGCAGTATTTGGTGTGACCACCTTTTGCCTGCCAAATTAGAATTGCCATCAGTTCTTTTAAGTACACTTGCACACAGTTTTTGAAGACACACGGCAAGCAGGTTGTTCCAAACATCTTGGGGAACTAACCCCATATATTATGCGGATATATACTATCTGAAATCTTTTTGTCTCTTTATGTAATCCCAGCCTGACTCTGAATGATGTTCAGATAAGGGTACTGTGGGGGCCATATCATTACTTCCAAGACTCTTTATTCCTCTCTGTGCTGAAGATGGTTCTTAATGACATTGGCTGTATGATTGGATCATTGTCCTCCAGCAGAATAATTTAGAGGCCAATCAGACGCATCCATGATAGTATTACATGACAGATACGCATGTGCCTGTATTTCTCAGCATTGAGGACACTATTAATCCTGAACAAATCTCCAACTCAGTTTGCAGAAATCCAGCACCAAACTTGCCAGGAACCTCCACCATGCTAAACTGTTTCCTGCAGACAGCATTGTCCCGCTGTCTAGCTCTTCGACAAATACCCTGCCTTCTGCTACAGCCAAATTGTTAAAATTTTGACTCATCAGTCCAGAGCACCTGCTGTAATTTTTTGCAATCCCAGTTCCTTTGTTTTTGTTTTGTTGTGGCTCCTTTTGGGGCGAATTTCTCCAATGATGACCACTTCTGGCCATACTTCTGTCAACAGTAGATGAGTGTACCTGGGTCTACTGGTTTCCATCTGTTCATCTTTCAATGTCAAAGGGTATTAAGCATGGTATGTTTTTTTATCTGCTGCATTGTGTACATTTCCTTGGCTGCATCTAATCTATTGTTATGACTATTACCTCTGTTCACTGAGGTAGAGGAAAGAGATACAACACATATCTTATGGGATATCACGGCCTTTCGTGTCGTGATGAAGCCACCTATATTCACGCCATAAAGGCAGGCTAACCTATGGTGACGTGCAGCCCTCAATACATACAAGCCGTCATCACCACAACCACTCTCTGCCAAGCAGCAATGCGTTGTACTTCATTCCTCTCCCTTATGGAACAGAGGTCATAGTCATAACTATTCGTTCCCTAATATTTTATTGGACATGCAGTATATTCACACCCCGCCGAGCATCTATTATGAACATGAACCCTAATAGCTATTCAGTACATCATGGACCCAACTAAGAAGACCGAATGAACCACCAAGGCAGGCATTATATTAAAAAGATAGAATTTGCCAAAAGTGTGCGTTGAAGACCAACTGGCTGCTGCACTGATAACGCCCACAGACATCCTTTTGAACAACGCCCATGATGTTGCCATGGCCCTAATTGAATGTGTCTTCACACCCTGAGGCAACGGGACGCCCTTGTAAACACGTAGTGCACATACAGAGCACAAGTTATGCAACTTTCCTTGCTTCTTAAAAGCAAAAGGAGAGGGGCAGTAGCTATGAAGGTCGAAGTCCATAGAGTTATTATCAGTGGAGACAATCTTGAGTACATAAGCCACAATCGACTGGAGAGTAACCTTCAAACCATTAGTAGCAAACCGTGTGCAAGATGGATGTAGGAAAAGTGTGAAGATCATAAACTTGTTTAGCCAATGATAAAAAAAAAAAAAAAGTTGTCCTGTCTTATATGAAATTATTTTTATATCCACAGACTCATTTGGCTCAGTAGACCACAGAGGGCCTCAAGCACTAACAATAAATCCCAAGAAGGAACACTAACACCCAACTGTGGGTCGCAGACGCCTGGTCCTCTTAAAAAACGCATTGGAAAACTGAAATGGGAGAACATTATGTTCTTGCCACCATCATTCAAAAGCTCACCAGTTGAAAACATAAACCTCTAGTCAACAAGCCCCAGTCCCTTTGAATTGCCTCAACCACATTCGGAGGAAAGCCCCTAGCTTTCAGATTGGATCTTTCAACAGGTAAGCATGCTAATTTCAACAGGGGAAGTGAACGAGTTTACAGTGAGAGCAAGCAAGCCTGATTATATCACTGTTGTTTAGATTAGAACATGATGGCCTGTCAGAATCAATCGAAAATCTCTCAGGACCAAAAATACCGCCAACAGCTCCAGATAGTTAATGTGAAGCCTGTGTTGTTCCTGTGACCACACCCCTCTCATGAAGAGCCATCGAGCGCCCCACTTGCTGAGAGGGGCATCCCTTGACACCATTTTGTGAAATGACACCTATCTGAAAGCCCTGACGTAACGATCCGGGTTCCCTCCAGGACAGAAGAGCTGTGACATGCATGATGGAGTCATCGTCAGCCTCCTGTTGAAGTGGCGCGGCACACACCGGCAGTGATCGCTAACCCAGCATTTAAATGCTCGCATGTTTACCAGACCAAAAGGCACTACGGTGATCATCCCCATTAACTGTAAAAACACTTTTAAATGAAGTTGAATTGAAACAATTTAAACAGAGAGGGGCAGTGCTGAAATGTGGCTATCCTGTGCTCTGACAGATTCACTTGGGTAACGGAGCATATGTCCAGATCCAGGAATGAGAACTGCTGACACTGAGTCAGCAATCTTTAATGCATGTATACTGAGAAACCCAGAACCTAAATGTGTGACAGAACTAGCGCTGTCAGTCTCAAGAGTATGGCTGTCTCTCACAAAGTGAGAGTCCTACACAGCTGTTTCTGTTTCAGGAAATAAGCTCCTCTCTCTTCAAAATATGAGCTAGAAAGTGTATGGATTTTTCCTCCTGCCCGCTGACTCTTTCAGGAGGCCAGGTAGGGGGCCTTTTTTCCTGGCCAACTGGTGTGGGGATTGCCTGGGAGGTTTCTGTTTAACCGGTGAAGAGCTCGAGCTAGCTGATGGTGGCAGTCTCTTGGGAGGGAGCCGCAGTGTGGTAATTGTTTTTGTTGTAGGCAGCTTATGCTTTACCTCTAGTCGTGGAATGATGGCACCCAACGCCTAGGCTTGTTTTTATCTAAACTCAAACTTCAACTGAATGATGTCAAGTGACTGACCAAACAAACCTTCAGCAGAAACTCCTTCATTCTGGTAAATGGCCCTGTCTCTGTCCGGGATGTCCCAGATTGTGAGCCATGGATGCCTCTGTAGAATGTAGTCTGTCACGGTCCTGACTTTGTTGAGCAGTGGACATAATGGGCTCTTCTGGGGCATCAGCAAACCAAGCAACATAATAGAATTCAGCGCACGGGTGGTTCCAACTTGAGCGCGGTAAATTTTCTTCAAAGAGTTTGGAGGGAAGGACAAGAGGACCAGACTCCAAGGTGCAAGATAAGCTGCCAAAGCTCCCTAATCAGTCTCGCTTTTTATTCATTCTAAATACTGTCCATAACCGGCCACTGTGATGTGGGTAGACAGCGGTTTGCCCCATGGCAACATCATCCCACTGATAAAGTCTGGAGACATACTCCACTTTACTCCGTCTGCCCAGCTAAGAGCGGGGACTTCTGCTGTAAGGTCGTCGTCCGCTGAAACAGGCAAACCTCGGACTGCTAATCGGTAGAGGAGGGGGTCATGCAGAGAGACCGTGGTTTTCGACGACAGAGCGCACATGACTCAAGCTCAGCTAGCACTCTCCTAGCATGGGGAATTCCCAAGCAGACAGGGCACGCTTCGTCCTTCTCATGCAAAGAGAAGGGCAGGGACAAATAGCGGACTTCCTCTTTGGCACATTAGCTTCTATACTCATTGTAGTTAGCTGCGTTAGCACAGCTAAACAAAAGCTAACCAAATTGAGATATACTGTAGATAGTACTCTCACGGACAATGCGCTCAAAATTAGCATTCCACGGGTAGACGACTCACGAACTGAGGCTGTTTTTGCTAACACCAACAAGAACAGTTAAGCTAATTTTAAGCCCAGTCCTAAAACATAAAAATGCAGAGTAAACCAGTTAAACTTAAACTCACAGAACAAGGTGTTCTCAGTGAGGTGAAAGGCATAAGAACTGACAGTTAACTGTGGTGACGATGGCTTATATGTTTAGGAGGCGCTGCGCCTAGGTCAGCACAAGTTTACCTGCATTTACGGCGTGAATAGTGGCGTCCTCAGCCTAGACACAAGAAGGTGTAATATCGATATGTGTTGTACCATGTGAATCGACTGAAAGGGAACTACCTTGTATCTTGTTGCTGTTCTCGGTCTTGCCATGGTGTATGTATGACCTGTGGCATGAAACTATGTTCCACAATCTCACCTCAGTGGCAAGAGTAAGTGTCCTACACAACTGTTTCTGTTTCAGGTAATGACTGTTTTTCAACCTTCATATGAAATTGGTGATCATTAGCACCTGTTTGGTATAACTGGTTAATCATACATCTGACTCTGATCCTTTACTTTGTTCAAGTGTGCAAGTGTAAGAATTGATGCTTCTTTGAAGCCAAAGGGTAATCACTCCAAATATTGATTTGATTTAGATATTTTTTTTCTGTTCGCTCAATTTACATTTTGTCAAATATATATTTTTGAACTCATTCAATCATTTATAACATTACTTCACACCTTTCTATAACTTGTACACAGTACTGTATTATTTCAAGGATTTCTTTTAAATGGTTTTAGTTTAAAAAGTATGAATCAAATTTCATTTGAAAACTGACCCATTAATTCAATTAATTGAATAGACCAACAGAAAATTGATTAAACTGCTTAACTGACAAGATCGCAGTGTTCTAGTGAGTATAAAGTTCCTCCCTGAATATGTACTGTAGTAAACAATGGTAGATAGAAACATGAGTATAATGGCATTATGTAGAACGATTAATATAATTATTAAAATATATACCATCAAATTTGCAATATACCTACAGTAGGGTTACCCGGGTTTTGTGTAATATATTTTTGAAATCACTGAAGTAGCAGACTGGAATATGTGAGCTAGCCTTAACCTTCAGACACAAACCCAAGAAACGGAAGAAAGTTATTAACTTGAAGATTGTGTAAGCCTTAATAGCTGAGGATATAAAAGTGCTCAAGAAGGGTTTCTGAAGTTTGCGTTTTAAGGCTTGATGAACACTTAACAGCGTGCCGTTTTCCTTTAGCTGAAGATGCAGGTCTTTTTTCATTAAAGTCTGTCTTTTTAATGTATGACTTTTTTTCTCTCGCCCTCATCAATACTCTTTATAAGAGCTGAGTTAAACTGTTAAACTGAGTTTAAACTGTACAATCTCAGCAGAGGTTTAAGGACATTATGACCCAACCACAGACTGTGATAATGTATTTTCAGTGAAATTGTATGATTGAGATACTCCCATGATAGACATATGATTTAGAAAATTGCAACATTGCTTTGAATCAGCTGCTTTTGAGATTTATTTATTTTTTTTTAATGTTATAAGATTTGCGACTTTTGGCAGCGAGGGCAGAATTAAGCTGGAAATCATAGTTTAAACCCAGCTTACGTTAGTGTACCACAGAAATGCAAGTTTTCTTCATATATTCTCATATCACGATTATTTCTCCCATCAGCAGATGGTAGCTGGGAGTTGGCTAATGCTCATCCATTATGTCAGAGGAGATTCTAGGCTCAGGTTCCTGCTGTGTCTATAACATGCTTGCAAATGTTCTGTCCTAAAGTTCCTCTGCTGAGTTTTGTGTTCATCATAACTAAACACAAACAAGTCAATTTAAATGCACTTTAAGCAGTATTACTGCATGATGATGATGGTGATGATGATTATGATGATATATTATTTTATGTATATTGTTGCCTTGCACCTCCAGGATCTGGGTTTGACTCCCACCTTGTGGTCATGTTCTTCCCATGTCTCGTGGTTTCCTCCGGGTACTACGGTTTTCTCCCACAGTCCAAACACATGTAGATCAGGCTAATTTACATTCCCAAATTGCCCATATTGTGTGAATGTTGACTGGCGGTCCTACCACGGTCATATAATGGGAATAAATACAGTGGGTCACCACTGGCCTCCACTGTCGCTAGTTGGACTCCAGAGGTTTCTAGAAGGATTATTATTATTATTATATACTACTCGTAATAATAGTATATCACTATTATCATACAGTAACACTGCTTTGAGAGCTAGGGCGCCTGTGACCTGCCTTTTTTTTTTGTTTTGTTTAAGAAAACCTCCAAAAACATCATCGGTCCATCCCTGGCTACAATGCCACAACCGTTACTGAACAGCATGCTTTTATCCGGTCAGCATTTCCTCAAAGCCTGTAGCTTCTCTGGTCCACAGTTCATGCTTGTCTATAGTGTTTGTTCAGAAGGTGGTGGCTCCTTTGAGCCTTTGTGTAAATTTCCTGACAAGGTCAGGATCTGGCACTCATTACTAAGTCAGGTGTTCTTTTGAACAAACCTGAAATGTGACTCAAAAGCCTTGATTGCACAGTTTTTCCTGTTCCAGCAGATGGTCTCATTAATGTCAGCTTGTTGTCTTTGTGTTTAGTTTTGTACTTATGTCCTTGCTGTTGGCAGTTTTGTATGGGTGGATATGTTTTGCTGTCATTTTCTCAGCTAATCACACATATACACACACACACACCAACACACTATGGTGTGTTGTAGCCCTAGGCGAACCCCAGGCATCTACCCATGCCTGGCCTCTATGGGTATCTTCAGGAGATGCTCACTTCATGTTATCATAATGAACCCATAACTCAGGATTTTTTTCTTTGCAGGTTTTTCTTTCCATCATGCCTTCTCCATGATGCAAGACTTTAAAAAAAAAAAAAAAAATCATGCTATCCATGTACACCAGCATAGTGTCCCCATGCCATTCAAGCACTCTTGCTCTGCCCCGATTTGCTAAAATCTCAAAGAAAGAGTCCTAATTCGCATCTGTAGTTGTTTTTTGTACTAATTACCTTTAATAGGCAAGACAACATCGTTTTTCAACATCATGTGTGCAATAACCTGTCTTGTGTATCTTGTAAATGTTTAGTAGTAATAAAATGTGAGCCTAAGATAAAGCAGCGGAGACATGGGCGCTCTATTCATTAAGTACAAGGAGTCAACCCCGGACTTTTAATTGTGCAGAAGAACAGACTACAGGTATACGAGGACAAACTACCTTTATTTGTCTGTACAGTAAACTTATGAAATTCGAAATACAAATTTCCGACAACAGACCGTGGATCTACAAACTTATCATTGTTGCAATACTTATCACAGATGTGAACAAATCATGGGATTTGTCCCCGATGGTGAAAAGTCCTGTAAATCCTCAACAAAACAGAGGTCATAGTATAATTCAGTGGAAAACAGCTCTGAGACAAAATGGCTTGGACTCCCCTCGTGATTTAAAGTCTCGTATAATGCGGATCCAGAAGATCACACATACATTTCACGTGTGAGGCAGGTTTAAAAAGGCTTACACACGGCTGCGGTTTTTGGCCACATGATGCCAGTGAAAAGGGGAAAGATGCACCTCTACATTGTATATTCGTGTCAAAAGTATAGTATACATCACTTAGTCGGACCTAAGAACAAATTCGACTTATGAACGTGCTCCCGGGACAGTACAAACCTTTATTTCTCTACATAGTCCCCTGCTTCACTAATGCATTTATTCTAGCGTCTAGTGATTAGATACCATCAATTCAAAAAGTTTTTTCAAAAAGTACTCGATCGGACTGTCTGCTTCTTGTCTGAAACGCTGGCCTCCCAGGAACTCCTTTAATGGCCCAGACATATGGAAATGGCTTAGAGAGGTCAGGACTGTACGTGGCAATAACTAGCCGAGTTCCTTTAATGTGTAAGTGGTGTTTGGGAATGACTGTCTATACAGTTCCCCACAGACTGATTCATCTCTTTTGCAACGTGGAGACAAGTTATCTGTCAATTTTTCAAGGGCTGTGCATTTCACTTGCTGAATGTTCACAACTGCAGTAGGCTCGGAGCCACCTTAGCCAGGATCATCATTCACAGCCTTCTTTATAACATTTGCATCATTCACGTTTTACTGCGGCTAAGGGTCTCGTCACCATACTGTGCTTGAAGTCTTCTGCAAATGTCAGTTGATGTTATGCCTTCATTCATGAGAAATCTTATCACAAGTCCCATTTAAAAAATAAATGACTTTACAGGCTTTTTGAATACTCTGGCTCGAATATAAAATGTTACCCTGGTTAGAATAAGCAACCAAATTTGACACATTAGAAAGCAGATTTTGCCTAGATACTCTGTCTTTTAATATCAGAGTACACTGATAATGCTGTTATTACTCAAAGGTGAACAAAAGACCAGTCTTCATTTTTTTCTGGAACAAAAAGTACATTAGCAAATTAACACATGCATCTATAATGATTTGTACAGAACGCTCTGATATTAACGACCCCCCTCTCTTTTTTCCCATCCACAATAGTAATCTCTCATTTTGGTTATCCTGTTTCAAAGACGCTTGTCCTGGACTGCCTCACTTTCTGGAAATTATTGGTTTAAGTTCCTCCAACACACAGTACGTGTGAAGATACTGAAAACCAAAAAATGATGGTACATATCACAGCTATGTTCTTTGTTTAAACCACTTGTTAAAAATAAGTTGAATTTGCTGGAGAGCGTGAAGCAATGGAAAAAAGGTTTGCGTCCGAATTGACCCTTTTCATCAGGGTAAGAAGGGAATACCCATCATGCATAGTGCCCACTGTACCAGCCACTGGAGGCAGTGTTATGATCTGGGGTTGCTGACGACCTGACCGTACTGAATGACCAGGTTATCTCAACAATGGAGTTAAATGGAATCATATTCCAGGATTGAAATTGTAAAACAGTGGTTCTGGGGAGCATGAGCAATGATTTTCACACATGAACCACACCACATTGTGTGCTGTAATCAAAGCTAAAGGTGGTCGATTGAAATAACATCATTTATTAGGAATGGATACTTGTTCATAACAGTAGGTTAAAAGAAATGTACAGTCTGTTCCTTCCTCAAGATCTAGTACCTTTCTCGTTCTTGGCATGAACCTCAACTCAGATATGCATTCAGACCTCTGCAGGATTTTACACAAATGTGGATGAAGGAAATTCACACATCGCTGAGGTCATGCAGTTGAATTGTCGGCTCGAAATTCTAGAGCCTTGAATCGTCAGTCCTCCGTCACTTCCCTCTGTGTTTGAACCTAAAAGTCGTTTGGAGCTCAGTGGAAGTATTCAGCACTGATAGTGCTTCAGCTTTCAGGAGCCAGTGTCGGATATACTGTTAGATCTGGGAGAGACACACACACAAAAAAAAGTGTAATGCTGGAAGAAAGAGGGTCGGGAAGGGAAGCAGATGTCATTTCAGATTCAGGATTCTACCGAGGGTGAAGTCTGTCTCCCAGTTCACTCACGCATGACCGAATTGTGTCAAGTTCAAACACCTCAGTCGGCAGCTCGAGCCGGTTTCTTTTGTGTTAAATCCAGGGAGGGACTTAAAGGATTATTGCTTTACATCTAATGTCAGCTCAGTGCAGAGATGTGGTGCTTAATGAAGCCTACAAAGTATGCAAGACATTAGTGATCAGAATGTCAAGCTTACTTGAGGTTATCCATGTTCCCCTCAGGGCTGAAGAACACATGCACCAGAATTATAACCGTTTTTTAATGGTAACATGTGACGATAGTCTTTTTTTTAAATTATATCATCACCTACCTTCATACTGTCTTTGTTCCTTAATTTAAAAGAGTGTTGTTGTTTTGTTTTTTTTTATCTCAGCAGGGTGGAGATATTGCTTGTCAATAAACATTTGTTTTTTATTTCCGACTGTGTACCCTGGAGCTGTCAGACTCCAGTGCTACATGCTGTGCCATTTTGCCATCCTATTTTTTTTTCTTTTCTTTTCTGAATAAAGCTGTGAAACTTGTAGTTTAGGAAAGGAGTCGTCATCAGTATCTTAGCAGTACCACCAAGTCAGATACCGTCTTTACCATTTCTTTTTAATCACTGTTTTTGTAACATTTCCTTAATAATAGTAGTAATTATGCCCAAAATGCCAGCGTGTGGATTAAAGCTCGAGTACCTGCTGTGAACTGTTTGTGCCTGACAGCTTCTTTTGTCTTTCAGATTACCGTATGCGGGATATTTTGGCGGAGTCTCTGGCTTGAGCAAGAAGCAGTTCCTCAAAATCAATGGCTTCCCCAATGAGTACTGGGGATGGGGAGGGGAAGATGATGACATCTATAACAGGTGAAGTTCACTCTCTGTCTCTAAACTAATGAACAAATCACATCTGATGACTGAAGCTTTATGGCTTCAGGGTCTCTTCTTGAGTAACACTGTTTCATGCCAAGCTGTCACCCTTTGAAACATAGAAATGCCCTTCTTTTTTTCGAGGATCCACTTCTCTACAGAGTGTCGTTCTTGTAGAATGACCTAAAGATATTTGCTGCTTTTAAATACGTCCTGGCTCAGGCCACAGCATGGAGGCGGGACAGGAGGAGGCATGCTATCAAATGCATTTTTCAGGAGTTTCACTGTAACACACACCAGCAGCATGACAAATGACTTCATCACAGTTTAACAGATAGCTGCTTCTGCAACGGCTCTCGCTTTTCACCCTGGTCTGGTGATTGGTGAAGTTCTTCCTCCTCAGTTAATGCAGCTTACACAAGAGAAAACGGCACATGCTCTCAGTGACAGCAGAGAGACAGGTAGATATACGGATCGATCGGGTGATGGACAGACAGGTAGACAGGCGGACATACACAGAGAATTCTAATACGTCTGTGTGTATCTCTAACAAGACAGAGCTATGGAGAGGCAGGTAGACAGACAGACAGACGCATAGTCTGTACATAGATTCACAAAGAATTTGTTGCGTCTGTAAACAGACAAACGAAAACATAGACATACAGACATAAAGACAGGAACTTGGAAATATATTGTAGATATTCAGACAAGCACATATACACATAGGCAGACATATAAACACAGACGCACAGACCAGCAGGCATAGCCCCGTCCAGAAGGAACGTATTGGGACGTCAGTGTAAATACCTCTTTTGCTTTTTTTTTCCCTAGACGCTGAAGACATTTAAGTTTGAGATCAAAAGATAAATATGATACGATAGATTAGAATTTCTGATATTATTTATATATATTATTTATTTTTTATATTCATCATTGGGACAGCTTTACCGGGCAGCTATTTTCTATCATTGTGCTCCCGGACTGATTCATTGAAACCGGTGAGGCCGACTCATTTCTCCTGCACCACCGCATGCACACACATACAATACACCGGGCTTTAGACATTTTATACAGTCACTTACACACTGAACCTATTTCATGTAATTGTAAATATTGGTATTTTTGTACAATATGCGTGAGCTACTTCTGTGATTAAACCGGAAGTAGCACCCCGGTTCGTTCATATCTGCGGAAATTCATAACTCGAATGTTGGTAAGTCGGGGACTACCTGTATATTAATACAGATGTAGCCACCTGGACTTCCATGGCAGTCAGTTTTCCTATTACCAGAAAGGCGTGTCTAGATTTCACAGTAAACACACCCATTAAAGCCCCATTTATTTATTTACAGACTACACCCATTAGATCTCAGCATCTCTTCTGAAGAACACATTAACACATAAATCCATGCCTGACATTCTACTGACAGTTTTGAAGTAAACAGAGGTGGGAATCAGGGTTAATCACGTGTGTGTGTGTGTGTGTGTGTGTGTGTGTGTGTGTGTGTGTGTGTGTGTGTGTGTGTGTGTGTGTGTGTGTGTGTGTGTGTGTGAGCAGCAGCCCTGTTCCCCCCATTAAGTTATATACAGTATAGAAAAGAAATAACAACAGATTCCCTGAATGTAATGAAACAAAAATAAATCAATACTCCCCTCTTACTTTCCTATATTTCCTTTCCTTCTTCCTCCCCCCCCCCCCCCCCCCGATTTTCTCCCTAATTTAGTCGTGTCCAATTCCTCCCCATCACTAGGGGGCTCCCACATTAAGGCTACTACTACCACTCAGTCGGGAGGACCGAAGACTATGCCCTAATGAGCACTTTTAGGGCACGTGAGAAACCTCCCTGTAAAATGTTCCCCGACTACTGACTATTGTGGACAGGATTACAGTGTACAGCGGTACCTTGGCATTCAAATTTAATTCGTTCTGGAGACGAGTTTCTAAGATGGCATTTTGTATTGTGAAACACATTTTCCCATATTAATTAATGTAAATGCAGATAATTGTTCCAGAGACCAAAAATATTACCAATATTACCAATTTCAAACACTATAACCCTATTTTTTTTTCCTATTGGAAAAAATGCACAATATTTTCAGCAAACATTGCAGCATAGTTGCTTCTTTTGATCTAACGAGCTGATTAAGGTCTGAAACTTTGTAAAAAGAATCTGAGACTCTGGAACTCTTTGGGTGCCCGAACCTTTGCACAGTGCCACAATAATGTTTTTATTTTTTATTATCTTTTTTTTTTTCAATTTATGGCATAAAAAGTAACTATGCACCAATATTTGCTGAAAATATTGTGCTTTTTTTTTTCTTTTTTCCATTTCCAAGACAGACTGTGTTAACATCTTTTTGGGTGCCTAAACTTTTGCGTAAGACTGTATGTCCAATCTGCTCCTTAATTTACTTTTTGTTGCCGTCACTGCAAACAACCCCATTTCCAACAACGGTCTGTTGTTGGAAACTGAAACAGGGTCATCACTGCTTTGTGGTGATCTGTTCACATGGATATTTCGCTTCGATTTTAATCCATCGGCAGATTTGAAGTTGTTGCAAACATACTTTTAAAGACACATCTATTATACAGAGGAGGCGTGGAACATGTGACTCACCTGTTGAAAGAAACCTGTAATTTAGGCGGTTTTCTTTTGAATGCATGTTTTTCAAAGAAGCTCCCCAGAGACGTCTGTTTTTTTACTCATTTTTACCCAAAGTGAGCTTGTAACATATCATACTGTAGAGTAAGTGTAACATCGCTCTGATGGTATATAGACATGTGACATACTGTATTGTTGAGAGTATCCTGGTACAGTATGGGTTCCATAGTACCGTAGTACTGCACATGGTAAAAGAATGTATTATACTCTCGCACGTGTACCTTGTTGGTTATGGATCATGAGCAAATCTTTCTTTAACAATTTGTCTTGTCCATTACATTGATAAAGGCTGATATTGACTTCAGAACTTTTCATCTCTATGTTCCTGTGTTACAACAAGTTACAACCTGGACTTCCTATTCCTACTACTAATGAGTGGTTTGCATCTTGTGCTCGGGCCCTGAGACATACAGTAGAGAGTCGGTTGTGATGCCTTCGTCCCTGCACTGTGGAGGTTGTTGATGTCACTGCCTCTTGTTTTGGGGTTTTTTTTTATTCGCAGCTTTCTCAATGTTCCTGTCTCTGCTGATGTCTTTCTTGGCTGACTTGTGCTGTGTCTGATAGTTAGTACACCAGTGGTTTTGTTCTTTTTCATTACTTTCCAATTTGTCATGCTGGTTATGCCTAATGCACCTGGTTTACTTTTTGGATAGAAAATTGATTGAAATGATTATTTCCGGTATCCTGAGGTTATTTGCTTGTTTATAGAAGCGGGTATGGATCACAAACTTATTATTTAGGCCCTGATAAATAAAAACGTCTATGTTTGTCAATGTACAGTCATGGCTGTACTGTATCTTGTTCTTCCCATGACTATACGTTGACACACAAAACAGATCAGAAATGAAAATAAGGAGCAGTGAGCATGTGTCGGAGTTCAGGTTGATGAGCTTCTGAATTAGCTGTTGTGTTTTGTGTCTGGGTTTACTGCTTCGTATTTTGACGCGGTGGGGTTGTGATGGACAGAAGCAGGCAGAGACAGTCAGATAGACAGATATGTGTTTATGGATAGATGGATAAATATATTATTTCAGTGAAATCCTTCTCTCTCTTTTTCTCTCCCCTGACTGACTTGTATGTTGTATAAAAAAGCTAAAAAGCTTTTATACTATAAATGTTGTTACTGCAGTAGCTTTAATGGATTACACAATCAGGCTTTCCCTTGAGTGTGCCTGCTCACAAGGGCTATTTTTATAGCAGATGATAAGATGGCCAACTGTTTTAAGTCGTTCTTGTAGAAGTGCTAATCAGGCATGAGTACGCACCGTGCTCTTGAGGTCCAGTAAATTCAGATTCATTTAGCATTCATTTTATTTAGCATTTCATGGATGTGGTGTTCGTGCCAGTGCTTTGCCAAATTGTTCAGAATCCGAGACTTTCATTTGTGAAAGTTATTTTTAATGCAAAAACGATCCTTGACTCTTTATTTTTCACGGTCATTAAGCATGCATCTGGAGACAGATCACTTCTCCACACTGGTGAAGTGCAGGAAGTTTGGACTCCAGGGTGTGCACTCTACTTTCCACTCTCTCCTCTACCATTCTCCTCACGCTCATTGTTCCCCTCCAGTGCTTCCCTTCAAAAATAGCTAGTTTGGCAGCTCACGGCTAAAACCTGGGATCATCTGTCATTCCGAGCAGCGTCTCTCCTATTGAAAGGCCGGCAGCCGAACGCTACGTAACTTATCAACCGAGGCATCTTGTGCACCGTCACTGGTCAACCGATTGTCAGAGAATACCCGCGCGTCACCCAGCTGCTGTGAAATCAGCAACAAAAATGTCCTGTGTGAGGGGAAGAGTGGAAATCTTAAAGTAAATCTTTACATATTAGCAGTGAGTTCATTTGTTACAAAGCCATTAAATCAGGACAGACTAAAAGATCGAGAAATGTTATTCTGCAGCGACGTCTTGCTAACGCGTTGCTTTACCAGGGCATTGAGCTCAAAGTTTGTAAAATCCCCTGCTGGCAAATCTCGGAGGTCTGAGCGAGAGAGATGAAAGCTCTGTTGTGCCAAGCGTGTTATATAATAGCTGATGGTTGAGAGACGTTCAGTACAAATTATATGCCCTACACGATCATTCTTTATCGCAGGATTTCACACTTGAACCAATTGTGTCCCAAACCGCGGGTGATCTGTACACAAGGCACAAGGTACACTCTGGACAGGGTGCCAATCCATCGCAGACACACACACTACAAGCAATTTGGGAATGGCTATTAGACTAATCTGCATGTTTTTGGACTGTTTGAGACAAACCACCAAGCACGGGGAGAACACGGAAGCGCCACACACAAAGATCTGAGGCGGAAATCGAACCCTCAACCGTGGAGGTGATTGAGTGGTCAGCACTGTCGCCTTGCACCTCCAGGCTCCGGGTTCGATTACCATCTCGGGTCTGTAGGCATGGAAACATGCATGTTCTCCCCGTGCGTGCTGGTTGGTTTCCTCCGGGTACTCCGGTTTCCTCCCACAGTCCAAAGACATGCAGATACTGTAGGGCAAACTGGCGTTCCCAAAGTGTGTGAATGAGTTTGTGAGTGTGTGTATTGTACTGCATATTGCATGTGTGTCATGCAATGGATTGGCACCCCAGCCAGGGTGTACCCTGAGTACGTCCTAAGTTTCCTGAGATAATGTATACCCCGTATACAAGATAAAGCAAGATAACGATGCGTGAGTGATCGTGAGTTAGTTTGAACTAATACAAACCACTGAATCTGCTTCTGGTTAAGATTACTCCATTTTCAGTTTCACCTGCTAGCTAAGTTGTTTTCTTTCCTCTATTATGTAGGAGGTTTTAATCTCTCACCTAAGATTTGTATAAAGACTGCAGCACACTGTTCCCTACAGAAATACATATGCACACACACAACATGTATGCTAATGATGCATAAAAATAAATAAATAAAAATAACCAATGTCTCCATCACACATGCACCGCCCTTGGGCTGATTTATTTCTCTCACCTGCTTAATACAGTAACGCACATTTTCCTCGCTCCTATCTGTTTTTTTTTTTTTTTCCTCCTAAGACACTATAGGCAAAAATAGGCTCTTTGTAGACTCTGTGGACCAAAATAGCTCAGAATAAGATTTGTGGAGATGCAGGACACGGATAACTGCCCGGCAACTCTCGCCTCTGACTTGCATCGATGCACAGAACAACTCGAAGAAAAATAAGAGAATATATTTCTTCCCTTGCGAGTTCACTTATCCCCCTAGCCATGTGAAGCAAGAAGCCATGATAGTCTTAGATGTACCTGCACCTTGAGGAAGAGGACAGAAGCCCTGGAGGGACAATTTTCTCCTCTTTTTCACAGGAGAATAGTGAAAGTGGCACCTGGCAGAAAGGTTCCTTAGTTGAAATGGAGTGGCGGGCGACAGGAGACTTCTCTATAAATTTGTGGTTGTCAGTGTGATGGAAACAATGAGGTGAATATTTCCTGCTGTGCACCGCAGCTTTAAGTGGATTCGTTTTTGCAGAGACACTGTGAGGTTTTTAAGCTCCACACAAATTGTCGATACTCGAAAAAACTTCAAAACTTCAGAATATCGTGTAGGTACTAATTATCGATGTTGCGCCGTTGAGTGATTGCGAGACAGCTTACAAAAGGCATATTAACACACCGACTGACTCACTGATTTGTCACTGCGAAGCGTAGGAGTCGTCTAGGACATCCCTACACCATGTGGAGGAAGAATGAATCGATAATTATTACAGAATTTTACTGCAACTTTATTTTCCTAACATACCCTCCGAGGGTGCTGTCACACTATGGACTCGGGCACGGATCCGAGGATGCTTGACCTACAGTAAACGTCTGGGACATTTTCTTCAAGTGAGCACGTACTGTGCCTGGGCATGGATCAGCGTACAAGGCCTGAGGCCACCTTGGGCATGGTTCGATTCAATTATGAAAGCCAACCGTACCAGAACATAATGTCATCAGCTCCATCTGTTTCCTAGCTGGGCTCATCTACTGATCTGCATCTCCATCGCTGATGAAGTAAGAAGGCAGGTGAAAGGGTCATTTTTGACATTTCTGACAATATGTTAAAAATGTTAAGCTTAGCATGAAGGCAGTCTTCTTCGTATTTTTCTTCGTTGTGTTTATTGGCAGCTTGCGAACCGACTAGGTGCATACTACCACCTGCTGCTAATTCTATACTAGTAATTGATAACAGGATCATGAGCACCCAAGTCTCATCTATACGTGTAGGGACCAAAGGTCCTGTGTATGTCATGTCATTGTCATGTCTTGGTCGGGCATGTCCGATCTAGTTCCACAGAAAAGCTAATGTAGCAGAATCTGATAGGGGGCCTCAGAGTGGTGCAGTGTTAAAGTGTTTGCCCTATCATCGGAGGTTCGATTCCTGAGTGATGCTGTAACATCTCGCAGCCGGAGGTCTACAGTAGAGAGAGCTGATTGGGCAAGCTCTCTCAGAGGGGAGGGATGAGGGGTACTTAGGCTCTACAGCCAATCAAGGAGTCTGTGAGCTCACGCAAACGGAAGGAGCGGATAGCGCTGTCCTCCTAGTGTGTTCCTCCCCCAATGGTGTGTGAGCGAGCAGTTCGAAAATGCGGTCGGCTGGCGTCATGTGGTTCGGATCAAACATGTGATGGTCTTCGGCCCTCCCAACTGAGTCAATGCTGGCCATAACAGAACGGTATCAGACCACCCAGTGCATCACAGCCTGTTGGCGGTATCAAGACCAGCAGGCAAAGATGCCTGTCAAACTCCCCAGATTCCTGAGCGGGCATCTATTGGAAAAGAGTCAGCTCTATGAAGACCCCCCACCTCACACCCTCATGGTTAACATCCTGTTATCAGCCACCACAGCACACAACCAGTGGCCCTGTGGAGCCACTCTCTAAGGGCACAAGGGGAACCTGAAAACTAGGCGATTTTATGTAATAATGCTTTTATGTCTGATTCGTGTAGTTGGACTCGTGTCCTGAAACTGAATTTCAAACCTCCTTCCGTGGTCACTGTTTTGCCTCAGTTCCCCTACAAGTCTGGTTCTAGCTAGGAATTATGTATTGTATGTAACATACCAGATTTGTTGCAGTGGTAGAGTAGCTCAGCAGTTTAAGGCTCTGGGCTACTGATCAGAAGGCCCTTGGTTCAAGCACTGGCTCCAGCAAGCTGTCACTTGTTGGGCCGTTGACCCTGTATCGTGGCTGATCCTGCGTTCTAATCACAGACTTAAAGCTGGAGCCGTTCAAAACTAGTTTGCATCAGTGGAAGCCAAGAGAAGTGAGTTTACATATTGTTTTTATGCATTTTGTGCAAGATTTAGTAGAATGAGACGTAGAAGAATGGGTCCCTAAAATGCTATCAAGCACGACAGCAAGAAGAAAACTGAGCCACTTTCGGTTTAGTTTTTAAAGCAGCTGATGATGCCAAGAGGAATCATAAAGTAAGGTTAAGTGAGGTTTAATGTTTATTTATTTAATATTTTACTTCATTTATCTGTATTTTCTAAATGTGATGATTGTTTTTATATGTGAAATATGACTATAGTGTTAGAAATAGATAATATTGGTAATATTATTTGGGTGTCTGGAATGGATCATCTACATTTACATTATTTCCCATGGGAATATACAGTATGGGCATCACCACTGTAGATCCCTAATGAGCAAGCGAGATATCTGGAGAAGACCCACCCAAAAAGGAAGCAAACCTTTTCCGGTCATTTCTATATAGTGTAATTCTACACTCATTGTCCACTCTAGTAGGACACCTGTATACCTGCACGGAGTTATCCAATCAGCCAATCATGTGGCAGCAGCAAAATACCAAGAAAGTTACAGTAAATGTCAAGAGCTGAAGAGGACGTGTGAATTCTGTGCCTCTAACTGTGGCATGGCTGGTGGTGCCAGATGGCTGGTTTAAGTATTTATATATCCTGATATATTTTACACACAACAGTCTCTAGAGTACATTATTTTAGATTATATGCATTATGCTATCGCTGCATGATTGCCCCATTAAAATCACTGCATGAATGAGTTTGTATTAAAGAGCTCTGTAAGTCTATATAGTAATAGTGTAGTAGAGAAGCAAAGGCAGATGGAAGAGAGAAATCTTTATTTAAATATCAGCAAAGTGTTGTTTAAGATAGTTATTGGTGAGAATGTTGGTGTACAGGTTTTGAGTGCTTGGCTATAGATGATAGGGCTACACTATGATGTAGTTGTTACCTTGTGTCTGTGAGATAGTTAGCAGAAGTGTTGATTTCCACATAAACAGACACCTCTGAAGCTCACACACACTGCCAGGTTCACAGTTACGGCTGATAGAGATAAAGGTATCAGAAGCAGCAGTGTCTTTCTAGACTTGTATATCACACTTCCTCTGGGATCTACCAGAAACACACACACGCACACACAAGTTTCGAACACTCAGCATCCCACTAACTGAAGGGTTGTTCAATTTAACATGAGCCCCCCCCCCCCTCCCTCTCTGTCTTTCACTCATGCTCTCTTCCTCTCTCTTTGTCTCTGGGATCTCTCTGAAGTCCCTCCATGCTTTCAATTCAGTTCTGGCAGAGAAGACATGAATCAGTTCTAATGATTCCAATTCCCTCCGACTCCATGGGTCTAATGCAATTAAATGAACAGCAGAGCAGATTGAGAGAGACGACGTACAGAAATACACCCCTAATCCAATCAGGGCAGGACTGAGAGAGGGACAGAGAGAGAAAGCACAGCATGGATATCCAGTCAACAAAATTCATTATAACTCTTATTATTCATAAGGAAATTGCAGCATTCCCATTTCTTAAATCTTCAGCTTCAGTCTTTTCTCAGCTGCAGATAAGGCAGTTGTGGTGTTCATGTGTTGACATTTAATGATTGCTGGGTGGTCTTTTTCTCCACTTTATCTTCTCTTTCTCTCGTTACCTTTAATAAGATAAATACTCCAGCTGTTTTTATACTAATAGCTATCCACCATAAATATAGCTGATTAACGCAGATAAAAGCCTTAAAGCATTTCTCTTTAGAGAAGCCTGCTGAAAAATCTGTTTGCTCGAGTTCTAATTGAAGATGATACATTTCATAGCACTCATATATCAAATATATAATATTATAAAAAATATAATACAAATTAACCTGTACTTTACCTTTGAAAAGAATCCCAAAAGAGAGTGTGGTGTGTGTGTGTTGTGTGTGTGTGTTTGTGTGTGTGTTTGTGTGTGTGTTTGTGTGTGTGTTTGTGTGTGTTTGTGTGTGTTTGTGTGTGGTGTGTGTGTTGTGTGTGTGTGTGTGTGTGTGTGTGTGTGTGTGTGTGTGTGAGAAAAAAGCTGAAGATGAGAGAGGAGAGAAGGAGGAGGGAGGGGGCTACTGTGTCGGACAATCTCTCTCTCTCACACACACACACACACACACACACACACACACACTAATGACTGCTCTGACTGCTAAACTTCTTTAACAAGGAACCTCTCAAATGATGCCCGCACACTCTCACGGAATAACTGATCTTTGACAGAGAGTCAAAGAGAGAAATGAGAAATGACGCAAGGAGAGTAATGACGCTTGCTTTTGCTTTACGCGAGCACACACGCAGTCACAATGTTACACGCACTTAGACTGAGCATGGGAGACAAAAACCCATAATCCCGCAGCACATGAGAGAGGAACCATTGGCACAGATGTGATCACGTGACGCTTGGAAGACAAAGAGCATGCATACCACTTGTGTGTCAAATCCTCACTCGTTTATTAAATTACAATTTATTTAAAAATTTTGCTCGTCTTGCAAAACGCTAAGTTATTCACAATCTAAGTACTTGCACATTTCTTTGTTTTCCAAAGAAAACCACATTTTCATGCAACTCATGAGCAATTAACGTTAGCCGGAATTCTGACTGTAACTGAGCGGCCAGCACAGTCTCCGGATCTGAACCCTATTGAGCTGTTGTGGGAGCAGCTTGACCGGATGGTACGGAGGAAGACTCCATCAAGACTTCATCTTGTGCGAGATGCTTCAGGAAGCATGTGGCGAAATCTCATCAGATTATTTTGAAAAATTGACAGCTAGAATGCCTGCCAGGCTGTAATTGCTGCAAAAGGTGTTTTTTTTTTTTTTATGAAGGCAAAGTTTGAAGAAGACATTCATCATTTCCATCCAAATCATTATTTCTTACTGACAATTTCAGCATGTCTTGTCTTGTTGCTGGATTTTCTATTCAGACTACTGTAATTTCCTGTGTGTTACCTTGGAAAACAATAACATTTCTAAGTGATCGCAAAGGTGATCCCAAACTTTTGAGCGGTAATGTGTTTATTATTCCTGGAAGCACTCGAGAATGGAGACCAAGTTTGAAAAAGGCAAGTCCTTCCCATACGCGTCCCTTTCCCCTGATCTTACAGCACCTGATGCCGACTTGTGGGGAATGTTAAAGGAGAGTATGTTCAACTGTGAAGATACGCCAAGAACTGTGCCTCCATTACGCAAGAAAATCGTCTCCTTTTGCTGGAGTCTGAAGCAAGCGTTGTTCCGTGAATCAGGGTTGAGAATCTGCGTGAATTATATGAATGCTCTACAGCGAAGCGGTGCACACACACTTTGAACACTTCACATCATAGCGCCGCAGAGTTGCCGGCTGTATAAATCTCCCATTCCATCAACATCCCAAAGGTGCTCTATTAGATTGAGATCTGGGGTCGAGCAAGTTCACGTTTAAGTCTGGCAAGAAAATCTCCTCCACACTATTACTCTAACACCTGAACCGTTAATTAAAGGCGGAATGGATCCACGCTTTCATGTTGTTTACATCAAATTCTGACCCTACGATTTGACGAGCCTCATCACACCAGGGAAGGGTTTCTATCTTCTATTGTGCAATTTGATGGGCTCATGTGAATTGTAGCCTCAGTGTCTCGTTTTTAGCTAACATGAGCGGCACCCGATGCAGTCTTCTGCTGCTGTAGTCCATCTGCTTTAAGGTTCAATGTGTTGAGTTCAGAGATGCTGTTCGGTATATCTTGGATGTAATATAAGGGTTTTTTTATTTATTGTTGCCTTTCAGTTAGCTGATCCAGACTGGCCATTCTCCTCTGACCTCTGGCTTCAACAAGGCATTTTCTCCCAGAGAACTGCGACTCACTGGATTTTTCCCTTTTTCAGACCATTCTCTGTAATGGTTTTGAATGAAAATAAATCAGAAGTTTGAAAAATGCTCTGACCAGTTTGTCTGGCCAAAAGTGGTGCCATGTCAATGTCACTTTCTTCTCATACTGATGCTCGGTTTGAACTTCAGCCTAAATGCGTTGAGTTGCTGCCATATGATTGGCTGATTTAGATATCTGCATTAATAAGCAGTTGAGCTTTTTTTTTTAGCTTTTATAATATATGTGAATGCTACAATGAGTCAGTGAATCATAAAATGGAAAATCTTTATTGCAATATAAAAAATCGTTCTGAGCTGTATACATGCTGAATATAGGAATTGATTGAAAACATTTAGAGATGTGTTCAGAAGAATATAAAAATTTATGAAATTATAAAGACTCCAGTGTTTAACTTACCTGGGATGATCTCAAAGGAGTCCATTATTGATGCATGGGCTGGGAAAAGCAGTTTAACTTCAGTAATCATTTTTGCTGAAAGTCAAAAATGGTATACACATTTTCCAGAGAATTTCCTGGAGTGTTTTGGCCAGAAGTCCTTCATCAGGCCTTTTGAAGTTTCCTTAATTTGTAGTAACTGCTAGTATTAACAACACAGCCAAGTGTTTAACTCACCACTCCTCATGTGCCAGCTGTAGAATAGTGAAGCCAAAAGAAACCTGACTTATCTTCTTTTGTTTTGAGAAGGATTTCTCCTTTGCAAGGATGAGGCAATTTAATACTGATAGACCTGACATTCATGACCTCACTCTTATAAATGAGAAGCATAAGAACAATATCTCATTTTCGACCCCTGTATCCAGTCGAATAAATGCAATCTTTTAACAACATTTATCATCAGCTATTTTTATATCATATTTTTTCACTAGCATTTTTTTTTTTCCCCAAAAAAAATTTGTGTTGTGCTAAACATTTGCTACTGCATCTGCTATAATTATTTAAGTGCACTGCAGTTGGAGATTATTACCAATCCACTCTCTGAATAATGAATGACCTGCTCGGCTTACCTGGGTTTCTGTATAAATAAACACTTTAAGAAAAGCAGTGTGGTTCCTAGACTGGAGCCACGCTGAGGTTTTGGTTTGGCAAGCCAATAAATAAACATGTCAAGCCCGGATACGCATCCAAATACAAATAGACTGATTATATTATTCATTTTTTTAATGTTTTAGTTAATTAGTCTGTATTAGCATTGCATTCTATTTACATTGCTTTATATTGTTAACAGCACATTTTATATGATCATATTATTTACAAATTATAGATGCGAAAGGAACCGATAGAAAGATGGATGGATGGATACATGGATTTGTTTCACCTGATTTGAGTTTACAATTAACTTTGGTACAATTCATTTGGGATGGACTGATCCATTTCCAAATCAGTGATCCTGTTTTGTTTTCCCTTTTTCTCTCTGACATGTTGGTGTTATACTGTATTTATATCTATATGATATAGTGTATATCACTTGGATGTTAAAAGTTGCGCTATCCATCACTATTTCATTATCAACTAGCCATTACAATTTGGCCCTTGTCAAAGTCTTTCAAATCCTTATTGTATGCTTGCCCATTTTTTCTACTTCCAACACAGCAACTTCAGGAAAAAAGGTTCATCCGCTGCCTAATACGTACAGTATTCCACCCACTTGTCACAAGCTACTGGAGAAGTGACAAATTGTAATGGCTAGACAACTGGGTCAAAGCAACTCCAAAACTTCAGCTTTTGTGGGATGTTCCTGGTCTCCAGTGTTTAGGACATACAGTACTGTACCAAAAGTAATCCAAGGAAGGGACACCGGTGAACTGGCCGTAGGATCATGGGTGGCAAAGGCTCACTGATGCACATGGGGAGTGAAGGCTGGCCTGTGTAGTCCAATCCAATTGGAGAGCTACTGTAGTTCAAATTGAAAAAAGGTTCATGCTGGTTCTAGTAGAAAGATGTCACCACGCATAGCTCATTACTGCTTTAATGGCGTAGGTGGGTGTTGTGCCTGATATGCATACATATATGCATACTGTACATACATGCATTTTGTATGTGCACAAACATACACAATACATACTGTACAGACGTGGCCAAACGTTTTAAGAATGACACAAATACAGTATTAGTTTTCACAAAGTTTGCTGCTAAACTGCTTTTAGATCTTTGTTTCAGTTGTTTCTGTGATGTACTGAAATATAATTACAAGCACTTCATACGTTTCAAAGGCTTTTATCGACAATTACATGACATTTATGCAAAGAGTCAGTATTTGCAGTGTTGGCCCTTCTTTTTCAGGACCTCTGCAATTCGACTGGGCTGCTCTCAATCAACTTCTGGGCCAAATCCTGACTGATAGCAACCCATTCTTTCATAATCACTTCTTGGAGTTTGTCAGAATTAGTGGGTTTTTGTTTGTCCACCCGCCTCTTGAGGATTGACCACAAGTTCTCAATGTCATTAAGATCTGAGGAGTTTCCAGGCCATGGATCCAAAATTTCAAAGTTTTGGTCCCCGAGCCACTTAGTTATCATTTTTGCCTTATGGCACGGTGCTCCATCGTGCTGGAAAATGCATTGTTCTTCACCAAACTGTTGTTGGATTGTTGGAAGAAGTTGTTGTTGGAGGGTGTTTTGGTACCATTCTTTATTCATGGCTGTGTTTTTGGGCAAAATTGTGAGTGAGCCCACTCCCTTGGATGAGAAGCAACCCCACACATGAACGGTCTCAGGACGCTTTACTGTTGGCATGACACAGGACTGATGGTAGCGCTCACCTTTTCTTCTCCGGACAAGCCTTTTCCAGATGCCCCAAACAATCGGAAAGAGGCTTCATCCGAGAATATGACTTTGCCCCAGTCCTCAGCAGTCCATTCGCCATACTTTTTGCAGAAGATCAATCTGTCCTTGATGTTTTCTTTGGAGAGAAGTGGTTTGTTTGCTGCCCTTCTTGACACCAGGCCATCTTCCAAAAGTCTTGGCCTCACTGTGCGTGCAGATGCGCTCACACCTGCCTGCTGCCATTCCTGAGAAGCTCTGCACTGGTGGCACTCCGATCCCGCAGCTGAATCCTTTTTAGGAGACGATCCTGGCGCTTGCTGGACTTTCTTGGACACCCTGAAGCCTTCTTAACAAGAATTGAACCTCTTTCCTTGAAGTTCTTGATGATCCTATAAATTGTTGATTTAGGTGCAATCTTAGTAGCCACAATATCCTTGCCAGTGAAGCCATTTTTATGCAACGCAATGATGGCTGCACGCGTTTCTTTGCAGGTCACCATGGTTAACAATGAAAGAACAATGATTTCAAGCATCACCCTCCTTTTAACATGTCAAGTCTGCCATTCTAACCCAATCAGCCTGACATAATGATCTCCAGCCTTGTGCTCGTCAACATTCTCACCTGAGTTAACAAGACGATTACTGAAATGATCTCAGCAGGTCCTTTAATGAACGCAATGAAATGCAGTGGAAAGTTTTTTTTCCGGATTAAGTTAATTTTCATGACGAAGAAAGACTATGCAATTCATCTGATCACTCTTCATAACATTCTGGAGTATATGCAAATTGCTCTTATAAAAACTTAAGCAGCAACTTTTCCAATTTCCAATATTTATGTAATGCTCAAAACTTTTGGCCGCGACTGTACACATGAATGCATATGCAGTACATACTGTACACTTTCAAATACATACACATACACAGTATTTTCACCATTTGGGGTAAAAATACTTTTAGGTCGAGTACATGACTGATGATAAACTGATTTGAAACACTGTTTCTTGTTTTTTTATTTAACATATTTTCTTGTATTTGTAAACTGTTCTGTAGAAACAATAGGATATGAGACGTTCATATCATAAATATCACTTTACATACAATGTACTACAACAGTACTCACTGCATGCATGCAAATGTTCACTGCATGTGATAGTTTTAATAGTAAGCATTAACACATGTGCACACATGCAACAAATACACCAACAGAGATCTGAACATGTTATGACAACCGAACACACATAATCATACCCTACACAGTAATAAGTATATATGGAGGTAAAAAAAGAAAAGAAAAGAAACTGTTATTACCTCCTCCATCACCACAATAAAATTCAGCATCAAGAGATGTGACATGTGTCATCCTCTTTTAACTGCGAGATGTAATCATTTGTATTGCTTCCCCTGAAAATGATCTAATATTTTTCTTATAATATCTTTCTCTCCAAGGATCACACTAAACGGGATGAAAGTGTCTCGGCCAGATGTGAGGATCGGCCGCTACAGGATGATCAAGCACGAGAGAGACAAGCACAATGAGCCCAATCCCCAGAGGTGAGCTCTGACCTTCTACCACACCACCGCATTCAGACACACTGTCTTATAGCGTCCTCACTTAACTTGACTCTCTGTGGAGCCACCATATTCACTCCCATTCTTTGTTTTCTCACATATTGATCTGAAATGTCCCGAGGCAGGTGCTATAAATTTTGCATTTCACAGGCGTTTTATGTGAACGTTGGCAGGTAGCTTTTCTGTGCTTTTTCCGAGGAGGTGTAGGAGGAGGAGGAGGTGCTGCTGCTGCTTACTTTGCAGTAGGTGAATGGTGCCAATAGACTTAAAGGTGCTTACTTGTGTAATGAGCTCTGTGTAGAATGCCGAGTCCAGCAACAAATAAGGCTGTACTCCTGAAAGTGATTTATTTTATTTTTTTTCCAAATAAATAAATTGTTCTTGTAAGAGAAGCTTTGATGGGGATTATTTCTAATCAGGAATTTAGTTGATCTGAAGTAACACAATTTATTGGCTTTAAGTTCAGCTTTCTAGCTTTAAGTTCAGCTTTAGCCTTCTACCTTTTTATTTTTCTATCTATCCATCAATCTACAGTACAGTATTTATCCATTCATCAGCTATGTTCTCACTCTCTCACTCGTTGTATGTACCACTTTATCCTGTATATAGGGTCAGTTAGGGGGCTTGAAATCTATCCCAGGCGATTTAGGGTGTACTCTGCAAGAGGTGCCAATCAATCGCCAGGCACACACACTTTCACATACTTAGGCCTGTTAGCCTAATCTGCATGTTTTTGGCCTGTGGGAGGACCCAGAGGAAACCCACCAAACAAACTCCATACACACAGACCCCGAGGTGGGAATCAAACCCGGACTCTGGAGGTGCAAGCCGAGGTGTTAATACTGAAAATGTTTCGAACTAAAAAAAAAATGTTTTAATTAAGAACGAGAGAGAAAGGCAAAGACACACTGAGTACGTTTTTTATTTTCTATTCTCTGTACAGATGATCGAGTACATAGTATTTTATCTTTTTGATTTTGATTTCATTTGAGAGGGAGACAGAGAGATTATCGTATTAATTCCGAATTTAGTGGTAAAATCTATAGCTACAGTACATTGCTCTTGTTATTCAATTGTATTTTATACAGTAATTTGCAGTGGTCCTCTAGTGTGTCCACATCACACCACCCTTTTCATCGATTTTCTCGTAACGGCACGGCGCGTTGTGTTTTATATTCCTCAGGTACAGAATAAACAATTTCAGCACCCGACTGGAAGACAATATTTTTATTCCGTTATGCACTCGCATACTGTATATGACTCGCTACAGCAATTGTGAAATGACAAGCTTAAACTTGAAACAGTGCATCTATATCCACACCCGTCCTTCCCACAGTCGTTCACACACTCGATTGTAGGCGTTTATGCTGAGCTAAGTGCTTTCTGCGCCTGAATATTTCGGGTATGAATGGTTATTGATGAATATTAAAAAGCGGGCCAATCAATGGCGCCGAGGTTGAATGTTGTGTTGCGAAAGATGGATTGTTCTCAGGGAAAGAGAATGCACCGTAGAGCAGCAAATTGCAAAACAATTCCAACGGCTGCCACAGGCAGTCAAAGGTTAGCTCGCTCCTTATCAATCCTAGACGGAGCTGTGGGTAAGAAAGCAAAACGAAAGTGTGAGGCTGCCAATAAAAGTTGGCAATGGGCTTTTCTCCACTCAGGACCATTCACTGCTGACACTTACATTCCTTCTCTCGATTTTTTTTACTCTTTGTTCTTGCTTCCCCCCACGCCCCCCTCTCGGTCTGACTGTTCTTCTAGTTTCAGAGCATTCTGATAACATTTAGCAGAACAGCTCTAACAAAAAAATATGATCATTCTAATTACCAAACTAATTACATCTATTGAGCTATTCTCTCGATTTCTTTTTGTTCTTTCTGCCCTCTCGAAATGAGTTCATGGGAATAATGAGCGCCACCCACTCCATTAGCTTCAAGCTAATTTTGCATGCACGCTAACGCTAATGAAATCAAGACAATGGTTTGTTTGGGCTTCATCATGCTTCAGATACACTGCAACCGATACAACCGAATCCGTACATACTCCTAGAAAGTAACCCCTAGTTTTCTTGGTAACCTTTGGCCAATTTCTCTTTATGAACGTGAACTAAAACTGTTAGCAGGATGCAACAGCGATGCAATAGCGTTACAGTACATGCCTTTTTAATGGATGGTATTATATTGAGCCCTGCGGTAACTCACTCTTTTGTAATTGTCAGGGTTCGTCGTAATTGCAGCTGCTTTCATATTCACAAGACAAGTGGAAAAAAGCTTAGTGCGAGGCTATTAAGTGCTGCGTGCGACAAACCCCACCATACAAATGAGCACAACCGTCTATTGAGAGGTAATAGTCAATGAAAATTGCTCATCAATTGGTGTAATTTTCTTTATGCTCCCACTTCGTATGGTCAATGATGGCGCTTTTGTTCTCAGAAGCTAAAAGAATTCAGATTGATGTCACATTCTCTACTTCTATATTTAGTTTTCAGGTTGCAGTTAGAACAATAGATATTAGATGTATAATAGCATTAGACTGTAGTTTTAAAATAGTACAGGTTAAAATAATAAATGCGCTCAGGAAAGGAAAAGGACTTTTTTGTTTTGTTTTGTTTTTTTATAGCCGAAACAATTCATATTTCAGATTGTTATCTAATGTACAACTTATACCCAAGTCTGACAAAGCAGTCAGACTATAAAAGATGCAAAGTAGAAACGATGAAGTCTAACATGCAGCAGAGTGCTGGGTATCCACATAACCACAAGTGACAAGAGTCATCAGTCACCTCAGCTGGTAACGGTATTACTGTAGCAAACAAACTAAATAGACATTTACATTAGTGACGCAGTGAAGTGCAAAATCTTGGCTGAATGCAAAACCTGGCCTGAAAATGACAGCGCAAAATTGATGCATTTGTTGCTATAATGTTTACTCTTTCTGTTGTAACTAAGACTACAACTACTGTTATTATTACTTCTGCTACTGTACTATTACTACGACAGTAACTACTGCTACTGTTGTTGCTACTGTATTACATCTACTACAGTATGATTAGACAGTAAGGTTCAATTATTTGTCACATGTACCTTTATAGCACAGTGAAATAATTTTTCCCACATATCCCAGTTAGAAAAGCGCTTGAACCCCAGACCTTCTGATAAATAACCCGGAGGCTCAACCGTTTGAGACCCTGTTGCCTCAAATAGCTATTACCACTGCTCCTACTTGTCTTATTGTACTATCAGTTCTACAGTACTACTTCTACTTTTTTGCTGCTAGGGTAAAAAGAAGTTACTATGCCACTTCTGTCACTTCTACTGCTACTAGGACAAATCCTTCTGCTATTACTGCGGCTACTCCTAATATCAGATATCAGTACTACTGCTGAACTACCACACATACTCCAGGGACCCATAATATTATGATCACCTGCCTAATATTGACTAGCACCATCCCCCCCCCCCCCTCCCTTTTTGCCAGCATAACAGTGATGCACTGTGTCCCAACACCTTTCTATCACAATCAGCATGAATCCTTTCATTAGTTTGATCTACACTAGTGCTTCTATTGGATCTGACTACACAGGCCAGGCTTCGTCTTCTATGGCATCAGTGAGCCTTGGCCACACATGACCTTTTTTTTTCTTCCTTGGATCACTTTTTGTATGTCCTGACTACTGCAGACCAGGAACACCGCATAAGATCTGCAGTTTTTAATTTGCTCTGATCTAGTCGTCTAGCCAGCATAATTTAGACATTCTGGAAAGCTCTCAAATCCTTATGCTTCTTCCAAGAAATCATCTTCAGGAAAAAAAATAAAGTCCACTTGCTACCTATTATATCCCATCCACTACCAGGTAACGAGATATTGTAAATTTGGCCGCTATAAGGGCCAACTTGTAATGGCTAGACGACTGGGTCAGAACAACTCCAAGACTGCCCAGGACGTAACAAAAGTGATCTGAGTAATGAAAACAGATCAACTGGCAACAGGGTGATCTGTGGCCAAGGCTCACTGATGCCATAGGGAGTGAAGACTGGCTTGTGAAGTCCAATACAATAGAAGAGCTAGTGAAGATAAAATTGAGGAAATGATTAAACCTGGTTACAACAGAAAGGTGTCGGAACACTCGCCATTCCTGTTTTGGTGGCAAAAGAGGGCACACACCAATACACTGATGTACAGCAATAACATCATTACACAACTAATATTACGTAAGGGGGGGTATTAATCTGTGCCCTCTCTTGCCACCAAAACAGGAATGATCAGTGCATCTTACGCATCAAAATGTAAACAAAAGCAATATATACAAAAATATACACAATAAGGTCTGTCACTGTAAATGGGTTTATACTGAAATATTAGTGATGTTGCTACTCGTTAATTGGATTGTACTGCATTTTCATTGTTTCTGCAAGAATAGTTCTTGATGTCACAGGTTGTTCTTGCTTATGTACTATTGGGTACTAAAAAAAAACAAAAGACCAAGATATTTTGTGTCGCTCTCCATTTCCCAGATGTACAGTAGTATTTCACATTAATTCACCATACTGTAAAATTACAGTAATCCAGCACGGTTGCTCTGTGCTACAGCATGGATGAACATTGACATTGACTCAGGTACTGTATGAATGATGCTTTCGAAGAGTCCTGCTGCTTTGCTCGTTTTACAGTAGGTAGAGATAATGCTAATCAGCAGGTCAACAGCATTATGAATAATTTAACCAAAGTAATAAAAAATATACCAGTTTAGAATGTCATTACAAAATAAATCTTGGACAGCCTTGAAATGATTTTGACGCAAAAAGAATTTTTACTTTTGTACAAAGATTATTTAATTGTTTTTTTATTTTTAGCCCCAGTTTATAATGGAGGAAATGTACCCTGAACTTTTGGTGCCTCACACCTTCAGAGTCCTGAGGGCGTTTTAATGTTAATGTGTTCTTGAGCTTGGATTCCATGCATTTCTAAATGCTTACAAGGGAATGTGCAGGTCATATACTAAGATCATAAAAAATGTGCAAGACAAACACATAACAGCATTAACACACTCGTGCATTATTTTAAAATTCTGCATGATAAGGGGTTTAGTTTTAGATAAAATTCTTAAAAAGTTTGAAGCACCCTTAAGGGACAGGACGCCTGTCTACTTGATTATCTTGTTGGTTCTTTTTATGTCTAACTTCCTATCTTTAGGCCTGCTTTAGGATTTAGTGTATGTAGTATACCTTTTGCTCAATTAAGCCTGGTTATCTTATGCATAGGAGTACTATACTGTGTGGTATCTTAAGTATGGATTAAGACTAAGTTCCTGAACATACTGGAACCAGTGACTATCGGATAATTTTCTCCATATGAGTGCGATGGCTACAGCACCTACCTTATCGGTCCAACTCGGGCATCCCAGAGTGAAGCTCCATAAAAAATGTCATTTGACAAAATTGTTGGTACCCTTCGGTCAATGAAAGAAAAACTCACAATGGTCACATAAATAACTTTAATCTGACAAAAGTAATAATTTTAAAAAATCTATGAATGTTAACCAATGAAAGTCAGACATTGCTTTTCAACCATGCTTCAACAGAATTATTTAAAAAAAATAAACTCATGGAACAGACCTGGACAAAAATGGTGGTACCCCTAGAAAATACTGAAAATAATGTGACCAAAGGGACATGTTAATTCAAGGTGTGTCCACTAATTAGCATCACAGGTGTCTACAATCTTGTAATCAGTCAGTGGGCCTATATATAGGGCTCCAGGTAGTCACTATGTTGTTTGGTGACATGGTATGTACCACACTCAACATGGACCAGAGGAAGCGAAGGAAAGAGTTGTCTCAGGAGATTCGAAAGAAAATTATAGACAAGCATGTTAAAGGTAAAGGCTATAAGACCATTTCCAAGCAGCTAGATGTTCCTGTGACTACAGTTGCACATATTATTCAGAAATTTTAGATCCATGGGACTGTAGCCAACCTCCCTGGACGTGGCCGCATGAGGAGAATTCATGACAAATCAAAGAGACGGATAATCCCAATGGTAACAAAATAGCCCAGAAAGACTTCTAAAGAGATCCAAGGTGAACTTCATGCTCAAGGAACATCAGTGTCAGATCGCACCATCTGTCGTTTGTATCATAAAAAAGCCAGACTGGAATATGCCAAACTACATGTTGACAAGCCACAAAGCTTCTGGGAGAATGTCCTATGGACGGATGAGACAAAAATGAAACTTTTTGCCAAGGCACATCAGCTCTATGTTAACAGACGGAAAAATGAAGCATATCAAGAAAAAAGAACACTGTCCCTACTGTGAAACATGGAGGAGGCTCTGTTATGTTCTGGGGTTGCTTTGCTGCATCTGGCACAGGGTGTCTTGAATATGTGCAGGGTACAATGAAATCTCAAGACTATCAAGGGATTCTAGAGAGAAATGTGCTGGCCAGTGTCAGAAAGCTGGGTCTCAGTCTCAGGTCATGGGTCTTGCAACAGGACAATGACCCAAAACACACAGCTAAAAACACCCAAGAATGGCTAAGAGGAAAACATTGGACTATTCTAAAGTGGCCTTCTATGAGCCCTGACCTCAATCCTATTGAGCATCTTTGGAAGGAGCTGAAACATGCTGTCTGGAAAAGGCACCCTTCAAACCGGAAACAACTGGAGCAGCTTGCTCATGAGGAGTGGGCCAAAATACCTGCAGAGAGGTGCAGAAGTCTCGTTGAGAGTTACAGGAATCGTTTGATTGCAGTGATTGCCTCAAAAGGTTGTGCAACAAACTATTAAGTTAGGGGTGCCATCATTTTTGTCCAGGCCTGTTCCATGAGCTCATTTTTTTTTTATAATTATGTTGAAGCATGGTTGAAAAGCAATGTCTGACTTTCATTGGTTAACATTCATAGAATTCTTAATTATTATTACTTTTGTCAGATGAAAGTTATTTCTGTGACCATTGTGAGTTTTTCTTTCATTGACCGAAGGGTACCAACAATTTTGTCCACGTGTGTACTGAGGAGCACATTGTACTTTGTTTTGTTCAGATTGCTTCGTCCTAGTGAGAGTTTTATCACAGAATAGTTGGGGCCTGTTTTGAGTGAATCACCCTGTATTTATCACCCTTTATTTATTAAACCTGAAAGTTTGCTTATGAAAAATACTATAGATCTGATCATTGACCGATACTAATATTTGGCCGATATCAAATATCTGGTAATAAGGAAAACTTTATTACAAAAATTGTTTAACAATTTTAATGTCTTTAAACCCTTCGTCACACTATATTTGAATGAGCAAAACGTAATCATTAAAATGTATGAAGCAATCTTTAATATAACCTTTCTTCTTTGTTTTTAAACATTCTTTGTTTGAACTGTTTTAAAAGCCCATTTCGTCTCCTGTATAGTTAACTTCTCAAAGAAAAGAACATGTTAGTACTTTGTATCCCAACAAAAACAAATTGTGAAACATAGATTAATTAGATTAATTAAAACAATATAGAACATTTTCTTGTAGTGCCATATCTTACAATACCACTGTATAGTTTTGATCTTTCTTTTAGATATTAAACTATTCCAGCACAGCTGACATTTTCAGACACGTGCGCAAGGCTTTCCCAAAACTACAGCTAAGTGCTATCTTATTTGCTGATAGGTCGATGCCAGTTACCAAGGTAAGTATTGACCAGTACAGATCTAATAACCCATTAAAAATACCTCTAGATTTCTAAAACACTGAATAGCGCTCTAATTCTGTTCTCATGCAAACAAACGGGTTTGTGTACAGCAAGCGTGTTTTTCTGTGAGTGTGCAGTCATGTGTTAGGATAATAGCGGCTTGTCCTTAGATAAAATCCAGAGAAGGAGAGAGAGAGAGAGATACGGAAAATGTACTTGAATTCTCAAACTTAGGTTGGTGTTTACCTGCTGATTAATGTTTGCCCGCTGTACCACTCTATCACTGCCATCACTGCCTTTGTTTTGGTCACTCCAGCGAAAGAGCCAGAGCCTCAGTAATGAGACACAGTGCTCGCCCGAGGAAGACAGCATGCTATTTATCAACATTGCACTGATTAGTTAACATCGCTGCCGCCTGAATATTAACTCCAGTCTAGCAGGAGCCCTCTCAGAGATGCTGAAGCCGTTCCACCTGAGGACATAAATCGCCAGCTTTGGCCACTCTAGCAGCTCTAATAGGCTTTGTAGCTTGCCTGATGATATGGAAGCTGATAGCAGGGTATAAATCATGCCAGACTTTATGAGGACTTGTTTAACAGTGCTCCCTTGGGACTGGACTTCTATAGGAAAAGTTCACCGTCAATTAAGAAAAAGATCTTTAAGGAAACGGCCTTTTCTTCTAACTTTTCTGGCATTGGAAAAAAACAAGAACTTAGTCTTTAGAATTGCATGATCAGCCCAGAGTCTATAACAGATGTAAGCACTTACTGTAGTGTTCTGTACCAGTGTTCTGGCACATTAAAAAGTCATCAGAAGAGGATAAATTAGTATTAGGTATATAAGTCATCCTCAGATGACAGAAACTAGCTGTATACAGTGTCCTCAATGAGCTGAAATTTCAAAAGGTACTAAAGGTCAGCTGACGGACCCTTTAAGAAGTGCTTGTTCCATTTTTATAATAATAACTTTGTTGCAATTAAATATAGAATGAAAGTAGAATGTTTACAAACGATGTCAGATCTATGAGAAAATGAAAGCATGTCATTAAAATAGGCAGTTCCTGGATCAAGGAAGAATTGGAAGAATTGTCTGTTCTGCAAGGAGAACTTAAGGTAAAGTTTAAAGAGACCACTGTTTGCTTATACTGTAGGTGTCAGTTGATGTTCTCGTTTTTGCTGTTTTAAACCAATTAGGGATGAAATGCTGAAAAATGTCTAGAGGAAAGATTATTGTGCTTATATTTTGCTCTTGCCTCTCCCACACAAACTGAGGGATGATATCGATCTATATTTTGACTTTTTAGAAATTTAAAAAGTCAAAATATAGAAATTTTTGACTTTTCTCACAGGTGAGAGACCTTCACCCTCTCCCCATTTCCAATCATAGTGCATACATTTGGGCCCATGTAAATGGAGCTATTGAGGCATTGCTGGCTCATTGGTAGGTTTCTCGGCTGCCATCGGGGGAACGCCCGGTTCGATTTCCACCCAATGTTCAAACATCAGCCACTAGATGTGGTGCCAGTCCCATGCACGAATAAAATGAGAGGGTTGCATCAGAAAATGCATCCGGTATAAAACCTGTGCCAAGTCGTATGTGGCTCGGATGGTCCACTGTGGTGTGACCCCTTGGCAGGATCAGCCGATAGACCAACATTATTATTTAAAAGGACCTATTGACTTTGTCCTGGAGGTTTTAATAACACAATTTAGTTACAAGAATTAAATAATATATTGTATTTTAAATAAAAATATTTCAGTAATTGTTTTAAATATAGAATGCGGTAATGTGCTTGTTATGCTGATTAACAACCGAGGCTTACTGTTAAAAGATTACATTGTGTCATAGAAGATTAGTTTAGTGCAAATATTGTTAATAATAAATTCCCTTCTCGAGTGCGCACGTACCTTACCCCTGATAAAGTTTGAATAGCTCAATGTATATATATATATATATATATATATATATATATATATATATATATATTTTTTTTTTTTTTTTTTAGAAAATACATTAAATTAAACTTACTTAAGGGCAAAATTATCCTTAATAAGCTAAAGTGGCTTTCTCTGCTGAGTGTATTGCTATTTATTAGTTATTTAATGACATCCATGGACTGCTCAAGAAGAAAATATGTCTTTGCTACATATTTAAAAAATACTCTTTCATAAAGTATTCATGTAAATGTATAATCATTGTGTGTGCTGTATCCAGTATGTAATGTACCCTGAACAGCCATAACATTTTGACCACCCACCTAATATTGAGTAGGTCCCCCTTTTTCTCTCCTCCAGTCCTGACCCATTGAGGCATGGACCTCTGAAGGTGTGTTGTGGGATCTGAAACCAAACAGTCAATTGCAGATCCCTTAGTTCTATGTTTGAGGCCTCCATGGATTAAACTTATTTGTCCAGCCTGTACCGCAAATCCTCAAATGGATTGAGGTCTGGAGAATTTGGAGGCCAGGTCAACACCTCATACTTATGTTCCTCAAACCGTTTTTTTGAACCATTTTTGCAGTGTGGAAAGGCATGTTATCATCCTGAAAGATGCCATTGTCATTAGGGAACAACGTTTCCATGAAGAGCTGTACTTGGCCAGTAACAGTGTTTTAGGTAGATGGTGTCAGAGTAACATCCACATGAATGGAAAAACACAAGGTTTCCCAGTGGAACGTTGCACAGAGCATTGCACAGGAACAAATGTTCATGTGCTGCCCACTTCCAGGTCCCACTGCAATGATATAATCAATGTTATTCAAATCACCTCTCAGTTATCATAATGTTTGGCTGATTGATGTGTATCCTTGAGGTTACGATTATAAATGTGTAAATTTCCTCACTGCGCTTTTTTGATATTTCATCTCACTATTATCAGAATTTTTTTTTTTCAAGAAGTACAATGGAACAACTTGTTGATAAACATCTAAGAAGAACTGAAGTTTGCACCTTTGACATTTTAGTTAATAACATTTGAACCTGCTTATGAATGTTTTATGCATGATGCCTTGCCCTGTATTGATTTTCCATAAGACAATTATCTCACCCGCTAACTATGTTGTTGTTCTTGTTGGAACAGCTTGACATGCCTTGTGCATAATTTCTTATAATAAATAGTTTTTACTTTTATTTCGTGATATCCAGCATTTCATTATCTTTTTTTTTAAGCCTATGTGTGCTTTTTTTCGTGTTTTGGATTTCATGTACTAGATTTAATTTTAATTATCTAATATTACTGATATAATGCGTATCATTTAAAAATGTTCATAATGATTATATCCTGGTTCAGTTTTAAATGAAAAAATGTTTCTGTGCATTGTACCCTTATGCATTGAGTCATTACATTCAATTAGGATCATAATTCACATAATCACACCTTCTCCGCAGGCATAAACAGGGTTTTGCCTGTGGTATTAAATGAATCATATACGCACAATCATAAAAATGTTAAAATGACAAAATGTATTTCCCTGCTGGATCTAAACTGTCATGGCACATCACAACAGAGTCCGATATCTAGGGACCCATAAATCTATATATATCTATATACAGTATATATCCTGTATAGGCAAGTCTATAATTATTGGCACCCTTTCTGCAAATGAGAAAAGCTTCATGCTATTATTGTCAAATTGGAACAACAGTACTCAGCCTTTTTCACTAGTGTTTAATAATGTTGGAGAACACTTGTGGAGAAATCTCGGTCCACTCTTTCATGCAAGAACACTTCCAACTCATTGAGATTCTTGTGGTTTCTCTTGTGAACTGCCCTCTTCAGTTGAGACTACAGATTTTCAGAAGTCGCCGTTATAAAACCTTGATTGTGTTTCACTGCAGCCATTTCTTTGTCCATTTTAGCGTGTGTTTTAGGTCATTGTCTTGTTGGAAGAACCGACCACAGCCCAGATTCAGCCTTCTGGCAGAGGCAACTAGATTTTCTACTAAAAGGGTCTGGTCTTAAATGAAATCCATTATGCCACTGTCCTTAACAAGAGTCCCTGGAACGCTAGAAAAAAAAAAGCCTCAAAGCATCATAAGAGCCGTAATTGTATTTTACTTCATTTTTTATGTTTATGCCGAACATAACAATGGTGTTTGTGCTCTCTTGGGATAGCATCATCTAAGAGAGGCAGTATGTAAATGTGTCCCCTTCCTGGCTAAATTTTTTTTATTTTTTTATCATTCGCTATCTGTATAGCCCAACAGATATTTTGCTCATTTAAATTAAAGGCTCTTTGGTTTTGCTCATGTTGATGGGAGACAAAAGGATTTGTTCCATGTATTTCCTCATAATTGGACCCCAGTGAAACTATAAACAAATAGCACTAAAACCAATATCAAGAAATATTTTTATGAAAAGATAAAAAATAATTCAGTTTTATTTATAGTATTCTTCGAGGTTGCCAAAACTTTGACTACATATATTTTAAGTATTCTGAGATTAAAGCATCACTTTGCATAAATTTTTGCACTTTTTAGTTATTTTAGTTAAGTCTATAGTTATCCAATCATTTGATGTAAATTACAATCGTATGTACAAGGGGTGTTCAAGTCAAACCGGTACTTTTTGTTGCACAGTTAAGTAAAGTAAAAACTACCTTTATTTCTCTATATAATCTCCTGCTACACTAATGCACTCATCCCAGCCATTTCAAATGGCTTGGAGCAAGTTCAGGATGTGAAAATAACTTCCAGACGAGTTCCTGTAATGTGCAAGTGGTGTTTATAAATGATTGTACTGTATGTACAATTCCCACAAACAGATGCATCTCTGGCTACAAGTTATCCGTCGATTTTCACAGATCAGGCGTTCCACTTTCTGAACTTACACGGGAATGATTGTAGTGGGCTCGGAGCCATCTCATCTTGGATCCGCAAAGAACTCTTTAAAACGTTTGCACTATTCAAATGTTTTACTATAAATAAGAGGCTCATCACCGTACTGTGCTTGAAGTCTTCAGTAAATAATTTATGCCTTCACTTACGAGAAAAGTCCCGATTTGACTTGAACATCTCTTGTATTACTTGTATGTTATATTATATTAATGTTTGTCAATTTCAAATTTCATGTCAATAATTCTGGAGCTGACTGTGAGATCGAATATGGTTTATGATGTGTATACTATAATAGCGTTCGGTACAACAGTAGAATTTTGATTTCCGATTAATCAGAAGGTCTTGGTTTGAATTTTCTTTATATATCACAGTACGGTTGAATTGTAGAATCTGACTCGACAGGAAATGTAATTACTTAATTCATTAATCTTATTTATTTATGTATAACATCAGCTTCAGCAGTAGTTCAAGCTGCAACATAAACAATAGTTTTATCGTACGTATTGCTCTCGTTCTACAGCTAGAGAAACAGCTCATACACAGGGACTTGTATAGTGGACACACACAATATGAAAAAAATTACTACTAATTTTACAATAATATTACAAAAGAAAATAAGTGAAGGCAATATAGCTATAACATTTCTGGATGAAGTCCCTGGTGCCTGTGCTTTGTAAGTTACGGCGCTTCATACGGTTTCCAAACACAGAAGAGTTTTCGCTCTCCAGTTTTTTTCTAAAATGAAAAGCCAAATATTTTGCAATAGAGAGAGAGAGAGAAGAGAGATCAAAGGAGATGCTCAGAAGGGAATGACTGTTTATCTTTGCTATAATTTTATTGATGCTGAAATCCACATTAATTTTAACCTGTTCAAATGTTGAATATGTAATTCGGTAATAAATTAAACATTGTAATTATTGGAAACTCACTGTGATATAAACAGACCATGCTGTTAGATTAGTAAAAAAAAAAATCATCCATTTTAAGGTAGCACTTCGAATAGCACTGCAGATTATGTCAGGCTTTTTCACAACACCCCAGCATGCCTGTTAAATCAAATCACAGGATTATATTGAAGCAGACAGTCTAATAGAGCTATATCTAATTCTATTCTAATAGCTAATCCACAGCCTAATGATGCATGGCTTTAAAAAAGTGTTGATACGATGATATTGCAATATCTAGGTGACGATCTGATTTACATAGTGATTCGGTAAAGATTGCGATTTTGTAACTATATTAATTCTAATCTTTTTTTTTTTCAATTTTGTTAAAATTCTAAACAAATATTACTAAACAAATTAATTGTGATACATAAATGAATAAATTTTCCTCGCATCTCTAATATACAAATGTAATGTACATTTATATTATGTGTCTTGTACTTTATATTTGCAGTGGATCACAAAAAAGAATATCATGAAAAAGTGCTTTTTTTCCCTTCATTTCAAAAGTGAAACTAATATACAGTGTAACCTTGGATTACGAGCATAATTCATTTCGGAAACACTCGTAAACCAAATCAGATCTTCCCATAAGAAATAATGAAAACTCAAATAATTCGTTCCACAGCCCAAAAAAATAAATACCAAAAAATAAATACAGAAAAATTATTAATACAATATATAAAGTAAAACTAAAACAAATTAACCTGCACTTTACCTTTAAAAAAAGTACAAATAAATCCCAACAGATAAGTGTTTCCATTTGTGTGTGCAGGCGCCGTGTATTTGTGTGTGTGTGTGTGTGTGTGTGTGTGTGCGGAAATAGCCCCTTCCCTCGCCTCATCTTGCACAATAAAACTCCTCCTCCCCTCGCACTCTCATACCAATCATAAAAACACTAGCTAATAGTGGATGTTTGAGAGCTCACGCATGCAGAAGGGGAGGATGGTGCTCTTCTCTATGAGTTAGACTATGTCTAATGTTCCGTCTGATTGGCAAGCAAAGCTGATTTAAGACCTTGGAATAGATTCATAAGTAGAGGAGTGAGGCTGGGGTCAGTGCTACAAGAGCCACCACACATGGACGTTTTCATGAAATGTTGCATTCACAACAGTATAGCTGTCAAAAAAAAAAAACTGTGTGAACTGTGTAGTTGTAGTTAGGGAGCCATGTCATCTGCTGGTTCCTGGTGTTCAGTAACACTCAGCAATGTCACAGGCTGAATTTGGAAGAATTTATCTATTGTAATTTTTTTTTTTTTCAACTTAAGAAATATTCTAATATTTTGATAAAGGCATTTATTTATTAATTTCTTTTTGTCATTCGTAATCATCAAAGCTAAAACAAACAAAAAAAAAAAGGATTGAAGTCATTTATAATGAATCTAGAATATATGAGTTTCACATGTAGATTGTAGACCTGATGTACGTTGAGACCTTTACACAATAACTTTTTTAAGTGTATGATGTGTATGAACATTGAGATGTTGAGACATTCTGTCAGGTCTGTCTGTCACCTATTTAACCTTGATATAAGAAATGTCATGTGGGAGCAACATCTAAATGTTTATATATTCTCTTTTCTTGCCTTTATGGGAGTCGTCAGAACATAGGACTTTACCCTTAGCCATTTCTGTAATAAGCTGGGTTTTTTTTCTTTCTGGTGAACTGTAAGTGACAGTGAAGGGACCCCATGTTATGCAACGTGAATTTTTAGAGCATTAACATTCACATTTTATAGCATTTACTGGGGCGGCACAGTGGCTTAGCGGTTAGCACTGTTGCTTTGCACCTCCAGGGACTGAGTTTGATTATGGCCTCGGGGTCTGTGTGCATGCAATTTGCATGTTCTCCCCGTGCTTGGTGGGTTTCCTCCAGGTGCGTGTGTGTGTGTCTATGTGTGTGTGTCTATGTGTGTGCACCCTGCAATGTATAGACCACCCCATCCAGGTTGTACCCCACCTCGTGCCCCAAGTCTCCAAGGACAGGATTCAGGCCCCCTGTATACAGGATAAAGCAGCATAGAACATGAGTGAAAGAGAGAGCATTTACTGGCTGTGAAGAAGGCATCAGTACGAGACTCAACCTGAGCCTACTTTAAATATGGATGTCTTTAACATATTAGCTATAGAAGGAAACAAACAAACATAACTAAGAAAGGCATAGTATGGCGAGGAAGAAGAATGGTGGCATACCCGTAGTCCAACATCAATCATAGAAACACTGGCCAATTAAGCCCGTCTTTGTGCTCATGCAAGTGGAAGAGTAGCACTCGCCAACGAGTGTGATACAACATCCTTAATGTTCTATGAGCAGCAATCTGAAAAGGTGCGGCCAGCAGGTGTCACATGCCTCAGAGGAAACACAAGATAGACCTCGCCCTCCCTGGTTGGTAGCTTTCCCATTGATGGGTAAGGGTATCTGCTATCTGTTTTAAGCAGATTTGTCTCATCTTAAAATTAGGGTTAATTGTAAAGCACTTGTTGAAGAGTACAGGTTAAGAACTACCTGCCTGCTGTGTTCATAGTAAAGGGCTTGTACAGTATAAAAAGATTTGTTTGACGGCTATATGAGTCCGTCTGTCCTTTATACTCTGAGTGTTATGTGATTATGGTTGTATCACATGGTACAATATAACTACAGAAAAAAAGACGGGTTGCACAAGGAACAATTTTATAGGTATTACCGTACATTTGAAGTGCAGTTTGAAGAGCAACAGGGCGAGCCAGGTCAAAGAATTAAGTTAGTTTAGGCCTAGATTGTCCAAGAGCTGTGTCTATATTACTTTTGACTTGGTGCTGTACTTTTGCACTATCAAGGATTTTCCTGTACGCTCTGTCTAATCCAGTACCTTCGTAGGACCTGAGACACACTGCGTACTCTGCATAGTTATTACATCATTACCATGCAGACACGTTGCTGCTTAATTTTTCGAAAGAAAATGCCATGCACATGCCGCATAAATTCGGACTAAATTAGTATGAGAGCGGTTTATGTAATGCACTCTAATTTATCCCCCAGATACAGTTGGCCTTGTTCCGGTGGCCTGACTTTGGCCCTGCCAGGAAGCTCTCGAATTACTGGCATGGTTGTACGTTGATCAGCTTACACAGAGTGATCATGATAGCAGTGATGCAAATGATAAATGATATACACACACAGTCATAGTCTAATGATAATTGCCTTCTGTTGGTATTTTTCCTCCAGTCATCCATACAGTGACAGTTGGGAAGTGGTTGGCAAATGATAGGGCTTAATATATTCTTTGTGCACAGTAAGACAGCTTGTTGTTCTTCACGGTCAGGGAGATGCTTGAGGATGCTACACCAGAGAGACTAGGTTTAACATTTGAATCAGTAAGAGAGGCACAGGCTTTACTCTGCTGGCTGAATCAAGGTAAACTTTGTACTATTTCAACCCAAGTTGCGTGGCAGGTCGAGACGTCAGATGTGACTGTGGCTGAGTGTTAGCAAACAGCCGCAATAATAAAAATCTAAGTTCAATCAGATCTGGGTTTTCTTAATATACTTGTATATAAGTCTTGGCCATATTTTTCCAACAAAAGGACGTAGAAATGTTGTTTTATTAAGTTACGAAGCGTGTCTAATGATTTTCACAAAGCTCCCCCAATAAGAGCTTACCTGACCCATGTAGCGTCTATAAGAAGGGCAGACGCCGTCAAACATAAACACGTGTTCTGGACTGAGTGGCTCTCATCTTTTTGTTGTTGTTGTACAGGCCATGGCATTTTTTTTTTTTTTTTTTACAAGCCTGTGCTTCTTACTGTATATATTTAGGGTTATTCATGCCTGTTTTTGCTGCTTCAGTTAGAGGTCACCACAGAACTGCATTTATGTCTCGGTACAGGCTTTTTGTTAGATGTCCTTTTTGACACATCCCTCCCCAGTTTATCCTTGCCTCAGATCAGCACTGTGTGTCTTGTGCACCTCCATCACTGCGGCTCCCTGTCCTGGACCTGCACTCTGGTCTTTCATGAGAAAGGCAAAGATACTCATGTTGTACTAACGCGACAGGATAATGGCAAAGTAAGGAATCATTTTTTAAAAAATCGATACTGCACTAGCTGTCCACAAGATGTGTGTAAAGATAGAGGTTGGTTTTCCTGGTCATATGTATATGTATGTATATATTTTACCCACACACACACATATCTATATATATATATATATATATATATATATATATATATATATAGGAATTCACGAAAAGAGTCACAGTGCTTTGTAAACTCAGTGGGTTGTAAAGAAGGCAATAAATGCAAAATTTACTACTTGTTAAGATGTATGGATGAGTGAAACATATTTTAGTTTTAGCAAAAAGGGAAAGCATATAGGTTTCCGAACTATATATAGTGGGTAAAAATAAATAAATAAATAAAGCAAGGCTATGCTTCGATGGATGTGTGAGCTCAAAATAAACTTCCTGGAAAAAAAGAGATGGTAAAGTAGGCATCGACTGCTCCTTCATTGCTTTGCCAAGCCTGCCATCTGCTGGCTAATGATGTTACAACAATGAAGGATATAGAAAAGCTTTTTAGGCTGTAGATGATGTTCACAAACATGCACAGCCTGGCAAGAGAAAATATATAAATACAGTACAATATACAGTATTTATTTTTTTCTTGCCATACCTATTATAAATAGGTATCAAGTACCGAAACCTATTAAGGACGTTTGAAATGATTGTAACTGTCCTACACATTATTAAAATATGCAAAGCCTGTGGTGAATCATAAATGGAGATTACTTAAACATTTAGTAAAGATGCATCATTAAAAAAAACAACAAAAAAAAACAAGTAGAAATCACATTCAGATTTATTAGTGAAAGTAAGAGCCTTTCCACATGCACGTCGTGATAAGATTGGGACTAAACAGCTGTGTGGCCAGAATAAAACGACTAGTTAGTAAAAGTAATCATAAAAAAGCACTTGAATGTGTTTGGGAGCATTAAGATTAGACTTTGGGTGACTTTTTTGAGTGTTTGTCTTTTTTGTCTGAGCTATGTATGTATGTATGTGTGTGTGTGTGTGTGTGTGTGTGTGTGTGTGTGTGTGTGTATGTATGTATGTATGTATGTATTATACACTGCGATTAAACAGGCTAAGAAGCAATTAGATAAAGGGCAGTGAGAATTGGTTTAAAAATAATCTTTTACAGGTTTTTAGAGCAAAAGTCATGTGTTTGCACTGACAAATAGCACGGCAGTGATTACACACTACTTTAAACGCACCGCCATCTTGTGATGCCTCTTAAGAACAGCCACAACATTGGATGATGAAAATATGCAGCAATCCTTCATTCCTTTTTTTCCTTAAATCCACTTAAAGTCTTGCTTTTTTCCCCCCTGACAGGTTTAATAAAATCCAGAATACAAAGAACACTATGAGGAAGGATGGCATCAGCTCGCTGACGTATCGCCTCGTCTCCATCAAAAAGTACCCGCTCTACACCAACATCTCAGTGGAGATTGGCAAACCTCCTCCCAGACCTCTCAGAGGATAGACTTCGGGCCAGGTCCACATACACACACACACACACACACACACACACACACACACACTCACGTATATACATATACCGCCCATGGCCGAGCGCCTCTGTGTGCAGCAGTGATATGCTGAACAGGTTAGTTCTCAGGAATACACTGGACCTTTTGTGGATTTATGAACACAAATCCGCACTTGCAGATTCTGACTCCGGTACCCACACGCAGTGATAAGGGACATGAGTGGAGAGCACAGACAGCCATAGCAATGTGGATGATGCTCTAGTAGCCCTTCTGGTCCAACCTGGAGGACATGAATAAACATTGTTTCTGGGCACAATCTCATAGGAGAACCCTGTTCACTTGATGTAAATCACTTGGAACATTTCAGAAACGAATGTCTTTTGTATCTGCACTGGACCTGCTGCAGCGTTCAACTCTGTTTCTCGTCATATCTACAAAGATGGAGATGATAAAGACACTTAATCAAGCCTGTGCTTGAACAAGCCTATGGATCATCTTCTTTGTCAGTTTTTTTTTTTTTCTTTTTTCTTTTCTTATTTTGTATTTCTACTCTTCCTGCTCTGTGACTTCAACCACAGGAGCACCGATTATGGTGAACGCTTCAACATGTCAGTGACCTGATTTGAATAACGAGCCCTGCCTTTGTAGGTCCAGAATTGAGTAAAAAGGGATTCTGGGAACTCTCACTTGGAGGCCGAGGGAAACCTGGCAAAGCCGTACATGGTCACCGCAGTCAGTCATTTGAAAACAACATTAGAAGCATTGGGTGTTTTTTTTGTTTTTGTTTTTTTTTTTTTTTTTTCTAACTGAGGTTTTTTCAGCTTAATGCATCTTAAACTTAATTGCCATGTATGTGAGGTGATGCTCATTCAGGACCACAGTGAACTATTATCAAAAACTAGAAATGAAATTTGACTTTGGTATGTTTAATTGACTTGTGCTTTCACCTTTCTTTTCCATGTACTGCCTATGCACACTATACTGATGCCTTCAGACATTTTATGAGGTGCTTGTTATTTTCTCCTAAGTTGTTATTTTCTCCTTTGGATGTTGGTGTTAAGTTTAATCCAGCCACATTTTTTTGTGTCATTCACCTAGCCTTTTAAAGATGTAAAAAAAAATTAATCTCCTTTTTTGTCTTCTGTTAGACCCCTCTGTCATTCCTCTTTACTGACATTACACCATAAATCTCCACGGTCTCACCGTTGTCTCACCACTGTTTCACCATGGTCTCACCATGGTCTCCCCACTGTCTCACCATGGTCGCAGCAGTGTCTCACCAATTTCTTACCATGGTCTCACCTTTTGGAGCAAACCGAAATGTCGCATTTCTGAAATTCGCCCTAGTCTCAGTCCCAGTTCTTTTTTTTTTTTTTTTTTTGCATTATTACAGAAAAATGAGCATTTCTATAACAGAGAAATCGTTAATACAGCTAGCTTAATGGTCACCCGACTGACTGACACATTTACAGTACAAGCTGGCTATTGTGCTTAGTATTATATTTATAATATTTATAACCACAGCAGAGTGGAATTCTCAATCCTGATTGGTCAGAGGGTAGTAGAGTCAGGTGCATGACAAATCACAGGGATGTTTTATTATAGAAAGAGTTTAATCAGAGCCTGGTGTGGCTGCATAAATGGATTAATAACCGTGTCTCGGTAATAAAAGTTTTCTGAGAGGAGACATATATGTACAGTAGCTTTGTTGGAAGGAGTCGCGGTTGTTTTCTGGAATACCATGCATTTCAGGGATGGAGAGCTTTGTGGTTTCTCAGTAACATGACAAGCTGCCTTTTTTTTTTCTTTTTGTCTGAATAGATAAGAAATAAGATTTTTAAAAAGTCCAGTGCAGAAGAACTGTGTCGGCAATGTGTTTCGCAGGTGTTCCACGACATACGAGGTATGACATGAACATGGTGTTCTTTAATGAATAAAAATGGTTCATGTTGCTGTGGTATAAGAGGAAACAAAACAGTTCAGGGCATGCTGTTTTTTTTGTTGTTTTTTTTGCTTTTTCGGAAAATAGTCATCTTCAAGTAACGCCTCTGCGTGGTTGAATTATTTTCCCGTAACAGCACTTCCTGTCATGTTTTATTCCCTTCTTATAATATTATATTTATAATACTATACTTATATTATCCTCATACAAATATACAGTATACCAAAGCTTATCAACAGTGTTGCTAGTCGACTGTGACGCAAATGTAGCCGACACACAGTTTGTGGTAACCCAGATGCAAAAATCGATTATATAGTGCAGAGTAAATACTGTAGGCCTACATATAACACAAACTCGAACGTGATACCAATGCAAATATAACGTTATAACAGCGGTAACGGACGTGACGGCATTATAGTCCACTTTCCTTTTAAACCTACTGTATTATACTCATCAATACTTAATGACTTTCAATATAGCGCTGACCATCTAGTTGGAACAAGAAAAATGTGATTGTAATGTTTTTCTTTCTTTGCTGTTCCTGTTGTTGGTATATTCGGAAGAGGAGGAACGAGACCATAAAGGGCGTCTTTCTTTCTTTCATCCCCTCATCAAGGCTGTCTTATGAATCCAAGGCTGTCTGCAGCATCCTTGGTCCTATCTTCGTGCCATTCGTCTTCTTTTTTTTTTTTTTTTTTCCTCCATTCTGCTGTGAATTTGTACATAATGCGACAGTGAGGAATATAGCGAGATCTGTCTGTAAGTTAGAATAGTGGAATATACAGTATATATGATATGATATATAGTGTGCTGCTGAATTGAATCTACAGTGTAGATGTGAGGGTGCACAGGTTTTTGTCAATCTGGAAGGGCAGAAACACTTTGTCGGAATATAATGTCACTGAAAGAATGTGTTCTTTTTTCATAATCGTCTCCATATCATTGCTGCTATCACACTCATGACGCTAGCAAGACCGTCGTCTCGTTACTGGACGTGGTTTGCACAGCGCAAGAAAGAAAGGGTTGGCTTTCATCACTAATTATTCCTAATGCGCAGCTTGAGAACGTTCTCCAGGATGATATCGTTTTTGTTAGGAGCTTCGTCCCATATGTCGAGCATTCTCCCTTTCTAATGAAGTAGCGCACTGTGTGTAGCTCTCGCTCCCTCTCTTAGTGTTTATGCTTCCCTTTCTTCTCATCTCATCTCCGCTCCTCTCCTGGCTTTTGTTCTTTTTTTTCTCCTCATCCATCCAATCCCACCATCCTCGACTGGAGAAAGTGAACCTTACGAGAGAAGGGCAGGGACTCACTGAAAATATTACACCTGTAAGAAAGAAAATCTGGTCTTCAAGCTCTGAGTGGCTTTTTAAACACCTACTGGATCTATTTAGGGTTTTTTTTTTTGTTTTTGTTTTTTTTTGTACATTGAATGTCAACATATGGTTCTATGTAGAATGCGTTATGTCATATCGAACTTACTTTTTGTATACAACAAATAAAGAAGAGCTGTTGCTTGGAAACCCGTCTCTTCCTCCTGGTGCCCATTTGCTAGTCTGTTTCATCGTTATAGAAGAGGAAAGTGTGTGTATTTGTGTGTGTGTACAGTATCTCTGTGTGTGTGAAAGAGTTCTCAGACCGTCATGGTGTTGACAGTATCTCACATTAAGGGGATTTGTTAAATGTTGAGGCGCCGTTATGCCAGTGGAACTTATCAAAGCGGGAGTGAAAGTGTTCTAAAGTGTAGCGTCTTATAATTGCACCATTTTTTCAACAGGATAAATCCAGCATATTTCAGATATCGCACCCTGTTCACTATTTGCGAGGAGTGTTCAGGTCAAACCAGGGTATGCGTAAACATACGACTTCAAGCACAGTATGGTTCTGAGACTCTAACCACACTAAAGTATTTGAATGGTGTAAATGTTTTTTTTTTTTTTTTCCGGAAGTCATGCGTTTATGAATAACGATCCTGGCTGAGGTGGCTCAGAGCCTACCGCAGTCAGTCATGTGAACATTCCGCAACTTTTACCTGTGGGAAGTGTACACACAATCATTCACAAAAAGCACATGAACAGAGCGGGGTCTCGGCTGGGAGACGTCCCCCATACAGTCCTTTTCTCATTCCGAGCCATTTTCACATGTTGTGGTCATTTAAGGAGTTCCTGGGAGGCCAGCGTTTTAGATGTGAAGCAAACAGTCCGATCATGGCTCTGGAGTGAGAACATTTTCTACCTTGATGGTATCCAAGCACTGAGATAAGTGCATTAGTTTTGCAGGCGGAAAACTTTATATAGAGACCTAAAGGGAGTGTTACTCTAATAACTGTTCTGTTGGTTTGCTCAAAAAGATTAAAGCCATATAGGTTTTTATTCCAGAAACGTAAGTAACACTAATAGTGGATTTCCGGTGTTGGGATGCTTTTTTGGGCTAAACTGTGAATAGTGTATGCTTTTGGATTCATCACCTAACATAGCTGAACACTATATGTTTTGCAATTTAATTTATGGATTGAATTTCTGACAGACAAAGTTAGTGTAGAAGATTTAGATTTTACGTCCCTAGACAGTCAGAAAAGGCATTTTACTGCACATCATAATGTGTATCCTTACTGTGTGCGCGTGTGTGTGTGAGAGAGAGATACAAAGCCTTATAATGTTTCTAAATTGAAATTCCCGAGATCTTTCCTGCTTTAGAATCATGTTTTCCAGTATGACACAGATATAGTATAAAATATACACTGATGATGGGTATTTTACTTTCAGTTTTTATTGTGAGAGGGATAAATTATTTAAAATTAAAACTTTTAAGTTGTTTCAGAGTGAGAGAACTTTCAAAGTTATTTCGCAGACGTTGGATCTCTCTTAATTCTAAGGGTACTGTATGCAGATCTCAGATGACCTTAAAAGGTTGCTTCCTTTACCATTGTATGAAGAACGAATTTTGTTAATTCCAATTTTCTGCTATTTTTTTTTTCTTTTTGTATTAACTGACCACACTATGTATACAGGACATAAATCTAAAAAAAAAAAAAAAAGCCTCAAATTAACTGATTGATTAATTGATTGATTGATTAATAATGAACAATTAAAATAAACCTTTAAATTAAAATACACAAACATTAAAATCTTATTCAGTCCCTAGGTGATAGGAATGGACTTATAAGCTAGAAGAATCACAATGTGTATAAACAGAAGAAGTTAAAGAAACATGGCTACTTTTCTAGCTAGATGAAGTTGCAGAAAATCTCGAAATTCAGCTACTTATTTGGTTAACATGTATGCTAGCTGCAGCTACAACATTTCTACTGCAGTCCCACTGGAATATTCTTGGGCAAAGTCCGTATTTCTCAAGCTGTTTGAATAAATTTAGTCATTTCTTTTCCACAGGACTTCCGACATGATTTCTGGCCTTGCTGTAACCACAGACTGTAATTGAAAAGTTTCTAGTATTGTTACAATCATTTGACTCTCGTACAAAACACACGCCAACTTCCAGCTTCATTAAGATCCGTGAGTGTGGTAGAACAGAGGGTCCCCTGGGATCAGAGTTGGGAATCAAAATTTTAGATGTATACAGTCGTGGCAACCCATTCTTTCATAATCACTTCTTGGAGTTTGTCAGAAAAAGTGGGTTTTTGTTTGTCCTCCCGCCTCTTGAGGATTGACCACAGGTTCTCATTGTTTCCAGGCCATGGACCCAAAATTTCAACATTTTGGTCCCCGAGCCACTTAGTTCTCACTTTTGCCTTATGGCACGGTGCTCCATCGTGCTGGAAAATGCATTGTTCTTCACCAAACTGTTGTTGGATTGTTGGAAGAAGTTGCTGTTGGAGGGTGTTTTGGTACCATTCTTTATTCATGGCTGTGTTTTGGGGCAAAATTGTGAGTGAGCCCACTTCCTTGGATGAGAAGCAACCCCACACATGAATGGTCTCAGGATGCTTTACTGTTGGCATGACACAGGACTGATGGTAGCGCTCACCTTTTCTTCTCCGGACAAGCCTTTTCCAGATGCCCCAAACAATCGGAAAGAGGCTTCATCTGAGAATATGACTTTGCCCCAGTCCTCAGCAGTCCATTCGCCGTACTTTTTGCAGAAGATCAATCTGTCCCTGATGTTTTTTTTTGGAGAGAAGTGGCCTTCTCTCTTCTTTGCCTCACTGTGCGTGCAGATGCGTTCACACCTGCCTGCGGCCATTCCTGAGCAGCTCTGCACTGTTGGCACTCCGATCCCGCAGCTGAATCCTCTTTAGGAGACGATCCTGGTGCTTGCTGGACTTTCTTGGACGCCCTGAAGCCTTCTTAACCTCTTTCCTTGAAGTTCTTAATGATCCTATAAATTGTTGATTTAGGTGCAATCTTAGTAGCCACAATATCCTTGCCTGTGAAGCAATTTTTGACAGCAATCTTTAATGACAGCAATGAAATGCAGTGGAAAGTGGTTTTTTTTTTTTTTTTTTTTCGGGATTAAGTTCATTTTCATGGCAAAGAAGGACTATGCAATTCATCTGATCACTCTTCATAACATTCTGGAGTATATGCAAATTGCTCTTATAAAAACTTAAGCAGCAACTTTCCAATATTTATGTAATTCTCAAAACTTTTGGCCACGACTGTACACTCACTAACCACTTAATTAGGCCTATGTTGAATTGACTGAGTATGTATAAGGGTATACGTTTGTATATTTGTTCGGGTGTTCATTAGAATGTTTCATCACTAAATGTCGAATTGATGTGGGTTTATAAAACAGGAAAAGCTCAATAAACTTATTTGGGGTACAAATACAGTAGCCATGTTCAACTGCTATTCAATGCAAATGAGATTAAGATTCAATTATTTGTCACATGTACCATACAGCAGAGTCAAATTATTTATGCATATCCCAGTTAGGAAGCTGGTGTATGCCGGGGTTCAGCGCCCCTAGAGGGGATAGGACTAAGGGTCTTGCTCAAGGGCTCAACAGTGAAAGCCTGGCAGTCTTGGGGCTTGAACCCCCGAGCTTCCAATCAGTAGCCCAGTAACCCACAGCCTAAAGTTGCTTCCCCGCCCGGGAATCGAACCCAGGCCACTGCAGTGAGAGCACCGAATCCTAGTCACTACACCACCGGGGACTCTCATCAGCCTATCACTCTAATGAAATATCTAAGTGCGTTTGGGCGTGCAGTCATGGTCAATCCAATCTGCTGAAACTCAAACTGAGCATCAGAGCGGCTGACTGGAGTCACAAAAAACACAAGAAAAACTGAAATGCTAAAACGAATGTTTTGAACATTTAAATTCCTCCTGAATTCTTATACAGGAATAATCAAATTGTCTGCCATCATTTGTTTAGAATGTAGCATTTCAAAGCTTGTTTAGAAACTTTAGAAATCAAGACACTACAAACTAATGTACAGTAGAGTAAAAATAAAAAATCTGGAAATCAAGACAAATTTACTAACAGTGGTTTATTTGTCATTGTGTACATCAGGACATCTAAGTGATATGAACTAGCATCTAAAGAATATGGATGCTGGTTTATACGAAAAGAAAAAAGAAAAAGAGGTACATTTCTGGGGAAAATATGCACTATGAATTTTTCCAAACATTAAAAACAGACATCTTAAAAAACAAAAAGCTATAAAGCCCAGAAAACAATATTTAACAAAACAAAGACAGTATTTGGTGTGACAGTGCTTTGAGGATCTTTCAGGTACAATTTGTGCAAATTTCTAAGGCAATTCGCTACTACATTGCCCTGAGCATCCTAGAGAACCTACCACACGTGTCCTTTTGCATGTAAAGCTTCCATTAATTCTTTTGTCTAAAAAGTGATCGCTTATATACTGTAATGTGCTGCAGTCTTTTTTGGCATACAAATATTTTAATACAACTTCATTCTTTTTTGGTGGGATACTGATGTTTGAAAATGAGAAATGTTTTTGTATTGACTTAATGTCATACAATTTAAACAAATTTATAACTACGTTTGTACTACAAAACTAGCGGTGCCTAAGACGTTTGCACAGTACTGCATTGTACATTAGCCTCTTCCATGCCTGCATGGGATTGCTTTTCTTCTTAGGAACCTCAGGCTTCAACCCAGTTCTTTATTATCGTTATTATTATTGAAATCTGCTGCAATGACCCGGTTACTGTGTTCACCAGATATCAACACAATTTCGATCGGCTCATCACGTGTTAACCTCTTCGACATGTCAATGGCTGTGAACAAAGAGAAACTTGTAAATAACTCATGAAAGAATAAAGTTACGTTAAAACCAAAAAAACAAAAACAAAAGTTGGATCCAAGATGGCCGACTTCCAAATGGCCACCAAGGTGTATCCATATAAATGGCCCACCCTGTAGTAATCAACAATTACTACAAATACTATACAACCAAGTTATTATCTCTGGTTTTGTATAAGGTGAAAATATTGACTATTATTTTTGAATAGCTGCGTTAATATTTTTGGAAATGTGCTCACACTTTTCATCCCACTACAGTCTACATACTAGGGTTAAACTGGGGACTATCCCTTGCATAGCCAAAGCAACATTCAGCCGTGTCATTTAACATTTGACCTTAATGTCAGGCACGTTATACAAGACTTGTGTTTGTAATCACAGAGGCTACAATCAGATGTACGAGCACAAGCCATCTTCAGCTTGAAATCCAGGTCCTGCTGAGCTCTACGCTTTTGTTAATGGAGAGGATATGAGTTTTAGAGTTTCCCTTTGCTGACTGTGCAGTTGTGGAGGCGGGTGCATGTGGCCACTCGGTTGCCTTTCCAATAGCCAGCATCCTGCCCGTCATGGCATCGACATTTGGTACAGGAATCTACCCAAACTGCCTCACCTCCAGGGATTATCTGCGTCTGAGTGTCATCCACATAGCAGTTTGGCCCTAAAAATGGACAAAAACACACACTAAGTGGCTTTGCACTGGAAGTTTATTTATAATGACTAACTGTTTCTTTAAACAGTAAAAGCTACTAAAACTATTTAAAACAGCATGGATTACTTTACAAATACTGTACAGTATATACAGGTTAATAAGTAGAAGAACACTGTATAAGCTTGTACGGTGATGGTAAGCATTGTGTTTCTCACTCAGAAATACTATAAATTAGAAACAGGTGCCTCTTCAACTCAAGAGGTATTGGCACCTTCCATAAAAAAAATAATAATAAATGAATTCGAAGAGTGGTGCTATAGCAGGTACAGTAGCTTCTAAAATGTGCAATTTGGACTTGCTACTCAAAATTGTCTAAAGTCATTGTCTAAACAGTCTAAACGTATGGTTGTGTGTGCTAGATGTTACTGTGATGGCCTTTTGTGGTGTTTCGTTAACTTTATGGAAGAAATGTGGTCAGATAAATAACTGTGATTTGAGATCACTTAGAAATGTGGTCAAGTTAAGTTGCATCATAAAAAACCATCAGTAGAAATCACAGCTCTGTAAAAACACACAGTGACAAGAACTCACATGATTGGAACTAAACAGATGTGTGGCCATAAGAAAACCACTTGTTAGTGACACTAATCTTACAAAAGGCTCCACTTTGCTACTGTAAGCACAACTATTTGAATTCGAAAAAAAGGAGGTATTGTGTCTAGATTGACCCTATTCTAGAGTAATGTGTGCATCAGGGTGAGAAGGGAAGTGCACAAAGCAATGCACCAATCATATACTGTAGGGCCCCTTGTACAAGCTTCTGGAGGCAGTGTTATGATCTTGGGTTGCCTCTAAGCAGTATCCATCCTTTCTTGCAATGACAGGTTGGTTAATAGCGTACAGTAGTTAGCATGCTTGGTGGAAAAGTGGCAGCTAAAATTGTATTCTTTGTAAAAAGAATATTGTGTGATGTTATTGTGTAAATATTGTGATACTGTACAGTTTCTTGGCGAATACAACATAAGGTTGTATGCTTACTAAAACTTGGCACTCGTCAACTTTTCTTTGTTCCATTCATTCAAGTAGGGGTCAACTCACTGGCAAATGTGAAGAATGAATATCGGTGCAGAGAGGATAGACTCGCCTTTGGCAATGGTAAGTAGTGGAATCCACCAGGTATTGCAGAAAAATCCTAAGGGCAATTTTATAATTATTCTATATTAAACAGCCTACGCTATGTTCAATTCAATTTTATTTTAAGTCGACATTATCGCAATCAAAAGAACTATTTAAGTTTGTATGAAGTGTGAATGTGTATGAATCAAAATGATCAGATTGTCCCTGGTTCCGAGGACGACGGGGACAGTGGCAAGGAAAACTCCCTGAGATGGTAATAGGAAGAAACCTTGAGAGGAACCGGACTCTACAGGGAACCCATCATCTTCTGGATGATAACGGATAGCAGGGATTGATCTGCATCCTACTGTGTGAGATTGGAAGTTCAGTTTAACAGGAGATGTGATCAAGTTAAAATTGAGTCCAGTTCATTATTGGAGGCTCCGGTAGACTGTAGGAAACTCCAGTCCTGAACTATCGAGCAACTGAAGTCACAAGTCCTCAGAGAACAGCTGTCTGCATCAGCCGAGGACAGTCTTCGTGGAAAAGTGAAACCATCCCCAGTCACCACATGCGATGAGATCATTAGAGTTAATGAAACCAATTGTGTGGATTAAAACTCATTAATCAATGATATATTTATCAACTGAGCTGTGCCAAAATTGTCAATTTAATACACTTGCGCATGTGCACTTCAAGAGCGGAAGAATAGCACTGAAAGATGAAAAGAGATGAAGTCAACTCCTGAAAATGCTGAAACCGTTCGGGCAACCTGTACATGATGATCGTTGGAGAACAAACCACGACATTGATGCCATTTTCGGAGAGGGTCAGACGGAACAGACCAGGCAATCCTCATGATTTGATCATGCCCGTGTTGCTGCCGTGCTGAGGAGCGTCCTTCATGTCGAGGATCATTAATGGTGACAAAACTTAGGTACATGTGTAAGACTCTGAGAGGAAGCAACAGTATTTGGAAGAGCCCATCATCTCCACGATTGAAAGACGCGAGGCAGGTCCGCAGCCCCACAAAGTGCATGCTCAACGTCAACATTTGCAGCATTGTGCATCGAGAATTCGTTCCCAGGGGGCAGACCGTCACTAGAGATTTCTACAGCCATGTTCTAAGGCGTCTTTATACCTAACTTGATATGACGGGTCACAAGTTGAGGTTTTCAAGTCAGACCTGAAAGTATAAAATGTCTATTAGAAGTAATGTGAAGTTACATTATAAACTAATGTTAAACCAATAGAGATGAATAGCAGCAAAACATGTTTAAGTCGGTATAATCATCTTAACATTAGTAGTTTTTTAAACTCATATATTCTATTGCCTTAATTCCTATAAATTCTGCATTTTTTTAAATAATACCCTAAACGGGCCACTTGACAAAGAAGAGACAACGACAAGTGATATTCAGCTGGTGTGCAGGCTTGACCATGCTCACATGCATCACAGAGATACTTTTCTTGTAATTTGTTGGAATAAATACCATGATTACCTGCTTCCAGTATACACAGCTCATAGGGCTTGCTTGGATTCATTTCACAAGGAGCAAAATTACATTTCCTGGCATAGACTGGAAACTAGTGCACTCATGTTCCCGCATCTTATCCATTTTCTCGAGTTTCAGATTGTGCGAGTATTACACCAGGGTTATTACATTGCCAAGAAGAAGAGACGAAGAGTAAAGAGGGTTGCGGATAAAAGATGTTTGCATCGCTGCCTGAGGTATTTGGAGTTCCGAATAATCAGATTAGTAATACACTTTGAAGTCAGTGTTTGGAAAAGGGCCTTTCTCCCCCTAAATTGAGTTTATGTATACTATTTAAAGCAGCTTACCATCTTTGCAGTGTGGGCAGCACTTCCCTCTTTGAAAGACCGGGTTCACACACGCAGGGGGGGCACAATCCGCTACCATGCACATGACCATCCCATCGACATCGCAGGTGCACTCCTCACAGTCTGATGGCTGGAAAATATACACATCATTTATCAATAGGACATAAAAAAGTCTAGTCTGGAAATGTAGCATGCAAAGCATGTCAAATCTCTAAAAGCCACATTTATCACACAAGAAATCCTCCTAATATATAAACGAACCAAGGCAGCTGACATCTGACTTTTTTTTATTGTAAAGCTCTTGTACTGACCAAAAAATGACAGGCATAACCTTTAAGTTACATGTTTTTCTACATCACTAACTGCTCTGCATAATTTTTGGGCTTTTCCCCAATATGTTCCTCCTCTAGGACAAAGAAAATCACAGGCCAGAACACCACCTGCTGTATAAACCGTGACAGCATGCCACCTGCAGTTCAGATTAAATGGGCTGACGACAAAAAAAAAAGAAAAAAAGTAAAATCAGCTGGAAAAATGCCTGTCTCCAAACCTGTCATCTGGTTTTGATTTCCCCCCTTAGGTTTCTTTCATTCCTTATAATAATGATAATAACTATGATAACTGAATAAGAAAGATAATGAGGCATGTCTAAGACTGATGGATCTTGTGCTGCAGCCTCTAGTTATTTCATTTTTATTATGCACGAGCCTCATAAAACATTACAGAAAGCTTAAAGCTGCTTATATGAGAACACTATAACACTATATGTGATTATAAAAGTGTATATGTCTCTACATACTGGTAGATTTAGAAAAACACATTTCCAAGTGAGCACAGTTCGGTGATGATTGATCAAATTCAACACTAGGAAGGATCAATAGGTGGTTTAAAGTTAGGGCATTAGTCAGAACTGGAGGTTGGGAACCATGGATTACATACAGTACTAATAGCACAGATGTCAACGATGCATTAGTCTTTCAGATTGAATCATCACACAAACTGCAAGCCAAAATACTTTATCTTCTCATTCATGCTTCCATCCAATTAACTAGTCAAGTGGCAGAATACTTTGGCCAATGGATGAAATCAGATATAGGTCAAGAGCATTAATCAATGATGATATCAAATATCAGACTTTGACTACAGCCTGGTTGTTGGTGCCAGACGGGCTGGTTTGAGAGTTTAGGAACACTTGAAAATCTCCTCAGATTTTCACCAACAGTACAATAGTGTCTGGAACATTTATGCAAACACAGATCAGCCATCACATTAAAACCGTTAACATTATAACCACCTAGGTATTGGTTTCCCCTTTATGCCACCTGGGTGGCTCTGGGCTATGGTGTCAGGCACCGGGACAATGGCAGCACACCCTCTGGGTGCTGTGGCTTGCGGTGTGGGGTCTCAGTGGATCGAACTCCCTTGTTCTCGGCACATCCCATCGCGCCCCATGCTTGATCGGATTGGGATCTGAGGATTTTGGAGGCCTGGTCGGCAACCTTGGGCTCTTTGCCCTTCGGGCACTGTGCATGCCAGGCTGTGATGCACTGGATGTTCTGGTGCCTTTCTATCATGGCCAGCATTGGCATACAGTAGGCATGTTTGACCTGACTGATAATAAAAGTTGCTAATTGATGATAATAAAACGGGTATCAGAAGTTACCGCGGGCACAGTATCAAGAAATCAACTTTGCCTACTTCAAGAGTAGTGTAGAAAAACATAATTTCATTATGTGTATGGTGCGGTTTTATATATAAGAAGTATGTGAGGAAAAATTTGACTATAGATAGTAAAGAAAGTAATACCAATCCAACAAATATATATCAGTATATATAAACATATAAATCAGTAGAAATCTTCTCATATCATATAAAGATACCATAATAATTATGAACTGAACAAAAATGCATTAGCATTTTCCCTGTACTCCATGAATAACTCCTGATTCATTTTCACCAATCCTCCTCATTCTTGCCAAAAAAACTTCATTATCAAACCAAATCTATAACTGATTTATCTGATCTGGAACAATAAGGCACCTGCAAAAAACCTAAATCTTTAGGATGAGGAGGACTGACCGCTCATCTCGTAGCTGTTATTATGTTGAAATCAAGCAACATTCAGGCTTTTAGGGGATGTGAAAGGGGTCTTCCCTCATCCTACGCCTGTGGGAATCATCAGGAGGAAGCACAGTTTGTTTATGAGCTTGAGTAATCACTGAGATGTAGTATTGTAGTGCACATTTCAATCATAAAGGTTAATCTTGATTGATAACCTTACAAAACACTACCCTCTACCTGCTTGAATCATTCCTGGATAAAGGCTCAATAAAACAACACAATCTTTTAAACCTGAACAATAAACATGAGTCCATTATAGTCAAAGTACTATTTAGTTCTTACACTGGGACAACCACATGGTGGCACTGAACTTTACAAAAGAAAACTTCATCTTCACTGGCACTGTGCCCAGGTTAACTGGGTTATGGTGTTTAAGAACCAATTGTCTGAAATACAGTTGGTCTGAAGAGCATCCATGAAAGTGCAGAGATCAGGTAACGTGAATGCGTTCCCAGTTAGCTAGCCTCAGCAAGCAGTCAGGCTGTTAAAGCTGATGTCCAAACAAAAGTGCCCGAGATTTCCCAACCATTGTCCTAGAGTACTCGTTTCCTTCCTCCCAACACATATCATTTAATTAATCAGTTGTTCACAATTTTAAGTTGAAATTATGTGCTAGAGCAGGGAAATCACTCAGCGCCAGTTACTCAGCTAGTTGCATTTGTTGAGATCCAGAAGAAGGAAGAAAGTACGCCACACATGCACAGAGGCAAAAAAACGTCACATGAATTCTGCCTGTTCTCAATCAGGTTGCATGACCAAACATCGGATATGTATCTGATCTAGGACCACATATGAAAGTTACTCTGATTTCATCTGAAAAACATCAGATTTGTGAGTTAGGAAATCCATTAAAAATCTGATGTGTGTCATATTGGGGCAAGATATCGGAACTGATTCACTTCAGGCTGGTAATGTGAACGTAGCCTTGGACATTCAAATGCTACACACACAAATTACAACTCGTTATATATCAAGGGAAAATTCTCCTGATCATAACTTGTGAGAATGTTATGGGGCATTGGAGGGTGTGTCTGTACTGTATGTCTGTCAGGAGGCCAATCTGTCAGTTTGAGAAGAAGGAGGAGGATGCCTATGCTTATAGCATTAAAACTGTTTGAACAAAGAATGACCACATATCAGATATGTCTCCACCCTAGGACAACATATGACAACGACTCGGATTTGATCTAAAAACCAGATCTGTGAGTGCGGACAGCCCTAAAAAATCAGATGTGTCTCATACTGGGGTAAAAAATCTTACAACTCATTGATGAAGAAAATTCTTTTCATCATAACTTGAGAATGTGAGAATTGGGGGAATTGTGCATAAGGGGGGGGGGGGGCGGGGTCTAGGCCAACCAGAATAGAAATAACCAATCTGGACCATGAGGCATGTTTCCAAACTCTTTTTCTCTCCACCTCTCTCTTTCGGCTTAAAATGTATAATATAGTCGTTCTAATACAATTGTGGAGTACTTTCTTCCTTCTTCTGGATCTCAACAAATACAACTAGCTGAGTACCTGGAGTGCCCCCCATTCATGGACATTTGAATGATTTAGTGATTATGTATTAATAAGAAAATAAAAATGTTCTTTATTGCACTTTCAAGGCTTTGTGAGGGATAAACAGGAGGATTTACAGTACTGTCAGAGAGAGTTCCCATTAGAGCTGTTTGGGGATGCCATAAGTAGTTTAAATACAACCTTTGGGATGATTTCAACTTCTAGAAATCACTTTCTAGGAATTTGTTCTAGAATTATGCATGCGTGCATAATAGGATTAATTGATTAAGTGGAAAATGATGATGTTTATAATTACAGCACCGAAGACTCGTGAATAAATTAGGAATTCATTAATCATTTATAAAAGGTGGTCATGACTTATGTTTGCGTTTTTACGCAATCCTTAATGCGTCGTTGTGTGGGGTTTGGGACGAAGACGCGGCTCACCTGGAAGCTCTGGCCGAGCCCGTACACCTCTCCGCCGTGCTCACAGCCGATCCGCTCGCAGCGCGGGCAGCAGTCGCTCGGGTAGTGGCTCACGTGGATGCAGGCGGCGGGCAGCGCGGTGCACTCTGTCCGCGCGCACACCGCTCCCTCCGCCGTGCACTCGCACTGCGTGCAGTTCTCCGAGTCCAGGAAGTACCACTCACCCACGTAGTACACCGAGCCGTTAGCCTCGCAAGTGCCGTCCTGACCCGCCACGGAGAAGCAGAAGGCGCTCGGCGCGCGGAGCAGACACGTAACGATGCCGAGCAACGCAGCCAGGTGTCCCGGCGTCCCCATGTCCTCTGGATTGTTAATTAAAGCGGGCTGAATGAATAAATACTGTAAAGCAATGGCAGCAGTAGTTGGTTTTGCTCTCAGAATGTTAAACAAAGAAAAGGGAGCTGTTACACTGTAGCCTGGTTTCAACCCTCTTACCGCCTCTCGGATTAGGTTTCATTTCACACGTGACAGCGGAATAGTGGACTAGTATTGTTACAATAATAATGCTCCAGCAATACTCTGTTCAGTTACAGTCTCCATATTTGCGCGCGCACAATAATAATAATACTCCAGCAACACTTCTTAGTTGCATGTTCAATTTCAGTGCACATATTTGAGCGCACACAATAATAATAATAATAATAATAATAATTTAGCAATACTCTATAGCTGCATGTTTCATTATAATACATTATAAACATTATAAAGCGCACGCGCATTTAAAAATCATGGTCGTGAAGGATATTCATGCTCCTGTAAAATACATTTTCAAAATTCAAGTTTCCATGCTCAGTTTTACATGTGAGTGAATGAATCACTAACCTGTGCCAGTCTCATTAGCACATTAATATTTCCTGTCACGTGTCATCAGTTTGATTAATTGATCGATGTAACCATCTGTTTGAGTTTTTTTTTTCCTTCTTTAAACATATATTACTTTTCCATTGTTTGCCCACCCTGCCACATATAATGAGATTGATTGATTGATGGCTCCGTTTGAGGACATATACCGGTGTCTTTCTTAATAAAAACAAACAAATAAAATGAAACTGTTTTAAAGTGTTCTCTAAATTAGCCATAACATTTTGACTCCCCTTTAAACATATCAGGCTTTTGCAAGTATAGTTGGGCATTAATGAGGAATTAGGAAATTCAGTATGTATATACGATGAGGATTTTAGCTAATTATAAAATCTCATTATAATTATACAATTAAAAATAATACAGCGTTTATAAAATATAAAACAAGGTTGCGTTTGCTGCGTGCGCTCTCCATGTGATTTCAGTCTTTCTCGTTTGTAGCTGAATTCTCGCGATAGTTTGTTCCTAGCAACGCACTGTTTACATGGATACAGGAAGCGGCGAGGGAGTTAGGTAAGGAGAAATTTAGCCAAAACACGTATTTTGTAATGTTGCTACTAAAACTGAAAAAGATTGAAAAGTGTACAGTAATGTATTTTTAATGTCACCTTATTATATAAATAGCAAGTCGTAATTCTAGTTTTCACTCATTTCGCTTATTAGTATTATTTATTTAGGCAATTATTTTGTGACTTGCCACTTACAGTATATGCTTTATTTATAGGTTTCATATATATGTGTGTGTGTGTGTGTGTGTGTGTGTGTGTGTGTGTGTGTGTGTGTGTGTGTGTGTGTGTGTGTTCTTAGCATTGCATTAGTAACATTTAATACCTATCATTGTGTTACTGTCTTCATTGCTGCTGGATATCTGGAATTTTCTTCAGGATCAATAACGTGTCTATCTATTTATTCGTCTGTATGTCTGTGACTGTTGTATTTCCAAGTTTTGTGTTGTTTTCTGAAAGATCACAGCTTTACGGATTAAAATATATTTTTCAGTTTTTATAATGATATATTATTTATATTACAGTATATCCAAAATGGTGTTAAATGCATGATTATGGCTGAATGGAGCCAGCTGTGCGGCAGCAGTGTGTATGGAGCCTGATAAAGGCGTCTGTGCCAGACTCTGAGCTTCCCGAGATAAGAGCTATACTTGGGGATGCACTCATAGACATGTATACAGAAATCTACAATGAGGTAAGCTAGACTCTAACTTACACTGAGTCATACTGAGTGTGCAAAATTATCCAAACACATACACACACTTCATTTGCTTTTACAAAATAGTGGCCAAAATGTTACCAAATGCATATTTTTCACCTACCCCCTGCCTCCACCGAAGAAAGAATTGTCTGTAAATGTGGCATGCATGACTTATTGGTCTGTGTGAATGTTTGCTTTGGCAGTACTCGATGAGGATGAACTCAGCCAAAGTAACCCTCGACAGTTTTCTGGGTTGAACTTAAGAAGCTGTTCCTTTTGTTCCTTTTACTTATCTCTTCATCAAACGCTAAAGCTCTGGCTAAAGGAGAATTTTAAGCAAAATGCTGGACTTTGAATGCTTAAAAGCTGCATGGCTGTCTGCATAAAGGAAGAGAAGTTCACAATGTCAGTAAAACCAGGTCATTTAAAGATACTTCATGTCAGGGTAAGATAAATTAAAGCCCCCAGTGGTGCACTGTCACAAATGGCCTAAATGTGTGGACAGCAATCAGGTACATTACATGTATTCATTTGACAGACTTACATCTGAGGCAAACTAAACTATATTTGAGTAGATGTGATTTATGGGCTTTGCTCCATAATTCAGTAGGATCTCCTACTGTATATACTCCTTGAATTTAAAATCACATTCTACCATATATTGCCATCCTGCAAACATGATATATTTCCCATTTGTGTTAAGCTAAGGATAGCTGCTTTTTGCCTGATTGTTTTTTTTATTATTATTCTTGTTGTTAATTTTGCCACTGAAAAAAAGATTCATTGCCACTACATTTTCCCCCTGATTTTTCCCCTAATTTAGTTATATCCAATTCCTCCCTGTCACAAGGGGGTGCCACATTAAGGCTACTACCACTAGTCATTCAGGGAGGGCTGAAAGATATCTCATGTTTCCTCTGAACTATGTGACGCCAGCCAACCGCATCTTTTTGAATTGCTTGTTCACGCACCATTGGGGGGCGGCGTTACACACTCGGAGGACAGTGCTATCCGCTTCTTCACAGATGCCCATGATTGGCTGTAGAGCCGTGATTAATATTAATGTATTCCCTCACCTGCCTTCACATGCATAAGAATTTGAGTAATATCCAATTTTCTTCCACACCAAAGCTGCTCATCCATGTCTTTATGGACCTTGCTTTGTGCACTGGTGCGCCGTCATGTTGGAACAGGAAGGGGCCATCCCCAAACTTTTCCCACAAAGTTGGGAGCATGAAATTGTCTAAAATGTCTTTGTATGCGGAATTATTAAAAGTTCCTTTCACTGAAACGAAAGGGCAGAGCCCACATTCTGACAAACAAGTCCACACCAGTTGCCTTGACTGCATGGCTGCGCATCAGTGCACTATGACATGGATGAGAGCGTTTGGTGTGGAAGTCTTGTCCTTAACCTGATAGAACATCTTTGGGATGAATTATAGCGGAGACTGCGAGCCAGGAACTTCTCTCCAACATCGATGTCTGACCTTACAAATGCGCTTCAGGAAGAATGGTCAAAAATTTCCATAAACTTTGTGGAAAGCCTTCCCAGAAGCGTTGAAGTTGTTATAGATGCACAGGGTGGGCCAACATCATATTAAACCCTTTGGATTAAGAATCGACCTTTACTCAAGTTCATATGTATGTAAAGAGCGAATAATTTTGGCAATATAACGTATGTATAATACTTCACTATGCCAAGGTACATGCTGTATATTATTACTAAGACACATTTTAAATAAGTTGAGATAATGATCTGTGATAGTTTCAGACTCTGATTATATTTTCTATATTTAATCCAAAGGTTAGTATTAGACCAACAGTGTGACCAGTGTTATGAGTGGATCCCATTCTGTACTGATTACCTACTGAAACTAGAATGGACATAAATACTATTTTCAGAGGATCATCTGGATACTCTAAATCAATATTAAAGTATCCAAAAATTCATACTTTGTCTAAAGAAATGGCCAGGTTTAAAAGGAAATCCTCAAATTCACAAAGGAATTTAGAATACAGCCCTGCAAGTCTGTAAATAATTATTAGCACAATGGATTGTGTAGACATATTTTTTGAGGCTACACATGTAATGATAGTACTTTAAATCTAGGTTTTTGTGTGATGCCTAGATCATTATTATAAATAACAGCACCACCTTCTCCTTTGCCAGTTGAACAAAGCTGGTGTATATAGTATAAGTGTATTAGAGGGGACTAGTTTCGATTAATGCTTCATACTCATTTGGTTTACTTCACATTTGGTTTAACTCCTGATCAGTAATAGTTTAATTAACAATGCGTGAGATCTAATATTTAACACTCCTAGCTTTAGCTGAAAGATTCTGGTGTAATATAATAATAATAATAATAATAATAATAATACTTGTCTTTATTCAGTGTGTTTTTCCATGTTGATGCTCTACAGGTGCAGATCTGGGAGCAGATATGGGAAGAGGTGCATGATGGAAAATACCAGATGCCCCATTCCTCTCTTGCTGACCCTCCAGCTGTTAAAGAGCTGCTGCGTTCCGAGCTCCAGCTGTTGCTGCTGAGTCTGAGACAGCAAGCCTCTAGACTGGGCAGGTGAGAAGTTCTGCTCTGAAGCATTATAGTTAACATGCAAAATGAAAATGCAAAATGACGGTTATTAGAACAGCTGATGTTCTGTGATGTGTAAAACCAGTACAAAGAACACAGAAGCATTTCGATCTTTGATGCAGATATCTGTCTCAGTTAAATCGTTATTATATATCTCAACTTTTAACCACAATAGCAACTAAGAGTTAAAGTTAAAATTAGACAATCATGCAAGACAATGTAATGCAAGATTTCTTGAAAGCATTTAAAAAAAGTCATTTTTTCCCCCCCTGGTTCTTTGCTTTCCTATAGCCTGTAGTGTGAGTTGCTATGAGTGTGCAATTAACATCCAGGAGCTGTTAAGCAGGAAAAAGGAGCTGAAACTATTGTCACTCTGACATGTATGAATGATGAACTAATGAATGAACAAATGCATAGCATCTACTGGTTCCCCAGGCCCATGGTGTTACATATGAGGAGTGTTCATGTCAAACCAGTACCAAGAAATGTATTAGGAATAAAGTAATAAACCTGATTGATGTTTACATAAGGCTTCAAGCATAGTACGAGGATCAGACTCTTACTCTCGGTAAAAAGTGTTAAGGCACTTTTAAAGAAGCCCGGGAACATTCAGCGAGTGGAATTCCTGATCTGCGACTTGCAGAATAGACACATCTGTATATGATAACTGTATACAATGTGCACAATATGTACAATCTTACAGTACATGAACACCACTTGCTCATTACAGGAACTCGTCTGGGAGTTATTGCCAAATCCCCCCGTATAGTAACGACCTTGTTCCAAGCTATTTCCACATGTTGAGGCCATTGAATGTGTTCCTGGAATGCCAGCAGTTTAGACGTGAAGCAGGCAGTTTAATCATGGCCCTGGTGTACGAACCAAAAACCAAAAAGTTTCAACCTTGATGGTATCGAGGCATTAAAGGAAAATAAAGGAAGATTTGACTCTCATAACTGTGTTTTGTTATTGTGCACAAACAAAAGTCCCAGTTTGACTGGAATGAAACAACAAACAATGAACTACACAAAGCTACATAGAATTAACTTAGACTAAAACACAGCACTAAATAATGTGCATTAGTGTGCAAGCGAGTCCCTATAATGTAAGCATAACCTGGTGCGAGTCAGCCATATTACAGGTCAATACAATACATTATTTTGTTAAAGGTTTCAGCTGGCAGTTCAAGACTATAGAAGGTGACTTTGTAGAAGGGGGTAATAGTGGTCCCATCTTGTCTTGTAAAAAAAATATATAAATAAATAAACAACTGACATTCTGTTGAATGTAACATTACCAAGAACTACATAAAAATAAAAAAAAAGATTTTTGTTATAGGCCGGCCTGTTAATGGATTAAAAATGGAGTTGACTTGACCTGATTGGTCTACATAAACGCAGACCTCAATAAACAGCCATGCATGAAATTTCAATCATCAAGTACAATCATGGCAGGAGAAGTGACGGCCTGAAACAGGAAGTAATAAATGCTGCAGTTTAACAAAGATTCAGTTTAAACTGGTGTCTGAGATAACAGAGGGAGTCCTTTCATGAGAATGAATCAGTCTTCGCTCTAACCCAGGCTTCATTTCCCCTTTCTCAGCTCTCAGTTGGCCTTTAGATCCACTTTTCTCACAAGTAAATGCGCTGATAAATGTCCTGAGACTAGGTTGGTCTCTGAGCTATGGGTAAGGGTCAGGACCCCAATTTGTCAAATGTGGACAAAGCTCCTTAAGAACGAACACTGGGTTTTAAATCATTTATTTGTTGGAGCCAGTATAAACCAGAAAAGACCAAAGACAAAATTGAAGCCAGTCTTTAAGCGTGAAGGAGGTTTAAAGCATAACGATACCTCACAACTATGCTGTTACTAATTGTTTTACAAAGCATTTCTTTAGCATTGTTGATTCCTTGTTTACTCTTTTTTTTTTTTTTGTGTCGTCATTTATTACATTTTATGATAACGTTTCAATTTGTTGCCTGGTTACACCCATTATAGAGGATGCCATGCGGCAAAATAGCAGGCTTTTGGGTGGCCTCGCTTTTTAGTGCAACAATGCATCCGGATGACCGTTTAACTCTTTCTAAAAGAAGTTATTTACAGGTACTACTCGAACCGAAGGGCTGATGGTATCCAAGTAGTGGAAGGATGCTGGAAAGAATGTTGTGTCTGCTAAAGCGCTTCCTTCTTCTGTTAGTCCTATAGAATTTTTGAAGACATTGATGTCGAACGTCACTTGACTTTGCATGCACTGTAGCTCCAAACTGATGCCTGAGATTAGAGGCCTGGTTTCTCCCCGGAAAGCCCGATTGTAGATTAAAGCGCTTTTTCCATGCAGAATACCAACCGACTGTACTGTAATTTGGTCCACCCATGGCTTAATTTGTGTCTGGAAAAGTGTTCATTAAATCTTTCCTTGGCACGCCTCGGCTTATTGTTTTGGAGCAGGTGCACAGCAAACAGTGAGGCACTTAATCAGAGAGAGCACTTCGGGTGTTTACAAAAAGTTTTAAAGCGTAATTTGTGATCTCTTTCAGGCGGTGTTGAAATAAATCGACCCCAGTCAACACTAGCAGATGCCGTCCATACGATGGCCTCACTGTTTACAGTCCTGTTTGTTTTGTTCCTCATGCCTTGGCTCTCTGACTTTGCTTGTATTACTAAGTCTCACACTGTAAGTCAACTGCTTTCAGATGGGTTGTGGATCTGCGCCCAGTGCTTTGCTCAAGGCTTGTGTGTGTGTTTTTTGTCCCCACCACAGAACAGGAAACCTTTGACTGAGTTCCACTTTAGTGAGGGCGGGCTCATCTTTTAAAAGGAGCCTGATTTACAGGAGTCGACTGACAGCATTTTTTTTTTTTTCACTTTCTCTCCCTGGGTTTCAACCGCTTCCCTCCCCTCTTGTGTGGTCAGCCTCCGCTCATTGTGTGTGATTTGTTATGGATGAAGGCAGTGGAGCTGCACCTGTCCCTTTACACTGAATGCCCATTGATCGAGCGCCCTAACGCGGCCGTGTGAACTGCAAACGTCGCGGGCCCTCAAAGCTCCCTAAATCTCCCGAGAAAAGCAGAATAACAAGTGCAGCAAGCCTGGAAACCTGTGAAAGCTGTGTGCACGTCGTATTTTATTTCGTAACGGGGACAACATTTTTCAGCTCAAAGGAAACGAATGAGTCCTTATATCATGCGGATGCATAGCTCTGATGAACAGAGTAAAAAATGCTATTTGATGTCTGTGCCATCTTTAAAAAAAAAAAAATTTTATAGCTCTGCAGGTCTGTGCTACTCCACAGTCTATGCTTTTGATCTGTGCACAATGTAGCATCTGTTCTCATCCTTGTCCGTCATCACTCACAAATACACTTAGAGAGATGAAGATGCTGGTTATCATGCTCATGACCTCTTTCTCTGAAATAGTGTAAACTATCTAGATACTATACATTATATTCATTTTAATACCTTTAAGAAATGTATCAGTTTTTCCTAAATACAATGTTAAAAAGTCCATACTCTACAGTCTGTTTCTTTACTAAAGTACATCTTTATATAATTTATCATTTTTTAGGGACCGTTTATTCATAATATTAAGACCTTTTTTGTGCTGACTTTCTGAAATCATCATTATATTTGACTATGTACGTCAACATATTTCTAATCACATAATGGTGATGGTGTAATATATGGAACACCACATCCTTATTTAGTGTAGGAGTGTATCATAACAGCATCAACGACTTTAAGCTGACTATCATAATTTGCCACCTTTAACATTAATCAGGTTGTGAAATTTCTGACTGCGAGATCTACTGCAAATGCTATTTCTATATACCGCAAAGGCTATCGTTAAATGTAGGCATTTACAGTAGGCGCAACATTTGCAACACAAAGCAGCAGACCCAGTCAAACTCACAGAACGGGTGCCATGTATATATAACCAGTCCTCCTCTGCATGACTCACTCCAGAGTTCTAAACTGACCCTGGAATCAACACGAGCACATAAACCATGCACCGAGAGCTTCTTCAAATGGGTTTGCATGCCCGAACAGCTTATCACAAGCCTTAGGTCGCTGCTTGCATTGCACATGTATGGTAATGCTTACGGTTTTGGAATGAGACATCCAAAAAAAAAAAAAAAACTCCTATGCAGTGCCGACGGAAAAGTTTTCAGACCCTTGTAAGTTTTCCACATTTTGTTGTTTCACATTCATCTTAAAATGGATTCGATTTTTTCCCCTCATAATTCAACACACAACACGCCACAATTGCAAAGTAAAAACAGGTGTTTGGAGTGTTTTTTTTTTTGTTTGTTTTTTTTAAATAAAGGCTGAAAAAAGCACCTTTGGCAGCAATGGCTGGCCTGAAAAAACTTGGCCCACCTTACTATTGGACGGTTCTTCCATTCGTCTTGTCAGAGTCATTGAGGCTTGACCAGGATGAACAGGCATGGTTAGTGCACAGGCATTTTTAGGTCTCTCCAGAAATGCTCTATTGGGTTCAGGTCCAGGACTTCTCTGGAGCTTTCACAGAGTTGTTCTAAGGTCACTACTGTGTTTTCTTGCCATTATGGCTTGGGTCATGGTTGTGTTCAAGTGTAAACCTTCAACCCAGGATATTCTGAGCTCTTTGGAGAAGCTTGTCACTCAGGATAACTCTTTATTCTGCTGTACAGTATCTGGCTACATTGTTCCTCTATACTACATTATCTCCTAGGCCCAGTCACAGAAAAACATCCCCCAGAGCATGATGCTACCACCACCATGTCTAACTGTAGGGATGGTTTAAATAAGGTAATGAGTTCTTATGGTCTGAGAGTCCTTCAGGTGCTTTTTGGCAAACTCCCAGTTGGCTGTCATGTTCCTCTTAGTGCAGAATGGCTTCTGTCTATACTATAATGGCCTGATTAGTAGAGTGCTTCAGTGATGGTTGTCCTGAGTCACAAGAGAACTCTGGATATCATTCATAATGACTTTGGCTACCTGTCTGACCAAAGCTCTTCATCCCTGATTACCTAGTATGGTTGGGTGGCCAGCTCTGGAAAGACTGTTGGTTGTACCAATAGTCTTGACACAATCCTGTCTCATGTGTCTACTCTGACATGCACAATCTACTGTGAGACCTTGTACAAACAGATGTGTGTCTGTATTAATTATGTCCAATGAAGTCAATTAGGCACAGGTGGACTCCAGTCAAGTTGTATTTCAAGGACCACAGATACTGTAGGAGTAGGGTGCACATACTTTTCACGTAAAATGTGGAAAAATTAAACGGATCTAAAAACTTTCCGTCGGCACTGTACTGTAGGTTTGATGGTCAGGTGTCTACATACTTTTGGCCATACAGTGTATAACTGGCCATACAGTGTATTCAAATATACAGAACACACACATATACAGTATATATATTTAAGATTCATAGTCACTAATTACTTCATGCATAATTTTTTACTTTCAGGTAAATCAAGTCATTGGCATTACACCATTTCTTGTGAGGTTGTTTTAGCAATATTGAGTTATTTTATGTTAAATATTAAACATAAGTTTTTCATAAAAGAATAAAAAATGTTGCATTTATTAAACACACTCTCAATTTTTTTTTTGAAAGACCACCAAATACACCTAAAGCCCAGTATAGTTTTATTAGGAAAACAGCTTTTCCAACCTCAAGTTCTTCAATATGGCTTTGTAGCTGTCATCTAACAGGATAACTGAATCCTTTTTATTAAGGAAACTGTCAGAAAGACCTCATGTCCATGTCAGGAAGCTCTGTAAGCTCATCCTGTAATTCTAGCTGGTAATGTAATGAGACAGTGTATACGTACACAAACGCTCAAGTTACAATTTACGCTTTCTGTGACTAAATCTCTTAATGACAAGGCACTGTGGTGCTTTACACATGCCCAAACACATAGCCTTGTGCTTTCTGATCATCATCATCATCACACCCACATATGCACATCCGCACTCGTCTTTTGGTCCAGCAGGGTTTATTTTATGGCTGCGGAATTGGCAAGGGATAAAGGATGTGCTCCTGCTGCACCGTTCCAAGTCCCCCTACTGTTTTTTTTTTTTTCTCTTTGTCTCTGTTTTTCACTGGAACACGGACAAATTTAAAAGAAGGAAAATGGGAAGGATCCTCTTTATCTTTTTCTTCCTGGCTGTGAGTCAGTTCACGATTACAGAACACGATTGCAGCACATTTCATTTATGATACTCTGCAGCTTCATAAGAAACCCTACAGTATCTGTTAAAGAAAAAAGAAAAAGCAGTATTGAAGGTGTATATTCTTGTACAAGCCAAATTCCCAAAACATTGGGACAGTATGGGAATTGGTAATAAAAACAAAAAGGAGTCATCTGTAAAGTCTCTTCACTTTGTGAACAGCACAACAACATATTACATTGTAAATTTAATTGTTTACTGAAAATATGCACTAATTTTAAAAAATAGCGTATGCAACATCCTCCAAAAGCATGGGGACAATTTAAGGTTAACAACAGTGTGACAGGTAGAAATTACAAGATGACAAGTAACAAGTGCTGTTGAACCAGGTGAACCAATAATGTTATAGTATTCAAGGAGTTTCAAAGAATTGGGCGCAGCTTGCCGATTTATTTTTTTTTGCCAATACAGTAGATGCACCGTCAAATTATCCAGCGCTTTCAAGATACCATTTCCCAATGTTAGCACACGCTACCATCAAGAAATTAAATGAAACATGTCAAATCTCAAAGCGTAAAGGGCAGGGCCGAAAACCACTTCGGAATACATGTGATCTCTGATCCCTCACTGTCTTAACAATGGCATGCTTCAGTAGTGGGTGATGTGGACTTGGTAACACTTTGGTAAACCTTTGGCCATTAACACCATTTACAAATGCAACGTTTTCCCCCTCATATTGCAACATATTGTCCCGAGGCGCCAAAGCCGTCTCTGGGCTCTGTCTCATCTGAGATGGACAGTGGCTCACTGGAAACGTGTTTTTTGTGGTCCGATGAGTCAGCATTTCAACTAGTTTTTCTGAACAAAATCTGTCATGTTCCCCCCATAGGTGTAAGGATATGTTTGATTCTTCAAATATAGCCCTAAAACAGTTAAAAAAAAAAAAAAAACACTCTATAGACTTTAATGAGGTTGAGTGGACATACATTTTCTCCAATGTAAGTAAATGAATCACAGGAGTGCTGTTGTCATGGTTTGCTCAGGAAAAGTGGTGTGGCATTGACACCCTACTTTACAATTTCACCATGAATTGTCTAGTTGTTATCAGTATTAATTCTATGTAATTCTTTTTAAGCATACTTTTACTTATTCTGCACTGGTTCCTTGTGAAGAGCCTTCCTTGTCCTATGTATGCATTGCAGTGATGGGGATGAAATCATGTCCCAATACAATCCCAGAGTGGTGCGTTATGTACTCAGCACAGAGAGACAGCAAATTCCAGACAGTACTCCGTGTACAACACCAACTAACAGGCCAGAGTCCAGCAGGTGAGTGTTGCACAAGCATTCCACTACAAGTTTGCTACAAATTAATGTTATCTTAAAAAATGTACACCATTTGCATCCATCTTTCCATCTAGTTCCTTCCATTGACCTTTGACTTCATGCCAGCAGTCAAGCACACACCCAATCAAACATCATAGACTATTTGTAAATGCCAATCAGCCTACGACACATGTCTTTGGATTGTGGGGAAAACCCATAAAGCACAAGGACTTCATTCACACAAACCACAGGGGTGCTATTGAGACCCCCAACCCTGGAAGGTGACAGTGCCAATATGCAATTAAAAAATATATATATTTTACAACAGTGATTACACCATTGCATGTAATTTGCTTAGGGACACAGAATATTCAATAAGTCAAATGTCTGTAGTTTGTAAACTGTACAAAGTGTGTTTCAGGGCTATCTAATTATTTTTTTGACATTGACTTAATCAGAAGATACACGTCTCCAAAGCATGAAAAAATGTGTCAATGGTCACAGCATCTCAGACATAGGTTCATGTAGGGTGAGCCCAAATACATGTATGTACAATGTATGTACAGTCCAATAATTTCACATGTCAGGTTTAAAAGGAAAGCCTAGTGGTTAACCATCAATTTGCACCTCCAGTGTTGGCAGTTTGAATCTCATGCTTCAGTCTTCATGCTTGGAGTTAGCTTGTTCTCCTCATGCATGATGGGCTTCCTCCGACAGTCCCAAGGCATGCAGTGTCGGCTGATTGTGTGTGTGTGTGTGTGTGTGTGCGTGCGTGCGTGCGTGCGTGCGTGCGTGCGTGCATAATTGAAGTTTAGCTAATATGATCTTATGTATTATTTTGCCAGGTCAAGCTCAAGGCTCTCATCTAACTCCAGCATTGAAGATGAAATTGAAGCTCTGAGGCACAAACTGAACATCACCCATATAGATGAAGTTGTGTCCCATCTAAGGCGAGTCAAAATTCTCGAAATAATTCACCAGATTGCACAAACATTAAGTTATGCATTGCTTTATTCCGCAGTTTTATTCAGTTCCCATTTACACATCCATCCAATTTAAACTCCATCAAATTACTAATGGCCTCTGTTAAATGATCTGTCCCAAAAGTTGCTATTTGACAGATGTAAGACCATGTCAGTTGATTTTGATTAATCATGGGGCTGCATGCTCACTCCCTCATTTAGCTCCATTATATAGCTACGGGACAAAAGTGCAAACTGCAACAAGTGCAAATAATGCTTACGGAGCAGCAGCAGTTAGGACAAGGTTTCAAAATTTGTACGGACAGTATTCAATTCAGTTTTATTTGTATAGCGCTTTTAACTATTTCCATCATCGCAAAGTAGCTTTACACAATCAAAATAATTATTTAAGTTTGTATGAAATGTGAAAGTGTATGAATCAAAAAATGGTCAGATAGTACCTGATGAGCAAGTCAGTGGCAAGGAAAAAACTCCCAGAGATGGCAGTAGGAAGAAACCTTGAGAGGAACCAGACTCAACAGGGAACTCATCCTCATTTGGGGATTGATCTGCATTCATACTGTGTGTTAGGTGGCAGGCGGTTCAGTATAACAGTTGATGTTAATAGATGTTAATATGGAGTCCAGGTGGTTATTGGAGACTCAGGTAGACTTGTAGGAAATTCCAGTCCTGAACTATCGAGCGACTGCAGCCAAGTCCACATAGAAACGGCCGTCAACATCGTGCGAGGCCAGAACCGTCTTCCTAGTAGAGTGAAACCGTCCCTAGACATCGAACACATCTCGAAGAGACAGACGGGACATCCATGTGACGAGATCTCCAACCAGAAGCGGGGCACCAGGATGAGTCAGACAGGTCCAGAGGGCAAAAGAGGAGTATGTCTGTGATGTAGCAAAGATGGAGAGGGAAAAGAGGATAATGTCAATCAGGAGGATACACTGTCAAATTATTGGCCTGCAAAGGTTTTGAAATAGTCAAATTATTCTCTGCATCAACCAACAAAAGAACTAAGGAGATATAAAATTACTGGTAATTGTGTAGAGAACTGTCTAATACATTATTTAAACAGTATGTAACCAGAAAAAAATAATAAAGATCACTTGAAAATTTGGTAAAGTTCCACCACAAAAAGTTGACAGGAGAAATCACACCTAAGATTAATAGTTAAAGTAAGAGCATTTTCACACAGGATTGAAACTGAACTGCTGTGTGTCCATAAGAAAACCACTTGTTAGTGAGACCCAGAAAGAAAATGGTTCAATTTGCTAAGAAGGAAAAAATATTGGACCTTGGAGCATTGAAAAAAGGTCATGTGGTCTGAGGAGTCCAGATTGAGTCTATTCCAGAGTGATGGACGTGTTAGGGAAGCACATGTACCCATCATGCACTGTACAAGCCTCTGGAGGCAGCGTTATGATCTGGGGTTACTTCAGTTGGACAGGTCTAGGCTCAGCAAGGTTATGTAGCAATAAAATAAAAAAGACCCCTGAATATACTGAATGACCAGGTTATCTCATCAATGGAGTTTTTTTTTCCTTTCCTGATGGTACGAGAATATTCTAGGACTCAAATTGTGAAAAAGTGATTCTGGAAGCATGAGGACTCATTTTTACTTACCCACTGACCAGCAACTTGGACGCCATAATCAAAATTAAAAGGTGGTCGAACAAAATCTTACAGTGTGTAAGTTTAAAAAAAAATTTTTTTAGCCTGCATCCTTGTTGTCTATGTTTGTGTTATATAGCCTAACAGAACTCAATAGGAGTGACTTACAGCTTTTTATTACTTAAAGCACAAGCAAACATGGTGCAAAAGGTCAGATTTGTGGTAGCACTATAATGCTACCACATACTCTGAAATAAACTTATAATAAAACCCAGGCTATTTATACAATTCTATACAATCTGGTTAAAATAAATAAATAAATAAATAAAAATTCAGTTTATTTAAGAACACAAAAATCTATTGGTGTGACCTCCTACTTCATTCTATTTTGATCGAATGAGGGAAATGTTGTGGAATGAACGTCCTTCTTCTGCTGCTCTGGCTGTCTATGAACACCGAGCAGACATACAGTATGTTGAGACGTACAGTACTATTTAAAGACTAAACACTCTCCTGTTTCTTCCTCTCCTCTGTTTCGCCTTCAGTGACACTCCCTGTCTAGACTCCCAGCCGCCTACACAACATCTACAGTTATCTTTAGGACATCAGATCGTACAGCTTTAACTCAGAGAAGTCTTGTTAGCAATTAGTAATAATTAGCAATTATCATCTTTTTAATCAGAAGCCTGGTTGGTATCAACTACCATGTGTTTAACTTAACAAATGATATCCTGCACTATTTTCTATACCGAAGCGAAGCAGAGTGGAGAGTGGAGAGGAAGTGGGCCAGTTCAATTCACCAGAACAGAAACCCCCTTTGTGAGCAAATGAATAGCAGACCCAGGCATATGTGAGATTCCCGAGTCCTTAAGAAAGGAAGCAAATTAAAAGCCTACAGTGTTTATGTAACAGGGAAAGAGTAGGCCCTTCTTTCACTTCTTTCCTGATTCTTAAAAAAAAAAAAAAAGAATCCTTTGAGTCTTTAAATTTCAACCTTGTACTATGGTGTTCCAATAGTCTAAACTAGAAATAAAATGAATGCATATTAGAGTAAAGGGAAATAAGAATTAAGAATGAACAATAATGAGGCAAGAAAAAATGTTGGTGCATTGTCAGTGACTTTAATAAAGTCTGTTAATGCTTTAATCATATTTCTGTCAATCTAACATATAAGAAAATATAATATACAGTATATAATGACAGTGAAACGGAAACGCCTGGTTTTAGACCACAATAATTCATTAGTCTGGTGTAGGGCCTCCTTTTGCTGCCAGAACAGCATCAATTTGTCGTGGGAATGACAGATGCAAGTCCTGCACAGTGACCAGAGGGATTTTGAGCCGTTCTTCTTGCAGAATAGTGGCCAGGTCCACCAGTTACACAATGCTGGTGGAGGAAAACGTTTCCTGACTCGCTCCTCCGAAACACCCCAAAGTGGCTCGATAATATTTAGATCTGGTGGCTGTGCAGGTTATGGGAGATGTTCAACTTCACTTTCATGTTCATCAAACCGCTCTGTCACCAGTCTTGCTTTGTGTATCGGTGCATTATCATCCTGATACACGGCACCGCCTTCAGGACACAATGTTTGAACCACTGGGTGCACATGGTCCTCCAGAATGGTTCGGTCGTCCTTGGCAGTGACACGCTCATTTAGCACAAGTCTTAGGCCTAGGGAATGCCATGATATTGCAGCCCAAACCATCACTGATCCACCCCCATGCTTCACTCTGGGCATGCAACAGTCTGGCACCTACAATTTGTCCTCTTTTGAATTCATAATATCACCCATAATGTTGTGTGCATTGCAATATTTTAAGCAAAACTGTGCTTTTACTCTGCTAATTAAACGTTCACACTCTGCTCTTACCTATGGAATGTGCAATCAATGAAGATTGGCCACCAGGCTGGTCAAATTTAGCCATGACACCTCCAACACTAAACTGGCCAGTGTTTCAGTTTCATTATCTAACCACTGTAAACGAAATATTTTTTAAATGAGTGTGATGTTTCTGTTATTTCTAATTGTTTGCCTGTTTTTGATTGACAGATCTCTTCTTATAGAGGAGTGTGAAGTTCTGAAAAATGATGTTCAGTTGCTGCAGGTAAGACATGACATTCTGACATTATAAGGAACATTATTGCTGTATAACTGTTATGTTCTTGTTGATTAAAATTGCGTTACAATCAGTCAGTCTTTCTTATGCCTGGAACATAAGCATTGATGCCACTGCAGCTTTCATTAATATGGATGTCTGAGTAAAGGTCAGTGCTCTGTCATAGCACCTCTGACTACTGAAGCCTGTTGGCTATTTTCAAAACCCTAGTAGAAAAATGTAAAATCCAGGTCAGACTGTACTTTTCAGCCTTTTACTGTATATAATGTATGTAAAGAAAAAAATATTAGAAAAAAAAAGAAAACAATTACAAGCCAATTACATTTTCCCCCTAATTTGACCTCATTGCGGTTGAGTGGTTGAGGCTCTGGGTTGCTGTTCAGGGATTTTAGGTTCTATGTCTTTCACCTTTTATAACAGCCATAACATTAAAACTCAAAACATTCTATTCAATTCAGTTCAATTCAATTTGATTTCTATAGCGCTTTTAACAATGGTCATCGTCTCAAAGCAGCTTCACAAAATGACCAGAATATTTATGGCAGTGTGTCTGAGTGTGAAAAATGTGTCTAGATAATAATGAGATGAGATGAGAGATGAGAAAGCCAAGGGTGACGGTGACTGTGGCAAGGAAAAACTCCCTGAGATCCCAGTAGGAAGAAACCTTGAGAGGAACCAGACTCAACAGGGAACCCATCCTCATTTGGGTGATAACAGATAACAGGAATTGTATAAAAACATCATGGGTGCTATGCAGCTGAAAGTTCAGTATTACGGAAGTTATTTAAATTAATTTAAATTATTTTAAGTCTGGTTCAGCACAGGAATAAGTCAGCAGGTGCAGAGGGAGTCTGGATATCTGGGAGCTCAGGAGCAGCATGTGTAGCTCAAAACCACCATGAAGCAGAATCCAGCTGGAGCTGGTCCTTCTCTTGATGCCTCAGGATCCTCGCAGGGTTGGCCTCTGTCTACTGAAGCTCGAACAATCTCCACATGCCTTGGGATGGGTAGAAAAAGAAAGAGAATATGGAAAGAATTAGTGTAGTTGTTATTCAGGACAGATGTACTAGAGTACGAGGTTAGTATGAATGGATGAATTACGTGTATGCCAGATTATAGAGCTGCATCTTGAGTCTACTTTTAAAATGGGAAACTGTGTCTGAGCCCTGAACAATGCCAGGAACATTAAGGCCAATATTGTACAGGTTCCCCGTGTACAACTGGGTAAAATCTAGCCCCTCAAATTCTTGGAGTGTGCCGTTGTGTCTGGCACTAGGATGTTTCCAGCAGATCCATTGGATGCTGTGAGTTGCGTTATGGGAACTCCTTGCATCGGAGTTGTTTGGTGGAATCCAAGGATGCTTTGATCGGATTGAGATTTGGGGAATTTGGAAACCGGATCAACAACCTTGACCATTTTGCCTGCTAAGCCCCATACACAGGAAGCTGTGATGCACTAAATGTTCTGATAATGTACTTTCTTAGTTTTTTTTTTTTTTCTCTCTCTCTCTCTCACCAATTTTGTGCTACAAAGATTTTTCTGATATATCAGGCTGGACAGACAAGCTTTTGTTCTCACAGGCATAGATGAGCCTTGGGTGCCAAAGATCTTGTTTATTGCTGTATAACCGGTAATTGATGGTATTCAATTTACCTTGAGGTGGTGTTAATGTTGTGGCTGATTAGTATATATACTGTAGCCTCTTGGATATATAATTCAGAAATATAAGCTTGGGTTTCATTTCAGTGCTGATGATGCACTGCATGTGTTTGGCCAGATTCATCAATACAGCTGCACAAACTACAGGAATGTATGAACTGTAAGCAAATCAACTACTTGGTACTAAAATAGTCCCAAGAGCTTGATAGCTAGTCTTTAAAAGCAAAAGCTACAAGCAAGAACTCTTCAAAATGTGCACAACATCAAACACCAGGAACATACCTGTGTGCCCTGTGAAGCAATGTACTTTACGTCCTGGCCATTATCCATTTACTGACCAAGATCAAAAACACCTCGTCAGTTCAAAGTGTCTGATCTAACACGCATGAAATAATCCTCATAACAGTGTAGCACAACTATCCAGTGGAGCTGAGTTAGTTAGGAGAACTTTGAAGTTGATAAAAAAAGGAGCATGGGACAAATTAGAAAAGCTTTAAATCTTAGTATGATGTGAGGAAGAGGTTAGAACAAACCAAAAAAAAGCAGTATAGTAATATTATGCAATAACTCTATTGAAATCTCTTATCAGGGTTGTCGGGTTTGTTGGCTAAATTTCCATAACAACATCTGGAACTTACTTGTCTCATGAACAATCTATGGCAGTCAATATAACTATAAATATGTAAAAACTGAGATCTCAGTGATGAATATATTAAGAATTATAATCCTTGGCATATTTCTGTAGTATGTGTGTCTTTTTATATCAGTCATAAATATATCCTCTACTATTCTCTCTCTCTCATACTGTACACCTACACTATCTCCAGTTTGTGTTGGCACAGCATTGAACTCTGTTCCAGATGTGGCACTTACCTCTGCTCACAGATGGGAAACCCATCTATCCACGCATTCCTAGACATACATTCTGTTCTACCCACATAGCACTCAGGGCCTCCTTCCTCGCTACCATATGATATAGAATATTATAACAGAGGTATACTTACTATTACTCATCTGTTTGAAAAGTATTTACATGTACTACACCACTGTCATACCAACACCAGAGAAAATCCCCTCTTCTAAAAAGTGCACACTTATTTTATATCATTTTCCTCTTTGCTTTTCTTCAAGTAGTGTTTCAGAAGGCTTTTCTCCATACTGGGCAAGCGTACATGGCCATCTGCTGCAACCGCACCGTGAGGAGAAAATTAGCACACACTTAACACAAGCATCAGAACAGCTGTGTCTTGCCCGCTAGGATACTTAGCTGTTGAATCCATGTCAGACCAATAAGCTCAGAGCACATAAAGACGGTTTGATGGGCCCTCAGTGCCCCTTCACTGCCAGCTGTTCGATATCACATGTGCTAATGAAGGAGCATGGTCTGTGTCATCTGAAGCAGTGTTGTAATACGGATGCTTGAAGTGTAATCACTTGGCAGTTTGGGCTGACCACGATGACCAATAATGTTGTAGGGTTTAGCCTTACTTCCATATTCTGTTCTGCAATCAGCTGCTCCATTTATTGGTTTCTGTAAAGGTAAAAGCAAAGATTTGCACAGTTTGCTATGCATTCATATGCTCCTGGGGTATAGTAGCATCACCAGTGTGTGTATTTCAGGAGAGCGTGGAGTTGGCGTATCTGAAGCAGAAAAACTCCATGGAGCCCACTCTAACAGGTGAGTATGCAGATAAAACTATAATCACACCCCAATTATTTTGATTGTATTCATCCATTACTTTTTTAGTAGAATATTTATCCTGTTCAGGTTCTTGGTTGAGAATAAACACCGTCATGGACGATGTGCATTTATTCACATCTAGGGCAATACGGAATGGCTCCTCTACTGTATATAAAGATATGTTTTTGAAGAGAACCAGAAACCCCTGAGTAAAGGGAAAAACATTAATCCACTCATTAGTTGATGTTTTTATCCTAAGTACTTCAGGACCCAACATTGGGAAATTGATGGTGCTAGAATTTGAAATCACAGCTAAAATTACCTACCGATGCTGTGCTATAGATTCCCTTCTCTTAATTGCACCTAAGGGATGTGAATGTTTTCCTGGGAAAGACTCTGGATCAACCACAATTGTGATCAAGTTGATGAAGATGAAAGAATCAGTGAATTATATTTAGTGGCCTATTTTGTCTAAAAATTTGCTAAAGTAGATAGTCAGAAGGAGGCTTTCATGTAGTCCTAGAGAAAATGTTTGGTATCCATCCATCCATCCATCCATCCATCCATCCATCCATTATCTATACCATCCATCTATCATCTATACTATCCATCCATCCATCATCTATACTATCCATCCATCCACCATCTATACTATCCATCCATCATCTATACTATCCATCCATCCATCCATCATCTAATCCATCCATCCATCATCTAATCCATCCATCCATCCATCATCTATTCCACCCATCCATGCATCCATCCATCTATCCATCATCTATACCATCCATCCATCCATCATCTAATCCATCCACCATCCATCCATCCATCATCTAATCCATCCACCATCCATCTATCCATCCATCATCTAATCCATCCATCCATCCATCCATCCATCATCTAATCCATCCATCCATCTATCCATCATCTATACCATCCATCCATCCATCCATCCATCCACCCATCCATCCATCTATCCATCATCTATACCATCCATCCATCATCTATACCATCCATCCATCATCTATTCCATCCATCCATCATCTATACCATCCATCCATCCATCCATCATCTAATCCATCCATCCATCATTTAATCCATCCATCATCTATACCATCCATCCATCCATCCGTCCATCCATCATATAATCCATCCATCATCTAATCCATCCATCCATCCATCCATCATCTAATCCATCCATCCATCCATCATCTAATCCATCCATCCATCCATCATCTAATCCATCCATCCATCATCTACACCATCCATCCATCATCTAATCCATCCATCCATCTATCCATCCATCCATCATCTATACCATCCACTCATCCATCCATCCATCCATCCATAATCTTATACCGCTTATCCTGTGCATGGTTGCAGGGGACCTACCTGAAGCCTATGTCAGGGAAATCAGACTCAAGGTGAGGTACAGCCTGGATGGGGTGACACACTCACACATCCATTCATTCACTATGGACTATGAGAAAATTCCACTGAAGGAAACCTGGGAACAACTTGCAAACTCCATTTACTTAGAATAGAGGCAGCATGTAGGTAAAATATTCCAAATGAAAAAAAAAAAAAGATACAAGAACTATTACATAGAGCGGCAGAATTGCATGCTCTGATTTTAGTCTTGGCCATCAGCATTTGTTTAAATGTAGAATTGTTTCAATGTTTTGAGGATTGAATGTTTTTAAGCTGTCACACATGAAATGATCCAGGGTACCAGCATAGGCAGATGAAATAAATATCCTGTTGGGTTGAACATAATTAAAGAGCACTTTGATGTAAAGCATTGACAAGCAGACAGATAGATGAAAAGAAAGAAAAAAAAAGTTTTTTTTTGTTTGTTTTTTTGATAACATGAAAAACCTTTAATATATTAAATAGCATGTGTTTATGGTGAAATAGTAGTGTGGTGGAATACTTAGAGAGTCACTAAGAAAGACCTTTCATGTGAACCGAAACAATCTGTGGACAATCTGGTGTGCTTTTGCAATGATGTAGCCAAAACCTGACATGCAAAATGGTCTGGATGTCTCAGTATTGAAAACAGTGTAAACCATTAACAAATACTACAAAAATTTATTTGTCTTAAAAGTTCTGTCAAAAAGCATCAACGTCATCATTATTATTATTATTGTTGTTGTTATAGTTGTTGTTTTGGAAACTTTTGTGGAAGAACTCGTAATTACTAAACAAACCCTTTGTTAAATAAATGTATGAGTAATTAGAAGTTAAAAAACTTATGCAAAAACATTAAACTGAGTAACCAGATATTCATTAAAAACGAATACAAAGTATGGATTTATTCACTAATCTAATCTGAAATTTTATTTGTCACATACACAGCCATACACTGTATAATATGCAGTGAAATACTTGATCTCCATTTCCTGATTTGGTGTAATTGATGTTAATAACTACTGTTGATGTAATAGGTCAGAAATCAACAGTAGTTATATGGTGTTAGAAAACACTGAATATTTTAGGCACTTTTGAAACCAAGTTCGTATCCATATCCAGATGTTCAAGGATGAGCTCCTGGATTGGGTTTCGCTACCATCTAGTGGTTTGGTGATGAATTTATGTCAGGTTTCATGGTTGCTTCAATCCTCTGAAAGGATCAGCAGCATACAGAGCACAGACTACACTATTCCTGAAATCAAGCAGAGGCCTTAGTCCTAGAGATCAGTCAGATCAATCAGTGTGTCCTGCCTTAATACCAAATACCACACTTTTGCCACTGGGAAAGTTAAGTTTTACAGTATGTGCTGGGTATAAATATTTGCTTTGTTATAACAGTGCTAATACAGAAATGTGCTTTTTTTTTTTTTTTTAAATATTGCAGTCTGTCTGCATAGAAGGGAATGGAGGGGTTTGTGAATAAAGAGATGCACATGTTACGTTTCTGATGCTTATTTCCTCATAGAGCTGAAAAAGGAACGCCGTCTCATCAAGCAAGACTTGGAAACCCTAAATTTGGAGGATGAATCCACGTGCACAGATGAGCCGAAGCCTGATGGTCTCCACGTTCCCAGCAGGTCTGACTAAAATTTCCTGTTTCACAGATCTCTGCCATTAAACAATTTTTTTCTCCTTCTTATAAAATGTCCAATTACTTTCTTGGTTTAGATACTGACAGAGTCAATAATCATTTTTCAGAGAAAAGAAGTTGATTGGTTCAGTGTCTGACTCGGAGTCAGTGAAGAAGGAGTCAGCGTCACCAGTCACACCTAGAACTCATTTTCTTCAACCAAAGCCTCCTCCAGCTGTAGCACCGTGTGAAAAAAGACCTGCCCTCCTGGGAAAAAACAGGCACGCAATGTTTTATAAGTCTACACGGCTTCCAGGATCGGCCCCAAATCCTCCAGAGCTTCAGGAACCGGATTTAGAGAACTCTCTTATCCAGCCAATGCAACAAATTACCTTTGCTTCTTTAGCCACTATACAGAGTGAGAGAAAAACTGCATTTGGAGGATCTGCAACTTGTAGACTTAAAGATGGGGCCTTGGCACAGCATTTCGGAGCCGCCCCAACATCATTGATACCCGCCCCACCGACAGGGCAGAAAGCCCGCAGCATGGGGCAGCGGGTGGGCAGACACCTGGCACTCTGTCAGACAGCTCAGTGCCATCTGAACACAACAGCTCCACAATCTCTGCAATAAAAGTGCATGATCTCATAGCTAGGTAGACAGATTATTAACATTACTAATTATATATTAGGATAAATTTATTCAAAGACTTTTATTTCATTTATTTCATACTGTAAATGCAATGCATTCAAACAGCTCAGTCCACAGAAGGCACACAGACAATTGATCTTTAAAATAAACTTTATTTTACCATTCGAATTTGAACCATTTAAGATACACAGCTGATGCGACTAAAACAATGTTTGATGCAATTTGGCCCTAAGATCCCAAGACATGGTTAGATATGTTTGATAGAAAGTTCTGAGCTCATTTTCATTGTGCTTTACTCTCCCTCCCCGCCCTCACAGTAATTTCACCAGGATGTGACAGTAGTGTACAGTACAGTAGTGGACACAGACCTTCACTTTTTCTTTTTTGAAAAAAAAAAAAAAAATAGTAGTAGAAAGTGGTTTGGGTTGTAACAAATGGGTGCTATTAAACATCATTAAAGTGTAATTGTAAAGTGCTGGAACAACACAAAAATGCAACATGATGCATTCTCTTCACAAATAAAATGTCTCTTTACAACAGTAAGCAGCTGGATAAAAATAAAAAAATCACAGTTTTAGTCATGCTATACTGTCGTTGTCCAAATAAGATAATAAAACATAATCACTTCAGCTATATTTAGAGTGAAAATGAATAACACACAAATGAGCAGCTCAGGCATTTGAACCTGGAGTACATAATAGTATAATGGGTTACAATATCGCTAGCGGGAGATTTTGCAGTGACTGTGCAACTTTAGGGCTTGTGACCTTTGTTTAAATCAGCAACACAAAACAACCGAAAGATATTTTGTATTAAAATGACAAATTTTCGGAGCTACACATGAGGTGGTGAAAACCCGTCACAGTGCCTGAATTATTGCAAAAATCGAGTTGTGGCTATATGAATGCTTTTTTTTTTTTTTCTTAAACGCAAAATGAAAATGTTAGGGTGCTTTCTCACTAGGCACGACTGTGTTATACGATGCCCGGGTACGATTGCCTCACCCCACGTTTGTATTCACACTCTCAGCAGCAGGTGGCAGTATGCACCTAATTGCTCTGCGAGCCTCCAATAACCGCAAAGTGAAGAACAGCACTAGACAATCTCTGTGCTTTGCCTAATGTTAATATTTCAGAAGAGTTAAAGTCACTTGCATTCCCAGTTTATGAGCTACGGTTGTGCAGTTCAAAGGTCACATGATGCACATGGAAATATCGGAGGAGACAGATGGCAATCATGACGGTCCACTTCCGTCTTTAGGTACGGTTAGCTTTCTTGATTCGAACCATCTTTTTTTTTTTCAAGTGGACCTGAACATGGTACACTCATCCGTACCCAGGCCCAGTGCAGACTGTTCACATTACTCAAACGTACCAGACTTTGGGTTCAAGTCTACATAGATGTGGGCCTGAGAACACAGTGTGAAAGCACCATTAAATTTGCGTATGCTATCATCCTGTTCTTGAAGTTTAATGCATGCAATGGTAAAACAATCAGTCTACCTAAATATATGCTTCTTCATACAGTTAACATCAGCTGTTGATAACCTGGGTAGTTAGTTACTGTATGTGCAATAGGGACTAATATACAACTATATACACACAGACCTACCAGCCATAACATTGACATTGATTATTTATATTAATTATAAACCAGTAAACTGGTCACAGGGTTATTTGTTCCCAAGGCTCATTTATACCTGCAGGGTCTGATCCCTGAAAAGCCACAACTTGCTAAGAAAAGTCAATGTTGGGGACAATAGAAAAGACCGCTGACCTGACCTTCAACCTCCAGTCCCATGGGATGCACGGGACATACAAGTGCAATCCATGTAGGCCCCATCCCGGCACCCAAAGTACCCAAACAGCACTGTGCCAAACACCACCGCACACTCTGAGAGGCCCTGCGGAGTCTTGCTTTGAGGCGCCAGAACTGCCCCAGGGTCAGAACACAATATTGGGCATATTGTTTGCATTGTAATGCTATGGCTGATTGGTGTACTGTATATGGGAGACATTTATCTACAAAATACAGAGTAGCACAAAAATCTGAAACCCTAGGCATTTTATCGCATATGAAATTTTATATTTATCTTTTTATTTCAGACCCAAAGTGGTTTTCGAAACAGTAGGAAATCAAATAGAGCCAGACCTGACACCAGTTGATGCTTATCTTTTGGGTCATCCTAAATCAAGCACATTAAATGAGGAAATCATCTCTGCATATAACGTAAGTTCTGATCAATATTTGTGTATTCAGATGTGCAGCAAAGTCAGAGGTCATAAATTAGAAAATTTGCTGTAACTCAAACATCATCCATACCGCTGCATCCTGTATACAAGGTCATGGGTAATGTGGAGCCTATCCACGGAGACTTAAACCCAACATGCAAACTTCAAGCCACTGTGCCGCCTCATTTTCTGTGACTTAACTCTTTTTAAATAAATTGATGTTTATGGATGCACACTTTTGGGCCACTCTGTAGTCTTTGTAGCAGAGGTCTACCCTATTTGTATATAGTACACAAAAATTTGCTCACATGAAGGGTTTTCCCCAGATACCCCTCAGCTTACCAAACAAAAGTTATTATTAATATTAGCAGGCTGCTGTTTAGATTTTTTGTTTTTTCATTTTTTATTATTCCTCCCCACTGTACTAGTAATTCTTATACTCTGTCCCGATCTACACACTCATTTTTCTTCACCCTTTTCTAAATCGAATAAGAACTCTTCTATCAAACACGTCTATGGAAAGAGTTTGGCATGCACCTTCAGTTGGACCAGGGTGTGTATAGAGTCACAGATTGCTATAATACTGCATGCTTTGGGGAAGGTGTTTCAGGCAGAACGTACACTATAGTAGAGGAATAACCCTTTAAACCTGTATTTGTACTGCGGAAAAGAGGTGAATAACCTTTCTCATTTGAGCACTGTGAAAATCCTTCCTCTGTGCTTCAAGTTTCAGTCCAGAGTGTTAGTTTGGCAACATTTTTGATATCAGCTGGTTTAAGGAGATAAAATAAACTGTCACTGCATACAGATACAAAAAAAAGAAAAAAAAAGAGAGATACAACTTTAAGATAACATACAGTTTTAGTACTATAAAAAAAAAAAAAAAAAAGTGACACTCTTTCTGTTAAGTGCCCACATGGCTAGTTACACACGGCCTCTATTATTCTGCACTACGGAAAGACTCACTAGTGAAAGCCTTTCACTACAGAGAACGTTGAATACACTAACGCCGGCTAATAAAACTAAATCCGAACCGAAAGAGCTACAGTACAATATGTTCCCAGATTTGATAAAATATATATTTTTTAAATTCATACACACCAATCTAGTTATTGAATTATCTTTTTTCAAATTCACTTTAAACATAAAACAGTTCAGGATCAGGGTGTGTTTGCATCCGAGCGAGTCTCGCCATCGCTAGCATAGAAATAAAAATGCACTGGATTTTACAAACTAAGAAAATATTAATTTTAGAGGAGGAGGTTCAGAACAGAAAGTTACAGACACCGTTTGCGAGCATCGTGGGAAGATGTCTGTCATGTATCAACACTGTGCATTAATATTTCGCAATTTTAGAAACCAGTTGAAATCCTGGCATGAGAAGGCTGGTATGTGCTAATATATTTTTTCAGATCATAAGAATAGGAGAAAATTGCAATCACGGCCTGTTACCAGACGTCTGTTATATGTTCAGCCTGACTGAGTGTCTTTTTTGAGTACCATGAATGTTGTAGTCACGTCCATGGCTTTGAAGTTAGAAGAGATTTTTTTGGAATCACAAAGTGATGTGTGAGATATTATATCCAGTATTTATCCTATACCCTACCATGGTCATAGTACAAGCCTGAGGAGGTTGTTTGTAAGAACTCGATCAATGACATCCCAATGACAACTCAGTCAGAATGCCATCCAATCTCAGAATGCTGTCATTACTACTGTAAGTACTTATTTAGTTCTTCCTGTGTCTGGCTGCAACCACATCCTCATGCGTTCCTGCCATGCCCGCATTCCTGCCACGTCCTTCCTGCGTTCACCCAATTTTTGGAGGACGTAGTTGGAACGTGGCTCAGTGTGATGGTGTGAGAAAGGGAAAACTGGGGAGCGGTGTGGCATTGGAAATGTTCTAGCTGAGAGAAAAACAGCACGTTTTCTTTAAACGGTTTGACCGAATTCATTGCAGTGACCAGGTTTAATTTCCGTAAAAAATTACTCGCATCAAGGATTTACCCTGTGCTTTGCCCAAATGATACAGTGTCTGATACCTCCTACCTCCAGCTACGTCTTTAAAAAAAAATTATTGCTGTTTCAGTTAGTGTGTACCTTTTTCTATATAATCAAAAAACTTTCATGAAGCCAGTATTAAACAAAAAGAAAAGAAAATAGAACATAATAAAAAGGACTCAAATGCCAAATAGGAACCAGTGATGTACTGTTACAAGATTAAAAAAAGAAGAAACACCACCTCATCAATTGCATCATGAAATGCACTTATAGCAGCTACTTATTGCTAGACCACTGCCTTCCTCTGGCACTGTCTCGCAATATCCCTAACATATATAAGCGGCCAACATCCTGCTAACAATGAGAATGTGGGTCACTGTGACACTAAAAGACTGGCCTGGGTGACTGGAATGACTATAAAGTGACAATTCCAGCAATTACGGCTCAAGCCCTGACAATGCTACGTCTCTTTCGAGAAATAATACACAGAAATCTAGTCGATGAGGAATGGTAAGCATTGAAAAAAGTTAATACGCATGATCCTCTAGTGTTCTTTACAAAATATAAAATGCACAACGATTTAGTACCACGCTATACAATAAGCCCGGGTCTACGTATTAAACACACTACACAATTCGATGAGGTCTGTAAGGATGACTGATTTCTTTTCCTTAATCAGACTGTTAACTCCAGCATTAACTCTCTGTCTCCACTTCTCTTTCTTTATCAGTGTGGCGAGGACAGATTTAAAAAAGATGCTCCTAAACACGCACATATACACACACACACAGGTCAGCAATGCCCCAGGATTTAGGAGATTTGTGCATATCATACTTTTTTTTTCTTCTTCTTTTTGCCTCTACCTCCATGACAATCCCTGTCTATGGCAACATCTCTCAAATGATCCATGTAGTAGATTTCAAAATGGAAGACTAGTCAGAGCCAAAGAGTCATCTCTTAAGTTAAAAAATGTTAGTATGATCACAAGAAAAAAAAAATTGACAAAAGATGTAGGAATAAAAGCTAATCGTGCACAACCCTGAGAATGGGTTTGGGAACGTAATGTGCTTAGATCGAGGGAGTTTCCTTCAGTAGCTGTTCTAAAAGCTGAAGGCAAAATATCCTTTGTGCTTCGCAAGTTTTTACATTTTCCTGTTAAAAAAAAAATAAAATACAGGGCAGTGGATAAAAAAAAAAATGGGGGTATGGGATATGATGGTATGTTCGCTATAGTCAAAGAACATTTGGTCTTCAGCTTTTAACCCGACCAGCACTGTCACCGCTGTATACACAACTAGCCGAAACCTACAGCTGCAGCAACAGTAGTCACATTTCCAGCTAAATTTTACATGGAAGGACAAAGAAACCAATATATCCCACACTGCACTATATATATATATATATACACATGATAGGGATGCATAAAAGACTTCCTGTGTATGCATATGAACACATTTCTGTACTTACAAAAACAGCATTATTAAATTAAACAGGAAAAGAGAGGGATTGGGATGAGAACCGATTCTCTCTAGAGGTTAGGAGTAATAAAGCCCTTACAATATGTAAAGGTTGGGCAGGTGCGGCCTCGCATCTATACACCGGGTGTCGGGTTGAACGTGGAGCCGTTGCTGCCCTTTATGGTAAGGCCGATCTCTTCCTTCTTCTCCTTCTCCTGGTCTTTCTCCTCGTCCTTAAGTGGACGAACCTCCACGGATTCGGGGCCAGCTGTGGCGTAGCGGCCCTTGCGGTGCTCTTGCAGCGCCGGACCCCAGCTGGGATGCGGCTTCATCGAGTTCTTCAAGCGCTGCAGCGATTGAAAAGAGATTAAGAATTAAAAGACAGACGTATCTTTTCGAGCTCATGGTATGTGCTTATCGTGCTTCCACGGCGGGTAGGATGCTTTAGAAAAAGCTGCGTGAGCCAAAATGATGGAGATAAGCAATAAAGAAAATGCTCGTTTTAATTTTCAATGTTCATTTTTTAAGGAACGTTCTCAGTCAATTGCATTCATGGGAATTCTTTCGGGTTTTTTTGTCCCTTTTCTTATGCAAATGTTTATTTTTCCCAAACTTTTGTGGGCAGTTTTGAGACTCCCTCTCCAGCACTCGCAACCTTCTGGTTACTTGAACAGCCGAACCATGCTATCCCAGGCACACTGGACACCAGGTGGGAATACAGTTCCAGATCATTACGGGGCATCATGCACACACATTCAGAACTTCAATCACACATTTAAGTATTCAATCGAGCTGCTGCCGTGTTTATGGAAGGACACAGGAAGATGTTATTTAGCAAAGATGTGCTACATCGGGAGACAGTGAATAGAGAGAAGAAAGAGAATCCTCATTTGCATTTAAATCAACACTTTAACAAAAGACTGACCCGATGAATGACGGCTCACCTCCAAAATCGTGGTTCCATCAGACATGGCGATCTTGAAAATGGCGTAGACGGGAATGCAGATCACCGAGGACAGAGCCATGCAGAAGGCGATGACCAGAGACCAGTTCGGGTACACGTAATCGTTGTAAGTGATGGGTTTGTACTGGATCACTGTGAAGATCAGGATAAACTGCATACACAGAGGCGGGAACAGTGTGAACGCTAGCTGAGAACTGAGTTTCAGTATAAAACAAGTGTGCAATTTTAATAAAAACATTTAAATTTATTAGAGTATATAAACACTCACAGTAATTATAAGCGGAGAGATGAACCTCCAACAGATCCTGAAGAACGCCGGAGGAGGGAAGCCCAGCATCATCTCCACATCCTTAAAGTAGTTTTTATGGCCTGCAAGAAGAAAAGCCGCTGAACACTACAGCCCGTTGTGCACTCCAACAGATAACCATTAGGAAAACCAAAAGGGAGGCTGATTTGACGGACTTACCATAAACATACATGATGCAGATGCACATGATGCAGGAGATGATGACTAGCGAGAAGCTGGCCGCATAGTTATCCATCAGCAGTAGCCAGTAAATTCCAGCCTACAACCACAAGAGGGCAACACATGAGGCACTCCATGGGTCACTTGTTTTTATACGTTTTCAGGTGTGTGCTCGACTCACCTGTGTAGTCAGCGGAACTCCCAAGAGAAACCCCAGTACGGCCACTGCAAGTGTGATGTAGGTTTTGTTTCGGATGATCCAGTCCGTGCCGATCTCATCCACTACGGCCGTCACCAGCGTCTCCAAAAGACAAAACTGTCCAAACACACAGTACAAATACCTGTAGAACTTCAACTTTGATAGGAATTTTGGGATATTCTCACCCAATGCCGAATTCCTGAAACAATAAAGACAGGCTGAGTTTACCTGTGTGCCAAGACCCAGCAGAATGAGCATGAAGAAGAAAAGCAGAGACCAGAGTGGCGAGATGGGCAGCAGCGTCAGGGCTTCTGGGTAGGCGACAAACGCCAGGCCTGGCCCTTGGTCAGCCACCTCGGACACGTCGACCCCCAGATGCTGCGCCATGAAGCCCAGGATGGAGAAGATGACAAAGCCGGCGTACACGCTCGTTGCGCAGTTCGTCACACTGATGATGATGCTATCTCTGTTCAGCAACATTACAATATATCAGTAAAACAGCTTTCCTGGTGTAACCGTTTTTTTTTTTTTTTACTTTCTGAATTCTACTTGTTATGAATCTTTCAAGATTAAAGCATAAAGTGAGGCCTTTTTATCTGTAGTGTTGATGTAATTTGATTAGATGGTTTAAACTTGTTGATTATATTTTGGAAATCTCCATAGATGTGGTAACCTGGTCATTCAGTATATTCAGGTCGTCGGCTGACTATTTTATTGCCCCAGCAACCCCAGATCATAACAGTGCCTCTAGAGGCTCGTACCGTGGACACTACACATGATTGCCTCATGCACTACCCTGGCTGTGGGATAGGTTCAATCAGGACTCATCAGACCACATGACCTGTTTTTTGCTCCTAGCTCCTTGTTTTTCTGATTAGTCTCACTAACAAGTTGTTTTCTTATGGCCACACAGCTGTTTAATCCTTGGAGTCCTCCTACATTGTTTTTATTCTCTTCCTTTTAATAATGCAACTTCATCAAGCATGTGATACAAGTGATCATTCATGATTTGTATTACTTTGACCAAATTCCGTCCACGAAGTTGATACTTCAGCACTATCCTTCCAGGTTTTAATCATGCATTAGACAGTGATTAACCCTATTTCATCATTCTCCTCAGTCCTGCATTTGGTTACTGCTTAGCAATCTCCTTAGTTGTTTTCATTGCTTGATGCAGACCCTTCTGAAACAGCATCCTTTTCCCCCCCCAAATTTGATAGAAGGACAAAATCTTTCATCCTAAATAGCCAGCTTGTAATTTCAAAGTTCATAAAACGACAAGACAAGAGAGTCTGCAGTACCTGAAACAGTTGTTGTGAAATTTGTTATAGGAAGCCATGGTGATGAGCCCACCCCAGGCACAGCCCAGAGAGTAGAAAATCTGAGAAGCGGCATCGCCCCATACCTACAACACACACACACTCAAACTGTGTTATACTGCTGTTGATTAATAACCATTTTTCACTACACACCCTGTTAAACTTTGTTCTGTGTCAGTGGTGAGCTGACCTTGGCATCCAGGATTTTCTGCCACTGTGGAGTGAGGTAGTATTGAATTCCACTAATGGCACCATCTAACGTGATGCCTCGAATGAAGAGAATGGTCAGTACTATGTAGGGGAAGGTCGCTGTGAAGTACACCACCTGAGAAACAGTCGTTATTACAGAATTAGCACATGTGGCCCGGATAAAGATGCAATCTATATAGTCAATTTATATAGATCTCTACTCTCTGATCAGGGAACTAACAACAAAAACATGTGACATTTCAGTCTTTAAATAGTGAATAGAAATGATGCGATCAACAATGTTAAACATCCCGAAAGTTCTGCATAGAACTATACATGAAAAACACACAAAATGTCCAACTGAGTCACTCAGAATGTCTCCACTATATGTAGTTTATGATCAGATGGACCACAGTCTGGACAGTCTCACCTTGCCGGAGGACTTCACCCCACGGATGAGGCAGAGGAACACCACCACCCAGGAGATAGCCAGGCAGCCCAGGATGGGGAGGCGCACTTCCCCAAAGTTCCCTATGCCATCTGAGATGTTCAGTACATAGTTCCTAAAAGGAGAAGACACATGAGGTAAGAAATCAACACATATCAAAACCCTTATGTCTGTTTTATTTGTATTTTATTCCTTGTCCGCAACTATTGGCAATATCAACAACGTTAACTGTCACACAAATCCTTAAGATGCTTGGCCACAGTAATAGTGCTTCATAATGAAATCCATAAAAACTGAAATCATAATATGGACTGGTGCGATTAATTAATCACACTTTAATTATTACAGTTAATATACACATAGTTGGAAATATATGTAGAGAAATAATATATATATATGCGACTCTTATTTTTCTTATATTTTGACACCGGGCGTCACTCTCTCTCCTTTTCTCCTTCCGCTGTTTGTGTGTGTCCGTTTGTTGTGAAACTTAAAAAGTGATTCCGTTAACATGCGCTCATGCCAGTGTCAGAATTTTTTTTTCCTGTTAAAATGGTGTTTCCGTTGTGTGTGTGTGTGTGTGTTTGTTGTGAAACTTAAAAAGCGAGGTGGGGAGAGGGAGGAGGAGTGTTACTGTGTAAAAAGAAGGTGAAGGAAGGGGCTAATTCCACACACACACGCCTGCGCGCACCAACAGAAACACTTATCTGTCAGGATTTATTTGTACTTTTTTTTAAAGGTAAAGTGCAGATTAATTTGTTTTATTTTCATTTTATAGATTGTATTAATTATTTTTATGTATTTATTTTTTGGGACTGTGGAACGAATAATTTGAGTTTTCATTATTTCTTATGGGAAATGGTGATTTGGTTTACGAGTGTTTTGGAACACAAGCCCACTTCCGGAATGAATTATGTTCGTAATCCAAGGGTACACTGTATATATGATTTATATATATATTTTTTCCCTAATTTAGTCGTATCCCATTCCCACGCATCACTAGTGGACTTCCACATTAAGGCTACTATTACCACTCAGAGACAGCGCCATGCACTATCCACTCCGCCCGCTTGTGTGAGCTCAAAGATGCTCAAGATTGGCCATAAAGCCGTGATTGATGTGAGACCGCCTCCATTGATGTGCATCCCCTCCCTCCCCTCTGAGACAGCTCAGCCAATCAGCTCTCTCTAGGCCCTCAGCTGAGGGAGGCTACAGCATCGGGAATCAAACTATCGATCTCAGGATGATAGGGCAAGCATTTTATCACTGTGCCAGTCGGGGACCGATTCTGTAAAAAAAAGTATCATTTTAAATACTTTTAAGGAGAGAAAGAAACATTGACCAACATCCTCTTAATGAGATCATTTGTGCCCGTAGTTGGTGTTAGCCTAGACAATCACATTTGAATACAAAATCTATTAGTTAAATAACGCAAATGATGGATTGGCACCCTGTCGAGGGTGTACCACGCCTCATGCCCTAAGTCTCATGGGATCGGCTCTAGGCCCCCATGGCCCTATACTCAGGGTAAAAGGTTTGAAAGAATAAATTAATATCGCAGTCTACAGTATAATTTGCAATATGTTTCAAAATAACCGCAATATAATTTCTTTGGATCAAATCATGCAGCCCTACATCATAGCTACTATAAGGACTAAAGTTTTAAAAAATTACTCTGACTTCAAACTTTGCACACTTAAATAAAATAAAAAATCCAACATTTTAAGACCTCAAGACCAATGCCCAATCCAAACAACTCTGTCCCCATAATGAATGGTGTAAGAGAGAGAGAGAGAGAGTGCCAGCAACAAAAACGCCTTTCATGCTAGAGTAACAAACACAACCCGAGGAGCTAGGCACAAACTGTCTAGAGGATGATACAACCCAGCGCACACACACCTCCCTGTCAAAGCTCTCATTCTCCACACACTGACAGCAGAGGTATGTATACAGAAGGACTACACACACACACACACACACACACACACACACATTCACGTGTGCATGCGCACTGGCATATGCAAAAAAAACATTATTCTTTACAGTTGCCAGCCTCATGTTTAATTATTCTAACTGAAGGCAGGCCAGATGATTAAAAAAAAAAAACTCCAACAAGCATATCTGTGAACTCCAAATCCAAAACCTGCAGAGCATTTCCTCAGCATAAGAAAACTGCAGAGACAGTCATTTCATACACTAATGAAAAAGCCAGTTTATCATAATAATTAAATCTGCTCATTCATTTTTAAGTGCACTGCAAGTTTAATTGTTACACGCAGATCTGTTTATGAACATATTGCGGCCATAAGTGACTTCTGACTGCAGTCGCTCAATAGCTCAGGACTGAAATTCCCACAAACTGTTTTGTACCTCCCCCTCCAATAACGAAACTTTACTTAACTTTTGATGAAAATTGGTATATATATATATATATATATATATATATATATATATATATATATATATTACATCACCTGTTATATTGGACCTTCCAGCCTCCTAACAAAGTAGGAGGTCAAATTTATTGGGTCACATTATTAAATATGATAGATATTAAAAATATTTGAAACCTTTGTCAGATGTTTTGTTGATGCAATGTTACATTTAGTAAACATTTAGTTGTTATCTGATTACAAACTGAATTGATTGTGCCACTGTCCATTTTGCTATGACATGAGCTTTAAGCAACAGCTTAAACAAAGTCTAATATTCTCTAATAAGGAAGGTTTAGTAAGGAAAGCACGGTTCTCATAGGTTTTCTTCAGTTTTTACTGCTGGCTCCTTGTGCAATATGACCACTGCAGATTCCAGACAAACTTATAATATAAAGTATAATATAATAAAAATATAATCCCTTCTCCTTTTCCAGTTATTAATATTTCCTAAGGTGCAGACAGGGATAATACGGTAAATTTTCCGTACATAAATTTTCTTTTCATTTTGTGAAGCTGCTTTGAGACAATGACTATTGTTAAAAGCGCTATATAAATAAAATTGAATTGAATACAGTATTGACAAATATTTTCAGTAGATTTGGTTGTTTTTAAGAATTCTGCAATGGTGTTATCAAATCTCACATTGCCACACAACTGCAAACTACTGTATTAAAATTGAGGATGTTCAATATGTTTGGGTTGGATAAGATGTCCTAATATACAGTATATACATAATAAAACTTTTTTTGTTGTTGTTGCTAAAACTATCTACTTATCAGTGTCAGGCATTATTTTAATAGATGATACCTGGTAGAAACTCCGTGGAGACAAGAGAGTAGATCAGGTTGAGCTACATGAGTTGTGATTACATAAGAACTTAATTAAGAAGATACGGTGAAGAAAATAGTGATCCATACCAGACAATAAAATACTCAGTGTATAAATAGTTAAAAAATATAGAACAGAATAGGATGATAAGCTTTGAAGAAGATGAACTCATTGGTGCTCTGCTAACCTCCAGTATTCCTCACTGGGACTCGTCCTCTTGGTGCGGTTGACCACCTCAGTGAGGCCTGACACTAGATTAGCAGTGACGTTGGCGAAGGTGGCATTTGCCCGCGGTGTGCCCACTACACCACTGCAGTCCGGGGTGTTCCAGGGGTTGTTGCAGTACGTCCACGGCAGCAGATTGGTCATGGATGTGAAAAAGTAGTAGAACGCGATACAGATCACCACATTGTAATAGATGCCGATGTAAGTGGAGACCACCATCATTCCATAGCCAACACCTAACAGAAGAAAGTTCAAGAGCAGATTGTTATTGAAATCTCCCTCTGATGAAGGCTTGTCCACTTTCACAATGCAGCATGTAACATTTATTCTAAAATAGTCAATATACAGTATCTTTATGTGAGTGTTTGTGAGACATACAATCAATAAAAAAAAAGTGTGTGTGTGCGTGCATCTTCATTACAAGAAACACTAACATTTAACATTTAAGCCATAATCACATCTCGTATCATAACCATGTGACATATTATCTTATATCTAACCTAACTGGTGTTATTTATGGAGGCTCACCTTTGAACATGGGGCTGACCTTCCACACTCCCAGACAGCCCAATGAAGTGAACTGGCCAAATGAGAGTTCCAAAAAAAACAGAGGGATGCCACAAAACACCAGCATGATAAAATACGGGAACATGAAGGCACCTGGAGAAGACGTAAACGCATCTGATAGTGAGTCCTTTATTAAGAACAGGATGTTTCTTAGTTAAATAACAATTGAAATACTAATCTCTCACTCATCATCTATATCGCTTTATTCTGTATACAGAGTTGTGGGGGGCCTGAAGCCTATCCAAGTTCACTTAGGGCACTATGCGGGGTACACCCTGGCTGTAGTGCCAATCCATCACAGGGCACACACACACACACGCTCATTTAGACACTATGGGAAATTTGGGAACACCAAATAATCTAATCTCCATGTCTTTGGACTGTGGGAGGAAACCGGAGTTCCCGGAAGAAACCTAGCAAGTGTGGGGAGAACATACTCAGACACAGACTCGAATGTGAGCAAAATATTCTCTTATACCAAAACATGGCTGCAGTTAAACCAAGTAGTTTAAAGTTTTTTTTTTTTAGTTACGATTTTACTTAAGCAGTTATTTACCTTAGAAATAAAGAGATTTACAGGATAGAGGTAGTACCCACCATGAGATGGATTTCCTTTTGTAGAAAATGTTCCAAAGTATAGCACCTTATTAGTCAATGAAGAGAACTTAATTATACAAAGAATGTTGAGAATTTTTTTTTTGACTAGTATTCACGCTAGTATTTTAGCTAGGCTAAAACTGCTAGGCAAATAAGAACATATGGAAGAACATATGGAAAGCTACAGTAACTAGTTAAGTGCACTGATACGATGTTTGGGGGAAAAAAGCATGTTATGATGTGACACACTGCATTTGTACCTTTAATAAAACACTAGTGTCAATGCTTAAGTTATAGGTCATGGTCAATAAGTCAATAAAGTGTAAAGTTATTATTATTATTATTATTATTATTATTATTTTATTCACATGTACAAAGGGCAGGCTTCAAAGTCTGCTTGTCCCAGGCTCCTAGGGCCAGTGGTTTCATTAAGAAGCATGCAAAGAAAAAAACAACTCCTCACAAAAAAAAAAAAAATGAATTTAAGGTCAAGCAAAAATATCTGATGCTCTGGAAAAGCCCTGTAATATTTAAGTTTGGTCTAATTGACCGCTAAGTGTCTGACCCTGCACTGGAGGACACAGTCACTGAAGCTCATAACGGAAGAATCGATGCTACTCGATGCTACCGATGACAGCATTTCAAGTGAACGGACACTAGATACTAGAGGGCCTGGCTCATTTTAAGGTTTAAAGAGAACACATGTAGCAACAAGACATAACAAACATATTTATAAATGAACATAAAAAAATCTAATTTATTGATGAAATAGCAGCTCTATTAGCATAATATCAGAAAAGATGGGGGGAAAAAAAAATCAACATAGTCACCTCCGCCATTCCTGTAACAGAGGTAAGGGAACCTCCAGACGTTGCCCAGCCCAACTGCATACCCTACACTAGTCAGCACAAACTCAATCTGGTTCCCCCAGTTTCCTCGTCGGGAATTCTCATCCTTCTTCACTTGCTCCCCTGGAACCGCTCCATTCTGGACCATAAACACACAGAAAAACACGAGTTAGAGGGAAAGACACTCAAGGGTGAAACTTGATATAAATAAAATTGAATTGAATTGAATTATATAGCAACAGGTTTGAGAGCGTTGCTCTGGTATAGCAGGAAGAGAACAGAAAAGTAAAAAGATGACGAGAAGAGAGAAAAGAAAACTGAAAATATAAAGACAAGAGAAAACTGAAAAGAGTAATGAAAAGATAAAGAGAGGAGGGAAAAAACTGAAAAGAGAAGTGAGAAGAGAAAGAAAAGAGAATGTAGAAAACTGAGACGGAGGTGAAAAGATTAAGAAAAGAAAACACTGAAAAAAGGCCTGAAAGATAGACAATATATCTCGCTAGAGATAAAGAAATAAAGGTCAGGAAAATAATAAATGAAAATATAAAATATAATGAAGCATTTTTTCTTAGCACTGCGAGGTGCTTGCCCTAATCGATTAATCCCCGCCAAGATACACATAATCACCCCACGTCTCAAAGCTCCCGTATGATTCCTGCGTTGGGGTGCCCAACAACATATTAACTTAACAACATATTCGGTGGCGCCATATTGGAGCGCGCCCTCATAACGAAAAGCCTACTTGACTTGAGTTTCAAAGATGGAGAAGAATCATAACTGAACATGTGCTGAACAATTATATACTGTAAATAACTGGTTCAAAATACTTTGTGTATGCAGTCCGAATTTAATTCCTCTTTTCGTTTGTTGGTCCATTTTTACTTCAGCTCCACGATGCTGTCCCTCGCTTCAGTTTGTGTCTTATGGATCAGTCTTACAGCTTCGATCTACCGAACTATCGAAGCCCTTAAAACTAAATGTCATTTTTGGTCATTATTGCTGCAGCAGATCAATTGAGTTTGAAATCAGTGTAATTGAACAACATTAAATATCGGTAGGAACAGAAACAAGACCAGTCAGTCTCACAAAGATCACATACTCATTATGTGAGTGCAGGGTTGACCCTTCAAGGGTTTATTTAAAGAAATAATCACTGTGACCTTTGTATCTGTTAACTTTTGAACTCTGTGTGGTTAAAAGAGCGACATAAATGAGTCGATCCCAAAAATTCTAATCAGCATGTCAAACCATTTATTCCTGCTTTGGCATACGGTACTTCTGGATATGTAGTTGTCATTATGTATGGTAAATGAATTGACAGTTCCTTTACACAACAGTACATACTGTATATTCTCTAATAATTTGTACACCTACAATACGACTTTCCTGGAGTCCAAGCAGCCTCCAACCTGCTGGAACTGACTTCCAAACTTCCGAACGAAATTAGCAGATAATTTTCACTGATCATCTCAACTGGCTGCTCACATGAACTGATATTAATGTGAAGCTGCAAATTAATTGAATTGACAGCCACATCAACATCCGTCACCAGGAATATTACCAAGTCTCTTTAAAAGACATCACATTTGCACTGTGACGAGTGCCAAGTGGAACACATTGTGCCACATTGTAAATATCAAAAGTTATCCGCAAAGGCAGTAGCTAAGTCGATCCACCTATAGCAATTCGGCCTTACTCTGCATAGAGTAAAAACCATGAAAATAATAATGGTGAAAGAAATAAAGAGCGGTTCTCAGTTCTGGCCGAGGCAGCGCGGGTTCACCTTGGGTGTGAGCTGACTGTGATTGACTCTTCAGCACGACTGCACAAATTCTGGATGATAAGAGGAATAGACTGTCTCTTAAAAATGCATAAATTTGGATATTTTTTAAAGAAACTCCTGCTATTGCTGCTTACTATTCAGTACCCATGATTGGCTCGCCAAAAGTAATTGTTGTCTATGTTTATTTAAAAACTTTCTGTGCAGGGTTTTAATTTGTTATTCACTGATACAGCTTTGTTCCATGTGCTGCAGGTTATCACGAGCAAGTATAGTAGAACAGTAGAATTTTAGATAAGCATTGTCTTATCGTGGTGTGTGTGTACGTGTGTGTGTACGTGTGTGTGTACGTGTGTGTGTACGTGTGTGTGTGTATGTGTGTGTATGTGTGTATGTGTGTGTGTGTGTGTGTGTGTGTATGTGTGTGTGTGTATGTGTGTGTGTGTATGTGTGTGTAAGAGAGAGCCCATTGAAGCTAGTGAAGAAATGGAAACTTTTTGCCAAGTCAATCATTATTCGATTGGTTTCAGTTTCTCTGCAATCTACGTTAAATAATAAGAGAATGGAATATGTTGCACATGTTGCCTTCTAAAAAATAATGGTTTTAAATTCATGATACTTTTTCAGAGCTTCCTGAGAAATTGATACTTCCTTAATTAGATTTGTGCACTACTGTTTAGAATAGTTTTATATTTTCATTGTACAACACGATAAGGATAACACTTTAAATGATCAGCGATCAGTGATTGGTATCGGCCGATCCTGATCTCTGTGATCAGGGATCAATGATCAGCTCCAAAAACCCTGATTGGAGCATCTCTTCTGTACTATTTTAAATTGAATTACTGTATGTAGATTAAAGAAATGTGAACAAATGCTTTACTGTGACAGGCTGCAAAGTCTCTAAACATGCAATTTAAGATTTTGCAATTTAAGCAGCAACCTCATAGCCCCCTCTCATCTGTTCCAAACACTCAGCATTCAGCTTTACCAGTATACTAATCACAGTCCGTCATGGTCAGCACCTGTTTCTCACTGGTTCATGCCAATATGTCACTGTGTGGCTTAACGAACAAAAACATTCCTCTGAAAGTGGTCAGGTACAGGGACTAAAATGAAAATGAGAGCCAAAACCTTGTCAGGGTCCTTCAGAAAACCTGGAGAATTATTCCTCAGGACTACATAGAAAATATTACAAAGGCTGGCCTTATTGTTGTCTCTGTACAGAGCAATTTATAAACAGGGAATTATTTCACTCATGCATCTTCAGTGCATACTGATCTGATCACCAGAGGTTATGGTATTTACTTTTGTCTGGCATTGAATTAACTATGTTTGGCTAAACATCAAGGCTTTGAGTCTACCCCCACAGGAGTTACAAATGCACCTGAGCCAGGTAACGAACAGGCCTGAGAAAATGCCTTGGGTGTGGAAGAAGCTGCAACACTTCAGAAATGTGGAATGGCTACAAGACCTTAACAGCACCAACATACCTACGGTATTTTTGTTTTCACAAAGTTTGCTGCTTAACTGCTTTTAGATCTTTGTTTCAGTTGTTTCTGTGATGTACTGAAATATAATCACAAGCACTTCATACGTTTCAAAGGCTTTTATCGACAATTACATGACATTTATGCAAAGAGTCAGTATTTGCAGTGTTGGCCCTTCTTTTTCAGGACCTCTGCAATTCGACTGGGCTGCTCTCAACCAACTTCTGGGCCAAATCCTGACTGATAGCAACCCATTCTTTCATAATCACTTCTTGGAATTTGTCAGAATTAGTGGGTTTTTGTTTGTCCACCCGCCTCTTGAGGATTGACCACAAGTTCTCAATGGGATTACAAAATCTGGGGAGGTTCCAGGCCATGGACCCAAAATTTCAATGTTTTGGACCCCGAGCCACTTAGTTATCAGTTTTGCCTTATGGCACGGTGCTCCATCGTGCTGGAAAATGCATTGTTCTTCACCAAACTGTTGTTGGATTGTTGGAAGAAGTTGTTTGTTGGAGGGTGTTTTGGTACCATTCTTTATTCATGGCTGTGTTTTGGGGCAAAATTGTGAGTGAGCCCACTCCCTTGGATGAGAAGCAACCCCACACATGAATGGTCTCAGGACGCTTTACTGTTGGCATGACACAGGACTGATGGTAGTGCTCACCTTTTCTTCTCCGGACAAGCCTTTTCCAGATGCCCCAAACAATCGGAAAGAGGCTTCATCCGAGAATATGACTTTGCCCCAGTCCTCAGCAGTTCATTCGCCATACTTTTTGCAGAAGATCAATCTGTCCCTGATGTTTTTTTGGAGAGAAGTGGCTTCTTTGCTGCCCTTCTTGACACCAGGCCACCTTCCAAAAGTCTTGGCCTCACTGTGCGTGCAGATGCGCTCACATCTGCCTGCGGCCATTCCTGAGAAAGCTCTGCACTGGTGGCACTCCGATCCCGCAGCTGAATCCTCTTTAGGAGACGATCCTGGCGCTTGCTGGACTTTCTTGGATGCCCTGAAGCCTTCTTAACAAGAATTGAACCTCTTTCCTTGATGTTCTTGATGATCCTATAAATTGTTGATTTAGGTACAATCTTAGTAGCCACAATATCCCTTGCCTGTGAAGCCCTTTTTATGCAATGCAATGATGGCTGCACGCGTCTCTTTGCAGGTCACCATAGTTAACAATGAAAGAACAATGATTTCAAGCATCACCCTCCTTTTAACATGTCAAGTCTGCCATTCTAACCCAATCAGCCTGACATAATGATCTCCAGCCTTGTGCTCGTCAACATTCTCACCTGAGTTAACAAGACGATTACTGAAATTATCTCAGCAGGTCCTTTAATGACAGCAATGAAATGCAGTGGAAAGTCTTTTTCGGGATTAAGTTAATTTTCATGACAAAGAAGGGCTATGCAATTCATCTGATCACTCTTCATAACATTCTGGAGTATATGCAAATTGCTATTATAAAAACTTAAGCAGCGACTTTTCCAATTTCCAATATTTATGTAATTCTCAAAACTTTTGGCCACGACTGTACACTCCAACCATTTCACCAGTTACTCCCCATTTGCTGTTCATTCGCACACCATCAACTACACTATGACTTTGTCACATGTACAAGTCAATGAGGACAGATCGGCCATTATAAGTAACAGAAATCCTAGGTTGGCATGTCCCTTACTACTATGGCTACATAGTGTTATATACAATCAGTTCATCTACTTATTTCATCTACTACGTGCGTGCGTGCGTGCGTGCGTGCGTGCGTCGCTTACTTGGGGATGCAAACCGGCAGAAGCAGCGTGATACTTTGGGCAATGTCATGCTGGGAAACCTTAAGTCCTGCAATTCATATGGATGTTACTTTGACATGTACCACCTGCCTAAACATTGTTGCTGAACAAATACTCCCCCCTTCACAGAAACAGAATTAGCTGAAGACAGTGGTCGTTTCATCCTTACTCACGGCAAAAATAGTTTAAGAATGTTCAAGTCAACATGACAGAGGTTACAAATTCAACAGATGCTCAACTGAGCATCATTGGGATGAGCTAGAAAAACGAGTCAGATCAGTTGAGGCCCCACCTTGCACCTAGCAGGACTTAAAGTATCAGCTACTGATCGATTGGTGCCAGATACCACAGCATACCTTCGAAGATTTCATCGAGACCATGCGTCAGGGTCCTTCTGGTACAGTAGCGGGACATACTCAATATTAGCCGAGTAGCCGTAATGCTATGGCTGAGCAGTGTATATACGGTACATACATTATGTATACAGTGCCTTGAAAAAATATTTGTCCCCTTCTTGAATTTTTATTTTTATTTTTTTTGCATATTTGTCACATTTAAATGATTGCGATCATCACTACCTCACTCACTTACTGTCTTTACCGCTTTATCCTGTACAGGGTCATGGGGGGCCTGGAGCCTATCCCAAGAGACGTATCCAATTGCAGAGCATGCATATGTACTCATTCACACTCTACAGGTAATTTGGGAACAGCAATTAGCCTAATCTGCATGTCTTTGGCCTGTGGGGGTGAAACCGGAGCACCCAGAGGAAACCCAACAGGGAGAACATGCAAACTCCATGCATACAGACCCAAGGCGGGAATCAGGTCCTGGAGGTGCGAGGTGACAGTACTAACCACTAAGTCACTGCCTTGATCATCAAACTAATTTGATATTAAACAAAGGTACTGTAACACTAGTAAATACAAAATGCAGTTTTTATATGATGATTTTATTCATTAACGAAAAAAAGCTGTCCAAACCTACCTGTCCCTATGTGAAAAAGTAGTTGCTTGCTAAATTATGAATAAACTGTAATTTTTGGAAAGCTGAGTTAAATTTCACTTGCCACACACATGCCTGATTACTGTTGAATCAATAAATCACTTAAATACAACCTATCTGACAATGTGAAGCATGTTAAAAGATCTAAAAAAGCAACACAATCTCAAGAAATTCAAGAACAGAAACAAAGTAATTGACATCCATCAGTCTGGAAAGGTTGCCAAGCCATTTCTAAGGCTTTGGGACGCCAGTAAACTACGGTGAGAGCCATTATCCACAAATGGAGAAAACTTGGAACAGTGGTGAACCTTCCCAGGAGTGGCCCGCCTACAAAAAATTACTCCAAGAGCACAAGGACAACTCATCCAGGAGCTCATTAAAGAACATCTAAAGAACTGCAGGCCTCACTTGCCTCAGTTAATGTCAGCGTTCATGATTCAACAATAAGAGAGAAAAAATGGGCGAAAGCCACTGCTGACCATAAAGAACATGTGCTAAGAAACATCTTGATGATCCCCAAGACTATTCTGTGGACTGAGGGGCAAAAGTTGAACTTTTTGGAAAGTGTTCCTCCTTTCATACCAACAGTCAAACATGGTGGTGGTACTGTGATGGCCTGGGGCTGATTTGCAAGTTCAAGACCTGAAAGACTTGCCATAATTGATGGAACCATAAGTTCTGCGCTCTACCAGAAAATCCTGAAGGAGAATGTCTGACCATTAGTTTGCAACCTCAAACTCAAGCGCACTTGGGTTATGAGGGGGGACAATGATCTGAAACACGTAAGCAAGTCCACCTCTGAATGGCTCAAAAAACAAAATTAATTTACTGTGGCATGTTCATGTTAAAAAAAAACAATAAAAAAAAAAACATGTAGGGTAGCCATGTGGCACATACCATATTCCCAAAAGATTGAGGACATCATTGAAATTCATAATGCTGTTTATATTTGTACAAATCTTCCTATGGTACATTAGAGACATTACATGCTGATCTAAGTAGCAGGACTTATGAGATTTGCTCTTTTCCTGTATGAATATTTGCTGGATATTTGCAGCACATTTACACTTACATCTGGTAAAAAACACTGAAAATGCTGCATTAACTTGGAAGTTCTTCTCACCTTGGGGTAGTCTTCTTAACAATCAGTTTCAAAACTCCTTTAATCTCCTAATGCTCAAACATAATATGTCAACACAAGTGACCTGATTCAGAGAAAGAAATAATCACACTAATAATAAATAAGCAAAAGCTCTTTTTAAAAATGATTTCCAGGGTGCACTTTACCAGACCTCTTATTAAAAGCCCCATTAAGTCTCGACTTCTCATTAACTTCTCATTAAAAGCTCACATAAACCACTAGAAAGAGCAAATTAATCAGCAAGGTAACTGACATTAACTGACCAACAAAAAGGTGTATATTCTTTAATATAATAAGCATCATGGACACCTGAGAGTTAAACACATGAAAGACAGCCTAATGGACAGTGAGAGTTTTTTTTTTTTTCTCTGACTCAAAGCGACACTTTTGGAAACAGCTGAAGACATCTGTTCAAATACTCTGGTTATACAAGGTTCAACGTTGCTGGAGGGCTGACCTCATTCCCAAACCTTCTGAACCCATATGACCCTTGGAGGTCGCATTTCCAACACCATGTTTTCTATCTTTCTCTCCGTGGGGAGAAATTCCATCACCACAGGAGGGAAAAGTTCCAGTTCATAGTGAGTGCAACTTCGGGGAGCTCACTGAGTACTACAGATAGTCTAAAAAAAGGGCAAAGTTATTAACATAGTTTGACTGATATTAATAATATAATAATATGAGCTTTATGAGATGATTTTCAGGAAGCTGAAAAAAGAAGAAGAAAGAACTGAATGTAACAATCTTAAAATATTCCTAATGAAATGTAAAAATAGGTTGCATTCAGCATATCTACATTATGTGACAGGCTTTTCTTGACTGTCTGCTTTAAGTCCTTCAAACAGGTAAATAAATAGGGCTTCATTCTCCTATTAGAAAAAAGTTGTAAGGACAAGCTATTAAATGACCTATTGTGCTTCTTTAAGGTAAAAGTAAAGACACTGAGCTTAGGCGTCTCAGTCTGTTATTGGTAAGCCACATATCTGCAACCTCATTGGTTCATAGCATCTGAAAACAAAGTCGTTTGATGAATAACTTGCAAGAACAACTGGGTTGGGAAGAGCAACCTTGGGCTAGCATTAGGTTGCTGGGTTAAAAAGAAGGACATTGTGGGAGTATGTCAGATCAATCAGAATCTGTCTTAATGTATTTGTGTTGTTTTGGGTTAAAATTAAGTCTAGTCAGTTCTATAGCCATGTAATTGAACACCTGGTTTAAACACAAGGGATGTTAAGGTCAAACCAGGAATTTGCTTGTGCAGAATAACAGAACCGCTATGAGAGGAAAAACTACCATAATTTCTCTATATTATCCCCTGCTACACTAATACACTTATCACTATTGAGGTTCACTATTGCTTGGAGATCATCAAGGTAGAATATATGGCAATAACTCCCAGCCGAGTTCCTGTAACGTGCAAGTGGTGTTTGTGAATGATTGTGTGTATAGTTCCCATAGACAGATGGGTCTCTTTGGCAAGTTGGCGACAAGTTATCCATCACTTTTCAAGGATCAGGCGTTCCACTTGCTTCAAAGGCTCTTCAGCTGGGATCGTCATTCTCAGACATATGGCTTTCTTTAAAACGTTTGCAGTGTTGAGACTCTTAATGGCAGTAAATCGTCTAATCACCGTATTATGATCTGTAAATGTCACAAGAAATTTCATCACAAGTCCCGGTTTGGCTTGAACGCCCCTCGTATATACAGGGTGGGCTATTTATATGGATACACCTTAATAAAATGGGAATGGTTGGTGATATTAATGTCCTGTTTGTGGCACATTAGTATATGTGAGGGGGCAAACTTTTCAAGATGGGTGGTGACCATGGTGGCCATTTAGAAGTCGGCCATCTTGGATTCAACTTTTGTTTTTTCAATAGGAAGAGGGTCATGTGACACATCAAACTTATTGGGAATTTCACGAGAAAAACAATGGTGTGCTTCTTTTTAATGTAACTTTATTCTTTCATGAGTTATTTACAAGTTTCTCTTTGTTCACAGCCATTGACATGTCGAAGAGGTTAACACGTGATGAGTGGAATTGTGTTGATATCTGGTGAACGCAGTAACTGGGTCATTGCAGCAGATTTCAATGAAAGACACCCTATGAGACCACCCATCTCCCATGCTACAGTTAGCAAACTGCTTGCTAAGTTTCGTGAAACTGGTTCAATGTTGGATTTGCCAAAATGTGGACGCATGAAAACTGTCACTAATGAACAAACATCAGTGGCTGTCCTAGCTTGATTCAGCAAGAGCCCATAGCGTAGCATTCGCTGCATGTCATTGCAGAGTGGCATTAGTCGAACATCCCTTCGGCGGATATTAGCTACTCACAAATGGCACCCTTACAAACTCCAGCTACTGCAGCATCTCAACGAGGATGACCCAGATCGGCGCACACAATTTGCAGAATGGGCAAAACAAAAATTGGAACAGGACCCTCAGTTCACGCAGAAGATTCTGTTCAGTGATGAGGCAAACTTTTATGTGAATGGTGAAGTTAACAAACAAAACCACCGCTATTGGTCTGACACTAACCCACATTGGATAGATCCCTCCAAGACTGTTGGAACAAAAAAAGTGATGGTATGGTGTGGTATATGGGGTACAAAGATAGCGGGGACATTCTTCATCAATGGAAACCTCAAGGCCACTGAATATTTGAAATTGCTACATGATGATGTGTTTCTCTCTTTATGCACTGAAGCTGGCACGTTCCCTGAGTTTTTCCAGCAAGATGGTGCACCACCACATTATGGGTGTCAGGTCCGAGCATTCCTAGATGAACAGTTTCCTGAAAAGTGGATTGGTTGTCGTGGGCCAGTTGAATGGCCCCCAAGGTCTCCCGATCTGACCCCCTTAGACTTTTATCTTTGGGGTCATCTGAAGGCAATTGTCTATGGTGTGAAGATACGAGATGTGCAGCACCTGAAACTACGGATACTGGAAGCCTGTGCTGGCATTTCTCCTGCGGTGTTGCTATCAGTGTGTGAAGAGTGGGAGAAGAGGGTTGCATTGCCAATCCATCACAATGGGCAGCACATTGAACACATTTTATAAGTGGTCAGAAACTTGTAAATAACTCATGAAAGAATAAAGTTACGTTAAAACCAAGCACACCATTGTTTTTCTTGTGAAATTCCCAATACGTTTGATGTGTCACATGACCCTCTTCCTATTGAAAAAAACAAAAGTTGGATCCAAGATGGCCGACTTCTAAATGGCCACCATGGTCACCACCCATCTTGAAAAGTTTATATCACCAACCATTCCCATTTTATTAAGGTGTATCCATATAAATGGCCCACCCTGTACATAAGAGTCAAACTGGTACTTAAACAATTCCCCAGATAAAACACGATAAAGAATGCTAAGGTTGAAAAACTCTGTATTGAAAGGATGTGAACTCTAGACGTTAATGCTATGGAGTGATAAAAATGCTGAACAGTAGGTAAAACAGGTTGTTTCAATTGGAAATTATTCATTCAAATTATTCAAACTATTTTTGACAAGTTTGCATTAGCTAAATGAAACATGACAGCAGGCAATGATTGGCTTGCAAACCACATTTTCGTTGCTAGACATCAATTCAAATCGTCCGCTCCTGTAATGTTTTGGTTTACCCAGTTTGTCCCTATAAAAATCTGCATAATGCACAAGTCATGCATTTGGCATACAATTTAGTGAAAATAGTTTCCTGAACAACTATGGAGGTGATAGGAATGACCAGTCAGATCTATACTGATCAGTTTGGTCTTACTGAGCAGGCAGAGCTCATCACAGGCTTGAACTTGTACAAAACTGCCAATACTGATCTAGCTGTAGCTATGCGCTGCATGTGCTTAACTAGATTGTATAATTAGTGCCTAGTGAGCAGAGCTGACAAGTGATGCAGGAATGTTGCCTGAAGCCTGAAGTGTTCTGAGCCAATGCAAGCTGTTCACCTGTCCTGCACGCACACGCGCACACACGCGCACACACGCGCACACACACGCGCACGCACGCACGCACGCACGCACGCACGCACGCACGCACGCACGCACGCACGCACGCACGCACGCACGCACGCACGCACACACACACACACACACACCAAAATACCATCAAATGCCAAAAAAAGAAAAAAATCAGCAGCAATTTCACTATGTAAACAATCCTGTTTTGCATACATGAGAACAAGCTCTACTAAATTTTCTATGTTTAGTTTCAAAGACGTTGTGGGTCTGAAATAAACATATCAAAATTCGTATAAGGGAAAAAGTTTAAGAGCCACACTTTTGGGATATCCTATATACTGTAAATTGAACAAATAATGAGATGAGATTTCTTTTGTCTTATTTCCATATTATTTCTTTTTAATTGTTTAAAGCTGTTTTGTGACAATGACCATTGTTAAAATATATACTGTAAATACAATTGAGATTAATTGAATATTGTGTGGACATTATTCCTCTACTTATTACTACATTTCAAGTGAGTTTTTTTGTTTCTTAGGGTAAACCTTAATGACGGCTTTCTTCAGTCCGAACCCCAGGTTTTTCGTTTGGATTCAAATCCAGTATCTGGGATGAGGTGTGTGTTGGATTGCAATCATTTTTTATTTAAGAATAAAAAATTTAATAAGAATAGCAGCTTTAAAAAAAATCTTTTCATACCAAAAAAAAAGTAGGTCTGTCAATATTATCGTGTTAACACACGCGAGTAATCTAGACATTTTAAGGAAATACAATTTTTTTTTGCAAATAAATTATATGACCAAGTTTGACCCTGTTTGGCTTCCCATAATGGTCGGTTACGTGGCTGTTTGAATGGCACATTTAACAGGAATAATGAGATAACTGAGGAAACATCAAGAGGTGTGCTGAATGGCAAGTTTCATTATGAAAAGCTCCTAGATGGAAGTTTGAATAAAACCAGGCTTGAGCTGCCTTCAAGGGGAACTGTTTTTACAAGAATAAGCTGTAATATGTGGTGGTGGCTCAGGCAGCTGAGGTTCTAGAGCACTGCTGTTGATGGGTTGCCACACTCCACATTACCCGGCCACTGCGTGCAGTGTCAGTCCCATTACAGAGATTTTCATTTTTTATTTGTTAAATATTAATGTTGAAAACTGCATAATCTGTTTCCTCTAATTAGTTTGTCATTCATTGCATTATACCAACAATGCACATTTATAATACAACTAAATCTGAGTATTTAAATTAATTAATTAATTAATTAATTAACTAAGTGATTAACTAATTAATTGTGATTAATCACAGACTATGACCGTGATTAACTGAATAAAAACTTGTAATAGGATGACAGCACATTTGCATATTATTTAAAATAAAAGATTTTCTCTTTTTAAATTTCACTTATTACATTTAACTACCATTTTTCCCCACATAACGCCTTACGTCTTGTAATAATATATTCATGATCTGTATAGTACAAGTAAACTATTATACTGTACATGCTATTCTCTTGTTACGATATGCAGTCTTGAATCTTGTTCTGTCTTCATAAACAAAAAGATTAAAAAAGTGAAAAACATATGGAGAAATACATTTTTGGTGATAATATTTTCCCCCTGGAAAATCTTGCTGATTTTTGTTTATTGTCGTCTTGATTTACACCACCCTTTTGACATTTTAAACAGGGGCGTACAGACAATCCTGAATCTCCGATTCTTGCTACTAGCTACCCGATAATCTCTGATACACTCCCAGGTCAATACTGTTTAGTAGTTTTAGCCCAAAAACAAAAATGCAATATGATGACAAACAAACATTTGGTATATATTATTCAATTGTTTTAAACATCCTTACGTCTGCAGTTATTTTACGTAGATTCTTCCATTCAAAATAAAGATACAAATGAACATTTCTTACAGAGACCAGGTGACCGTTGTAAAACATCTCAGCAGTGATTTCTCCGTTTATCCGAAGGTAGGTTTGTGTTCGTGTGAGCATCCATCTCGGTGGTCAGATCACAAGTGGACAGAGCTAAATGCAGGTGTGAATGGGGTCAAATGCTTCCTGTAATCCGATCACCCAGGTCACATGAGGAATTGGTTTGGGACTCATGTGTCCACTTGACAGTTCTAGCATGAATGGCAATGACATCATAATGTCAATCATAACTAGTGCAGTTGAGTTTCATTCAGCTACAGCTGAGACAAGTTGATATTGTTTTTGTTTGTGGGTTTTTTATTTGTCTACAGCTACAAATGCTATCATAATTAAATTACATGAAATACATTAGTGTCAGTGAACTGGTCTACAACTTTTTAATTTATGACAAAATACAATATGTAATATTACAATTCTGAAAACAGGAAATATATTGGCTGACTATAATACATGCATCCACTTCTTATACACTGCCAAAAAAAAAAAATTGGGTAGTCAAATTCTGTGTGAAAATTATTCCTCTTTCACAATTTGAGTCCTGGATATGCCTGTGTCATCAGGGAACAAAAAAATGTTAATCAGCTGACTTCATTTTGTTGCCATGTAACATTGCCGAGCCTAGACCCGACCAACTGAAGCAACAGCAGATTATAACACTGCCTCCGGAGGCTTGTACAGTGGGCACAATGAACGCACCTCTCGCCCTGGAACAGCTCAATCTGAACTCATCAGACCACATTACCGTTTTTCCATTGCTCGAAAGCCCAATCTTAATAATCCCTCCCAAACTGTACCTAGTGAAGTAGTCGCACTATCAAGTGTCCACACAGCTATTTAATCCAAATCCTAGGAGTTTTTTTTGTCACATTACAGTATGTGTATGGAAAGGCTCTTACTGTTTAACATACATTGTGAGTTCAACATAGTCTAGACACTTGCTCGTTCAACATTTCATTCAAAATCCACTTTTGTGAGATGTTTCAAAGTTACAGCGTACTGTATTTAGGGGAGTCCAACCAGTCATTCACTTTTAGGAAGTATTTAAAAGAAATAAAAGAGGTAAATTTCTATTAAATATCCTGTAACTATACCAACTTGCTTTAGCTTAGTGGGATTGCAGAAGCTTCATATGACTCTCAGCTGAATTATGTTTGACAAGGGTTGTGGTTTTTGGCCCTGAATACTGAAATTGTTCTCATGTTCCAGGTGTTAAACTTTACACGGATGGCATGCAGAGAAGGAAAACCTATAACAAACAAGACCTATGGTAATGCACCAAAGTGTCAATCAATTTTGACTCGAAACAGACCTGAAAAAATGTGATATCCCTTTTCGTATAGTGCTTGGAGTCTCCATCATCAAATGCCTCCAGATCTAGACGCTGGCAAGGAATAACTGTCTGAGCTGACACAACATTTTTAGCAATCTACTGTATACTCAACCACAGAATCATAACTAATCTGCTGTAACATAAAAAAAAATCTTTCAGATTCGGAAATGCTAATGAACATTACAACTTCTCATTACAACATTACAAACTTCTCATTCCTAGGGGTCGAGAAACTCCAACAGAATGTCATGAATGCTTACACCTACCACTAGAGGCTGTTAGCTATAAATTCTAATGTAACCTCTAAAGGACATTAATATTCTTGTCTAAGAAGTAAAACTCTGAGTTTTTTTAAGTCCAAAACTAGGCATACCAAGCAAAGCTCTGGACTGGGGCATCTCCAGGCTATCAAATCCATATTTTGCTTATTCAAACCAAATGCAGATAAGCACATTTTTACATATTCCAGAGCTGCTTACATTATATTGCGTTCCCACAGTTCATCTCATTCAGCTACTGCATAGTGCTTGCATGTAAAGAGCATTTCACAGAGATTGCAAAGATTGGGCCATGAAAGAACTGTAACTGTGTGGCAGCACTGGAGTGTGAGGAATTCACCGGGATTCACTTCGGTTATCTCTTTTTTATTCCAGCCTATTCATATGACTCTCAGAATAGAGAGGAATGCAAGTGATAACAATTGTGCTGAGAGGTGACAATCACTAGGTCACAGAGCATTAACTCAGATTTACATGGACCTGATTTAAAAACATATATATAAAATATAAAACGAATGTCTTAGAGAGGCAGACTTTCTCAGAAGTAAAGACGGGTAGAGGCTCTCCAATTTGTGTAAGAGTGCATAAACAGATTGTGGCATATTTTAAAAACAACATTCCTCAACATCAAATTGCAAAGGCTTTGCAAATATCATCTACAGTGCATAACATCATCAAAAGATTCAGAGAAACTGAAGAACTTTCTGTGCATAAGGAACAAAGCCGAAGACCTTTGTTGGATGCCGTCAGACGACACTGCATCACTCATCAGCATGATTGTGTCATTGATATTACTAAATGGGCCCAGGAATACCTTCAGAAACCACTGTCAGTAAACACAATCCGCCGTGCCATCTGCAGGTGCTAACTAATGGTGCGTTCACACCGAACGCGGAGAGAGCGTCAAAGCGGGCGAAGTCTTTAATTTTCAATGTGAGCCGGCGGCAAAAAGCGGCGCGGCGAGAGCGGCGAAGGGAGTTGAAATCAGCTCAAATTTAGGGTAATGAGCTATGACGCAGTTGAGCGGCAACCAATTAGGATTCCGAGAAAAGCAGACCTGTAACTTTTGTTCCGGCTACATTAGTTCCCAAGCAAAATGGAGGAGAGGTTGATTATTGCGATAGCGGGTGTTTATTAATTATTAATGTTATTTTAATTAAAGACAAAGTCTAGTGATTCTAATATTATAATAATAAGAAATATAATAAAAAATATATATATTAAATTAGACAAACAGAAGCCACACCATACAAATGCCTTATAATTTGTTTATTTCTACAATTCAGTTCTTTCTATCGATCAATTTCTTGTTTTCTTCCACATTTTGGTCAGTTTCCACAAGATCAACAAGCTTGATAGCTTTGCGGTCCCTTTAAATAACCAGAAAGGCATTCGGTCTACGTGAGAGCGGCGATGGCAGGGCGGCGGGAGCTAAATTTGAAGCTCTCGCCGTGTTCAGTAAAGCTCTATCATGCAAGAAAAGGAAAAAGGAAGCCATATGTAAACATGGTGCAGAAGCACCATCGTGTCCTGTGTGCCAAATTCGAACACCAATACTCTAGAAACTCACAAGCTCAATGCCTAGATGTCTTCAAAATGTTTTGAAAACACCATGGTTAACATCGCCCGTCCCAAATTTTTTTAGACCTGTAGCAGGCATCAAATTTGAAATGAGCTCATTTTGTGCATCAAAGTGTTTAATTTCTCACTTTAAACAGTTGTTTTGTTCTTTTGTGAAAAAAATGTAATGTAATTTGAAATCTTTTTTAGTTTTCATTTGATTCAAATTTAAAAAACATCCCAACATTTCCAAGCTTTGGGTTGTAACAATCAACATGCACGACTAATGCTGATTTGATGTTTTTTGTGGTCTTTGATTGATTGGTTGATTGATTACACCATGTCGTGTAACCCCGAAAGAAAGTTTTATGCTTTAAAAAAAAATTATAATAAATCAAGCCTACCACAGAGATCAGATCCTTTAGTGATCGGAACAAAAGCTCTTCGAGATATTTTCACAGTGTCCTGCTTCAACTTTATTGGATATATAGATAACTGCTCCTGCTCAGATGTGTTTGTACAGGTTATTAAAGGTTATTAAATAGGTTGATGCACCTCAGATGCACACAGACAAACCCAGAAACATGAGGAAAAGCAAAAGAAGCAAGAGTGCTTAGTAGAAGGGCAGCTGTATGCCTTGGAGGATAGGCAGTGTGAGGAACTGAACGGCTGCTGCCTCTAAGCAACCATATGTCTGTCCCTATGTCCACTTAGTCCATCATGCTCTCTCTCTCTCTCGCTCCCTGTCTCCCTCTCCGAATGTGATGTTCTTGTGTGGTGAATGACATAATCTATCTAGTTATTGGACCAGTCTACCACATACAAACATGGACATTTTTACTTCTTCGCTAATGATAAAATTCAAACCTGCATGATCACATAACGAGTGATAGATGAGGCACAAATCCAGGATTGTTTATTTTTTTTGTTTTTTTTACAGTATATTATAATGCAATACCATTCATCACATGTCTGTCAAACTATTTGAGCATTTTATGTCATGGATTTATTCCGGTCAAGGTTAAAAGAATACTGCAGGAACTGGACCCCAATCCACTACACATTTCATCCAGATAAATTGCCCTCGCTGGGAAAGCATGTTGGCTCTGTCAGAGCTGGCACAATTATAGCGCTTTGTAACTTCTTACAAGTTCTTATTAGTGCAATTACTAGTGAAGCATACAGTTTGTCTAAGAAAACTCTTCCACCACTACATACAAATGTGATGAAGCTAACCTGTATTAAAAGCTTGAGGAAAATGATGCCTGACACACACTAATTCCTTAGAGGATATCAAAGCAATTCCAGTAAGCATGATGATGAAAAATAAACAAATATTGGTAACTTGGAATTAACATTTTTAGACATAAAGTTGTGCAATATAATAATTTGATCTGAGCTACACAAAAGTACACTGATGCCCAGTAAAGTTTATTATGATGAAATTATATTAACTGATCTGCTAACCTTTATGTATTTTCTGTAGTGCTGCAATTCAACCGTGTTTTGGGGTACAACCGTTTTTCTCCTCAATAAAATGTAAGATTAATGAATATCAATTTTAATCTGAAAGACTTTGACTCACCAGGAACCCCCACCCCTTTTCCTCCTATTTTCTCTTGTGCCGTAAACTGATATTTTTTAGTTAATTTTTTTTCTGCTGGTTATTGCATCCATGTAGATACTGTACATGCGATTTGTAGAATTAATCAATTAATAATTAATGAAACAATGTAGTTTTATTTTCCTGTCTTTTTTATCCACATTTTTGGACAATGGAAAAACCTATATCACACATGTCTATTATATACATTCATACAGAAGAGCAGGTCAAATTGACTTACTTTCACCTTCACAAATGCCTTACGCATTTTTAAAAGTTTTTTAATTAAGTATAATAAAAATCCTCCCACCAGAGTTGAAGAATTGGCAAAGACGCTGCATGGAAATTTGAGTGGCACAGTGGCTTAACTGCGCCTGTTCAGGTCTTATTTCTGACTAATCTTCCTGGGGCTCATGCTTTTGTGTGTATGCAGTTCTGCACATATTAATCAGTTGATACAGTTGGCCACCTAAATCATATTTTACATACATAGTATGGAGAAATCTGAAAATGATCAAACTATTAAAACTACCATAAATCCCTGAACCAGCAACAAATGTCTACTGATGCAGTAACCCCTTTACATACAGTAAATCAAAACACTGTAATAATGGATGGGTCATTTCTAATCTAACATATTCTATCATAAGCAAACATATTACAATATAACATGCATCAAATATTAATGAAGGGTTTTTACATGCATACACACATATAAATACACACACAGAAAGTATAAGAGGTTTATAGATTTTTTTTTTTAAACGCTTAAGCCTTGACGCACACATGAAAACACTATTTAAAAAACAAATACAATTAATCCTCGAAAAAAGCGACGAAACCTGTTGCTCCGTCCTATATTTTATTTGATTGGCATTTTTGCTACTGTACTCGCTGTTCCTGCCCACAACAAGTGTCTCAGTGGACAAAGTGGCAAATACACCACATGTAAATCTGAGAGCTACAAAGTGGCTTAACGGATATCGCTGGCTTTTCTTTTTCGAGCAAATCTTCCTGGGGTTTGTTTAAGTGATAAGTGCCCTAGCGGGTAAAAGGGAAGCGGAGGAAGAAAGAAGGGCATAAATATGAGTCAGCCTCCCTCCAAGAAAAAAAAACAGAAAAGCTTGGACACTTTCCTCCTTCCCTCTGTCATTCAGTCACACAGTTCTCCTGCCCACTTCCTTAGAAACTTTATCACACAATCCTTCTGCTAGTGCGGCCCGAACTTCCCACTGCAATTAGTTATAAAAACTTTTCAGTCGGCCCACACGTGGTTTGTTTTTTAAGGAGCTGCAGCTCCCTTCTCACGTGGTATATGGACTATTGAGTCGTCACAGGCCCCCTGAATGATGGCTGAAAAATAAGGCGGTGCAAACAATGCTTGGCCTTGATTAATTCAATTCTTTCAGGACCCTGCGCCGTCGTCCGGGCAGCTTCAGACAATCGCCGCTTTGATGCTTGGGATAACGTACTCTTGTGAGCTTATTGAATTTTTGTTTTACAAAATTTGTACCTTAAATGATTTCCTCATTACAGCTAGGGTATTAAACTTTTGCTTAAAATAGACAAAACTGTTTGTATTATAAAGTTACAGCATTTCTAGCACAAAATACTGGACGAAAAAGACTAACCTGATCGGCCTGACACGCCATGGCGTTGCTGGACTCGGACATGGTTCAGCAGCACCTGCAGTTTCTCTAGGTTCCGATCTCCAGCTCTTCATTCACCTTTCCATTCGCTTTCACAGAGGGCGCGTGCACGAGAAGGGGGGCGGGGACCCTCCTTTCGGCTAGGCTTGATTAATGCCTGAATTATTTTCACCTCATTTCATTTGAGGGAGTTCTGCTTCCTCTCCGCCTCTCTCAATCATTCGGCATGGAAGCGTTCTCTCTCTCTCTCTCTCTGTCTCCCACCCTCCTGCAACCCACACTCCCTCTCTCACATTCCCTCCCTCATCCATTCCCTTGCCTTACCTCCTTTCCGTCTTTGCAATCCCTTTTTTGCTCTATTATACGTTGGAGAAAGTGCCCCCCCACACCCTTGTCTACACTTGTAGGGGGGAGTTGAGCAGATCCACAGCCCTCTCCTCTACTTTTGCCATGAATAGATTCGTTGTCATTCCAAGCACTTTGGGTGCATACTGAGTATCAGGGAATAGATAGCTTAGCTGCCTGGAGTTTGCTAGATGAAAGGGCGAGAGGACCATGCGCATCCACAGGATTCTGTTTCACAGTTTCTTCTACTTGTTTTCTGAAGAGCTGAACCCAGACCACCAACGCTTCCCATTCAAAGATACTTGACTCTCAAATCCTTGTCCCTCAACATTGCCAAGTCTTCAGTAACGTCCTGCTTGAGGCCAGGGGAGGGACAGAACGCTGTCCTCCTTCTGCGCCGCACCATACTCCCTGTAATTCATCTGCTTTTTCTCAAAACGGCAACCAAGTTCCTACTCTTTTTGTTGTGGCCCACAACCAGTCCATAGATCGGTTGCAGGAAGGTGCCACTTGCCGGAAGGAGGATAACTGCACCACAATGCATGGGAAAAAGATTTTAGAGAAGCCGAGATCTTCACACAAAAGAAAGCTTTCAATTGATGCTCTTGGCGGTGGCCTCAACCGAGTATCCTGTTAGTCGTGTCAGAAGTTGACAAGCATTTGGACATCGGCATAATGAGCATTAAGTGAAGGTAAACAATGGTAGCAGGATGTCCAATAAACAGCCCTCAAGTTAATATCATGAAAGGATTGATGACACAGATTTCAAACTAATTTCTTTCCAAGTATTTCAAAACAGGATCCGACTGATGCATCAGAAATATACATACATACATATATATATATATAGAATAGATATGAAACAATGCCTATCGATGTTAAATCTGGGTTGTGTGCTTTTCGACTCATCGGGACATACTAGCACATACAGTACACAACATAATAAAGTAGACTACTCAACATAAACAATATATTATAACTTATTTAATATACCATACATATTTAAATTCTTTCCCTATATAGCAGCTTCCACTTGATTCAGGAAAAGCTACAGGGGGATTAAAGAGGAACAGCTAGAACACTGACTTAGAAGCCTGGAAAAGCAGCAATTGTTTCTGTCAGTGCCAAGCATTAACTGAAAGATTCCTCCATATTTTTACATCTGGTACTGCGTATTGAAAAATGATTCTAACCAAGCAGAGAAGGAGGAAACATTTATTGACAAAGTTCAACTATAGTAAAAACTATAGTAAATTACATTTCTACACAGGAACTGTTTCTTCCTGTGGCACTGGTCTGTTGCAGTAATGACCCCACAAACAAACTGACCCAGAAGGAAACCCAATGTTTTATGAGGTAGACATTTAACATCATCCACCCAAAAACAACACTGGATCAACGTTGTCTGTGAAAGTTAGAATGACTGAGATAAACATTGAACAAATGACTCCGAAACAATGCTGCAAACACAACCTTAAAACAACAGATTGTCAACATTAATTTATAGCTTTTAGTGCCGCTCAATGTAGTTTCACACAACGTCTACTCAAAACCTTCTAACAGAGCTCACATGATCAGATGATCTGAGAAGCGGCAGCACACAAGTGTATCTTGTGTAAAAAGGAATCCCCCCCCCCCAACCCCTAGGCCTGATTGACTCATCCTGGTGCCACATGGAGTTCTCGGCACATGGAGGCCTCTGGCTTGCTGCTGAGGATGGCCCCGTTTGGTCTGACTGGGATACATGTAGGTACTGGGGACGGTTCCACTTTAAAATGTTCTTGGACTTGGCTGATGTAGACAGCTGTTCTCTGATGACTTGTGACTGCAGTCGCTGCATAGTTCAGGACTGAAATTCCTACAAACAGTTTTGTACCTGATCCTCCAATAATAACAAAACAGAACTTCATATTAACTTAAATGTATTAATGTACCATATAACTTATGTAAGTAAACCTCCAGAACATACTGAACCTCCAGCCTCCTTACACATACAGTAGTATGACTGGAAATCAATTCCTGCCATCCAATATCATCCAAATGAGTATGGGTTCCCTATTGAGTCACGTTGGCTTAGTGGTTAGCCATGCACCTCCACGTCCTAGGTTTGATTCCTGCTGATCAGCATCTGGTACATAACTTCCCTTCTACTCAACATTTGGATTTAATTTATGGCACATGGTACAGTTTTCATAGTGTACATTCTATTTTTTTGGAATAAGCCATGCTGAGTCATGCCGTCTTGGCTGTGGATTTTGTCAGCTTATACTGTAGATGCATTATGATCGTTTCTGTGTCTGCCGCATACCCTATGTATTCAGGCTAAACTATCGTGTTGATTGGCTCTTTTGAGCATAGCCACACCCACTCAAGAGGAAAAGCACTGTATTCGTACAAAAAAGCGCTAGATGCTGTGACTGGCACATAACTACTCATAACTTCCCTTCTACTTCATATTTTGGTGCAGGTTTAGCTTTAGGCAAATACTGAAGGACTGGCAATTTTTCTGAGACTGATTTCTGGTTCTCCAATGTATCAATGTACCATATTACTTGTGTAAGTAAAGATGTCATTGAAAGAGTGAGTTCTGACCAATGTACAGATAAAACCTTTCATTTATTTAAATAAATAAGTCAAACGTTTCTCAATTACATCTCCCATTCTATCAAGTTTTGTAACTACTCATTTTGTTGGTGCATTTTATTTCTGGACTCAGTTTTTGCTTCAGAATGAGTCATATTTTCATAGATTGCCTAAAGGAAACTGTCATGGATTTTTTTTTTTCCGCTAATTGAGCGTATTTTGCTATTTGGCATGCAGTCTTCCCATCAGCATGAATGTGAAAGGGCGTGGCCACCAAACATGACATGGCTGAAGTGTAACAATGGACTTTCTCCCCTCTTTAATAAATTGGAAGTACTGTAAGGATCAAAGAGGGGAGAGACAGAAATCAGGTGGAAGAGTGGCGAGCTAAGCCAGGATTGCACTTTTAACTTTGCGAGTGCTCATCGCTGATCAGCAACCTGCTGAGGGTCGGCCGCTAAGGGACAGTCCTATGGAAGGACAAAACCAAACATCATTTGAGGAAAAACCAACTGTAAAGCATGATTTGGGCTTGTTTTTGCCGCCACTGGACCTGGGCACTTTCCAGTCACTGAGTCGACCATGAACTCCTCCGTATTCTAGAGTCAAATGTGAGGACATTTGTCTGACAGCTAAAGCTTAGTCGAAATTCGGTCACGCAACAGGACAATGGTACGAAGCAGTCCTGTAAATCTACATCAGAATGTCTGAAAAATAATCAAGAATTAAGGTTCCAAAATACCTTCACAATGAAGAGAGACTGATCATAAAGGAAACAATTACTTCATGTTATTGCTGCTAAAGACGGATCTACAATCTACAACTCTTACACATGCCTGTAACATCACTTTTTGCAGAAAATACAAACTTGTTCTATCTTTTGCGAATAATGCATTTTGCTATAGCATCGCTTCTTTTCCTTTTGGGTTTATTCACAGTTGGTGCAATGGTGTCCCCTACTGGACTGGAGAGTGGTGCAAAAGATTGGCAGATAAAAAGATTATCATCACTTGTATAAGACATGGCAAGAAATATTGTTGCTTGAGACAAGCTAGACAACATTAGTGATAATGAACTGAATCGACTTGAAAACCCAAAAATAAAATTTAATTGAATCAACACTCTACCAACAATTCACAGCTTTATTCTCTAGTTCTAAAATCGACCCGACACCAGTTCCAACATGACTGACATGGATGAGCGAGTTTGGTGTGGAAGAACTTGACTGGCCTCAACTCGACAGAACACCTTTTGGATGGATTAGAGCGGAGACTGCGAGCCAGGCCTTCCTGTCCAACATCAGTGTCTGAGCTCACAAATGCGCTTCTGGAAGAATGGTCAAAAGTTTCCAAATTCCCAAAAAACTAAACCTTGTGGGAAAACCTTCCCAGAAGAACTGGAGGTGGTATATCTGCAAAGGGCGGGCCAACATCATATTAAACTCCATGAATCAAGAATTGGATGTTACTCAAGTTCATATGCTTCTGCTTCATGATGGTTTGGATCTACACATACTGCTCCTGAGCTCCCAGTGATCCAGACCCGCCCTCTGCCCTGCTCTCAACTGGACATGTTAACTTAGACAACTTCTGTTGTATTGTATATAAATTAAATTGAATTACATTTAATGGTGAAGACAGGGGAGCGAATACTTTTGGCAATGTAGTGTATTTACTTCAAAGAATTTAAAAACTTTGAAGTAAATAAATAGGTGGAACATATAGGTGGTCATTGGTGGAACATTACAAACACATTTATTGTGACTGCTGATTATTTATTTATTTTTCTATGTTATGACTGGTGGCTTAGTGGTTTCTTCACCCTGTCCACCCTGCCTTGTGCCCTAGGTCCCTGCAACACTGTATACAGGATAAAGTGGTATAGATGATGAGAAAATAAGTGAGTGATGACGATACTGTTTTTCACATCAATTTAAATAAAATAAATAAACAAATAAATTTAGATTTAAGATGACATTTATGTTCAATCTGCAGAAATGTGAATGCAGAGTATAAGCTTATATTAAACATTTGTTACAAAATGAAGATAAGTGCATATCCAGAGTCTGCATTATGTCATATATGATGGTGAAAAAATCTACTCTGGATTAACATACTTTTGCCATTTATGAGCATCAGTATGCAGTATATAGTAATTTACCTGGCCAGACATTTACAGACATCCCTGACTCCTTATTAAGAAGTGCTTAAATATGAATATCAAGTAAATAATATAGATGCTTAGATAACTGCATGAAAAATATTGAATGTGATTGCTTCCTCCTTTTTCCTCAAAGAGTCTATAGTGCCCGACACTTGTTTTCTATTGGCCCCCAAGACACAGTCCTATAAATGTACAAGTCAATATTCATCTTATTCAAAGTCAAGAGGCAAATCTTTTCCCATTCATTGATCCAATTTTGCCTGCTTTGTAAATGTTTTTGTTCATTTCAAATGCTTGTAATGTAAAGGATAGTAATGTGGCTGTTAATGATAACCAGTCACACTCTCAAGATGATTTTAGAACTTATATTTTCTTACAGTACAAGTGCTGCCTAACTGTACCAGCTCATAAATACCTGTGCAGCTAATAACGTACGTACTTACAAAGGTGGTAGCTTATAATAAAAGCAATAACAAACATATTGCAATTTAGAGTGGGAAGATAATCCTCATTTTTTTTGAAGACTAATTTAAATGAACATTATCAAATGCTGTTCACAGCAGAGACAGATGTTAAGAGTAACAGTGTCGTCCAAAGCGTGTTATTCTGATTATACTGCAGTGATCTGACTAATGATTACAGCTGTTTTATTTATTAGTGAACAACACATCATACTTTCTGATGTGTGAATTCAATAGCACTTTGGTATAAACATACACATGGTTGATGCTGTTTAACTGTACATCCACATGGCACATGGCTCCTCACCACATCTTTAATTAGTAGCCTGTTTGCATGGTGCATGTTTTCCTAAACATTTGCAAAGGGTTGCAAAAAACTGGCTACATTAATACTTTAGTCAACTGCTGGTTTTTACCTCACCAAATGTACTGTACAACATTGACAAACACTTCTGCAGGTTAATCCTTTTAAACATGTTCAAGAATACGATAGCTTGGGGTCACGTACAGTAGAGTTTTGTGCATTATTTATTAAGAAAACTAGAAAACCTCAGTTAACATCAGCTAAGGTTTTTATGAAATGGATTTCTAATGAAACGTTGAACAAGAAAGTATTTAGACAATGTGGAACGTATAGTATAATTCAGCATTCAACATTAACATACATTGTCCATCGAAATAAAATGTCACCATTTAGATATAAAGAGACAAATACTTAAGAGCCTTTAATTGGATATTTAGTACAATAATAATGTTTTTTTTTTTATTATTCATGGCAAAAATGCTGTGAAAAGCTTCTCATGTACAACATATCCCATGGTCATAGACAAATGCCACAATATTTCAGATGGGTGAAATTATTGGCCTGAGTCAAGCAAAGACAACAACTAAGGAGATAAAAATTGAATTTTGTTAAGGATAGTGAAGAACTGTCAGCTTCGACTGTAGAAATGTGCTCAAAAGAAATATTAGCGTATATGACTTGTAGGTTTGAATAAACAATGAAGCCCTTCAGGTGACATTTTCATATAAATAAAACATGTCACATAAGCTACTTAGCATCAAACAGGACATCAGGACCTGGGTGTGTTTATCTAAAATGCGGTTTGTTCACTTGGACTCACAGGTAAAACGAGTCTGCCATGCAGTCCTCTGTAACACTTCTAGGATTCATTGAAGAATCGTTTGGCTGTTTGTGCACAAATCATGGATGGAGTCTTATTTAAATATATAAAGAAATTTGGAGGACATGAGGAATTATATTGGGTTGACAGAAAACTGATCAAGAGCTGAAAGACCAGCAGAGTGACCTCCGGCACCAGCTTATCCACTCCAGCGGTAGTGTCTTAACCATAGACATAACTACAGTGAGTGCTTGTGATTAATTTTGTTCCATGTACATATGCAAACAGACAGGTAGACAGATGACAGACAGACAGAAACACAAACACCCCGCTGCAGGCAGCGTGCTGCATCTGAGCCATGGGCCTGGCAGGGAAAGAATTTGACATCAGCGGTCATTAGAGTCTCCAGGGGCCGCAGCCAACTCCTATTAGTCAAAATCCAGCACAGCGTCTTGCCGCCTGCCGTACAATAGCGCTCTTCTAATGAGGATATGAAGACTGGCTATTTTGACAACTCGACAGAAGGAAGAACAAAAAAAGAAAAGCATACCAAGTCTAACCTCAAAGAGGGTTCCCAAACCCAAAGCAAGTGTGTGTTGGGGCAATTAGCTCTGATAATTAGATGGTTATATCAGGTACTTAGTGCTCATTAGGGAACACAAATGTCAAACCATTGACTAAGTCCAAATTAGCAGTGAACATTCAAAAAGACCTTTATTACTTTCCAAAGGTCTCTCTGAAAGAGAAATGCTGCTTTCACACAGCTCTACAGTAACTATTCTTTTCCTTTCTCATTTAAAGGCAGTATAAGTTTCGGTGAATTCTCCTGAATTAATATCCTCAGAAGCTTGCAGTGAGTTGAATGTAAATTTATTTTTTGTAAAAGCTTTAAGAATCTGTAGCAATATCGTATTTCGGCTTTTGCTCTATGCACATACACTAGCAAAGCACCTGTTCATCCTCAAGAAAATATTCCACAAATAAGCTTTAGTAGATGCACCCTGTCCAGGGTGTACCCCGCCTTGTTCCCTAAGACTCCTGGGATAGGCTCCAGGCCCCCCCGTGACACTGAATACAGGATGAAGCGGTATAGATGATGAGTGAGTGAGTGAGCTTTAGTAGATGCCTAAATAGTCAACAGTCAACACATAATGCCCAAACATCTAGCACGAGGCACTGGATACACCCTCCAAACCAACAGCAAGTTTATATGCAAAAAGGTCGAAAGACCTCAAGTGGAAATTTGAGCACATACAGTGCAGCACATGCATAAAAGTTAGTGCTCTCTAAAAACATCAGAAAAATAATCTGATCTTAGTGGGTCTTAAGCAAGTAAAACCTCAGACAAACAAAAATATATAACTTATTTAACAAAAATGAAGAGAAAAAATAAAACCATGTAGGCAATACCAAGACCCCCGAACTGCTTCCAAGGGTTTTAAGAGAGTAAGTTGCAGCCCTTACAATCAGCCCTTGATTTCAATGATCATCAGTAGATGTGTAGACCTCTATAAAAGCAGACGTTTTGGCAGTTTGCTGTTTGCATCGTTGAGGTGTGTGTTAACAAAATGCCAAGATGGAAAGACATAATCAATTAGTTTTTCAACATTCTACAGTGAGAAAGATCATTCACAAGTAAAAAGCATTCAAGACAGTTGCGAATCTGAGAGTGGACGTCTCACCCAAAGGTCAGAACGTGCAATGCTCAGAGAAAAAAAATATATATATCAAGAGCTACATCGCAGAGCTGTTAAAAGTCCAGCACAATTAGAAGAAGACTGAACAAGTACGGCTTGCTGGGAACAGGCTGCCAGGAATAACCTCTTCCGTCTAAGAAGAACATGGAAGCATGACTGAGGTTCACAAACTGCATCTGAAAAAACCATAAGGCTTCTGGAGCAATGGCTTACAGACAGATAATACCAAAGTGGAGGTGTTTGATCTTAATGCCCAGCGCCATGTTTGGTGAAAACCAAACAACACTGCAGCCTAAACACCTCATACCCACTGTCAAGCATGGTGGAGAAGGGGTGATGATATGGGCTTGTTTTTGCTGCCACAGGACCGCCTTGGAAGCCTTGCAGTTTTTGAGTTGACCATGAACTCCTCTGTTTACCAGAGTATTCCAAATGTGTCTGACAGATAAAACCTGGTATGAATTCGGTCATGTAACAGAACAGTGATCCGAAGCACGCTAGTAAATCTACTTCCAACTGGCTGAAAAATAAAGAATCAAGGTGGCTTATGGCTTAGTCAAAGTCCATTTGAAATGCTTTGGCAGGACCTTAAGAGAGCTGTGCATAAGCAAATGCCTCAATGAACTGAAACAATGTTGTAAAGAAGAAATGTTAGATAGAATATTGCAATGAATAAGATGATGTATAGCATAATGGACCAAAATAATGTAAGAGACTAATACAGTAAATGATTCAAGCTGTTAAATCATGCAAGTACTTAACACATGTTTCTTTTTGGCTTCATTTTTGTTAAATAAATAATGGAAAATTTTCAAAAGATATATTCTGTTTGTCTGAGGTTATATTCAGTTCAATTCAATTCAATTTTATTTCTACAGCACTTTTAACAATTGTCAATGTCACAAAGCAGCTTTACACAATCAAAAGAATTATTTAAGTTTGTATGGATTGTGAAAGTGTATGAATCAAAATGGTCAGATAGTCCCTGATGAGCAAGTCGAGGGTGACGATGGCAAGGAAAAAACTCCCAGAGATGGCAGTAGGAAGAAACCTTGAGAGGAACCAGACTCAACAGGGAACCCATCCTCATTTGGGTGAAACAGAAAGCAGGAATTGATCTGCATTCATACTGTGTGTTAGGTGGCAGGCAGTTCAGTATAACAGTTGATGTTAATTGATGTTAATATGGAGTCCAGGTAGTCATTGGAGGCTCAAGTAGAATTGTAGGAAATTCCAGTATTGAACTATCAAGCGACTGCAGCCAAGTCAAGTCCTCAGAGCCCAACAGCTGTCAACATCAGTCGAGGCCAGAACCGCATAGTAGAGTGAAACAGTCCCCAGACACCGGACACATCCCAAAGAGACACACGGGGCATCCATGTGATGAGATCTCCAAGCAGAAGCGGAGCACCAGGATGAGTCAGACGTTATATTTATAGTTATACAGTTATGTTTGCCTAATACTAAGACCCATTATAATCAGATGGTTTTTATTATGAATTTACACACAAAAAATGGATTTAAAGGATTAAAATGGATTTTATTAACTTTTATATCAGGTACTTCATGCTCATTGGGGAGTACATATAACTGTAGAACTTATTAGTGATGAGAATGAAGCATGGTCTAAGACTCACCCTGGTCATCAAGCACGGACAAAAAACATTCACAGAGGGCAAGTAGGGATGTAATGATGAAAGTCATTGAAAGTCAATACGATAATTTCCAGTAGTGCCTCGGTATGGCACATGGTTGAATATCTCACAAATAAGCATCGCCTCAATAAGTGCCAGAGAATTCAATTTGATTAAACTGAAGCTTAATAATGACAGTGTGTAAGTGATTAGTTCAGACACTTATACTAATCAATACTTAATCAAGCAAAACTGTGCATTTTAATGTAGTAAAATACATTTAGGCTGTTTTTACATTAGGTATGTACTTATTAGGTATTTCCACTTTTACATTAGTGATGTTTCATTCCCAAGTACACCTGTGTATCTACATTCTCTGATGCATTAGGTGGCAGTATGCACCTAGTTGGGATGAGATCTGCCAATAAACAAAAGAAGCGTACAACAGAGCTGACATTCGTTATACATCTGATATTAATAATATTTTGGACACAAAGTCAAGAATGACCCTCTTGTCTGCCTTCCAACTTTGTCTGTGCAGTTAAGAGGGTGAGATCAGTGCGTACAAAGACATCATACTATGCCCGACACCATCTTTTCAAGGGGACCACACCAAGGCACAATGTTCCATGCCATTACACTGCACAGAATGTTCACACTACTCCAAAGTACCGGACTCTGACTCTGAAGTGTATCTGATCGGGCCACAGCGTCCCTAACGTGAAAGCAGTCTTGGTAAACATTAGCTCTGTGTCCAGAAAGGTAAGCTGCAGTGTTGTCATGTCTCCTTTTTTATATCTCTGTACCCTGATTCGAGAGAAAGGAGCATGTCCGTTGTTTAAAAGCCTTTTTTGTACACTATATTTTATGACAAATTTACCTTTTATACACAAGACATCAAGAGTCAACAACTCAGCTAACCTCTTTGCTTAATTTTGTAGCCTGTGCTTCATAGTTGCAAAAAGGTAGGCTCCATTATTACAAAAAAATTGGCCTGTTCACAGCATGGATATTTTCAGTAAACTCACTGAGAACACAAAAGAGGTAACAAAAGATAAAGGAACACATAAGAGTGAATTGAGAATGTGTTTAAACTGGATTGGAAACCCAGCGGGAAGGATAAGCGGCCACTAAATTTGCCAGAGAGGAAGTTCACTTTCAAGCATCTCTGCTTAACCAGGTATTTCCTATTCGAGACACGTCTGTGCTATTGACAAGTCGAACAAGAGAGCCTCAGTGAGCGCTAAAATACTACTGCTGACTAAAAATGTCACTTTTTTGAACTTACTGCGCCTTTGATGCGCCACCTCTTTCCGCCGCACTCTCTCGGTTGCAATCTCAAGTGGCATGTCCGACAGACACATAAAAACTAACACACACAAAGCAGGGGGCCACGGCATAAAGCAATCCTGCACAATTGTCAGACCACTGCACAGGACAACAATGAGCCAGGCTGAAACACTGACTGGCCTACATAGCGTACTATGCTGGTAACAGACTGTCTGGTATTGAGAAACTAGAAACCCAAGCACTTACATATACCACTAGGACTAAATTAGCTTTGAATTAGGACTTAATTTTAAAGGCGGTATTAAGGACTGATTGCAATACAGTAATGTGTACACACAGTATACCCAATTATTGTGCTGTCTTAATGATTTAAGCATGATAACCCAAATTCACAACAGCTTAAGACACAAAACACTGAAGCAGTATAATATAAAATATCTCATTTTTTTAGCGCTTTAATGGTTCGACGAGTCCATAAAAACTATTGGTTTGTATTGTATTTATTACAACAACAACAACAAAAAATCCCATTAACCTAATATTCACATTATTTAAAAAAAAAAAAAAAAAAAGAATTACCACCCATGTACTGTAACACTCTGGGGATGGTATTACATAGGAACTCTAACGATGACTGTGGATGTTATTCATTGGATAGTCTTAGGACTGCAACTGCTAAAAACTATTTCAAGTCTCCATCGTAGAACAGTAATGTTCAATTCCATGCAAGAGACTTTAAATGGGACCTATTATATAAAAACTTTTAGTCAATTTTTCGATGGGTCTCTAGTGTGGGGGAGGGCATTGTCTCCCTTTTTTTTCCCATTTTTGTAAATGGCCAAAACTTGAAAAAGCCAATTAAATTCTCCCACGATTGTGACCGCATATAGGAGGATATCCTCCCTTGACTTGTTTCTCAGATCTTCTGTTCTCTGACAGGGCAGGGATCAGCACTATCTCATTTACAGAGATGCTGATAGTGCAATCGGAGGATGAAAATTATACAGTGAGTTTAAAATAATTGAGTAAAAAATTAGGTAAGTTTCAGCTTCAGCATTTTCAGATACTCTTTGAGGGAGCCCTGGCACGTACGGTATTAAGGATGTTAAAGAAATAGTAAAATATGGGAGCTTTAAAACTGTAATGAATTCGGAAAAGGCTCTGGTGTTCATTCTAATGCTCATTAATTGCTTATGTTATAGTGTCACCCATGATGATAGGTTCTCTACTGAGTCTGGTTCCGTTTAAGTTTTTTCATTTAATTTCTTCGTTCATAGACAAATAGATTTAAAAACCAGATTTCACAGAATTTGCAAAACAATACAATGTACTTGCCAAGTTAGCTATGTTTCAATGTAATGTGCTTATTGATGATGTAATGCACTTCCATGCTGTAACTATATTGCAAGCTTCTCATTCTGAATCTTGCCATCTGCTGCACTAGACCTGTCAGGTGAGGGGTAATCTGGTCAGTGGTAGAACGATTTTATCAAATGTATAGAATTTTTTTTTTTAAAGAAACATATAGGTATAAGAAAAGCCTCTTCTATAACTTCTTTTGATTTTATGTCCAATAGGATAATGGGCTACTTCATCAGCTTTTATGGTTACTCACAACTGCACTTAAAATCACTTTTAACCTGGACAACTGGACTGGACAAATAAATCACCTGCCCTAGAAATGTTTTTAAACTTTTTAGTGGATATATATTTATCTGTAGTACTGCGAACATTTTAACCGTCACTTACAGTAAATGAATAAGATAAATTGCATATGATGCATTGCATACAGTGTGCATGGCACATGAAAACGTTAACCTCCCTTTCAATTATTACTTTTTTTTTTTTGTATCAGGTTCTCAAGCATAAAAAGACACAGGTGGGGTTCTCTGGAGCAGGAGACAAGAGTCTTTGGAGTATTTTAATCCTGCTTGACCTGAGACTACTCACAGTGAAACATTTCCCACTTAGGGAAAAGAGAAGTGCAAAATATACTGTATGCTCAATTCCTCAATCATACAGGATTTGTGACAGGTTCAGACCTTTTAGGAACAAATGAACAATTTACAATAGCTGGGTTAATCAGAAGTGTCAATGATATTTTCCTGCTTCTGGAAGAGTCTCAGCTGCTAATTCTTTATAAATAGCAAGTAGCTTGCCTCTGGGGAGAATGAGGCTCAGCAGAGAGGATGGGACACAAATCGAACCGGAAAAAAAAAACATACACATTTTTAAGAAACATATGGGACCCTCAGCATCTACAAATGGCAGATTAATATGAAATTATCTTAATATGCATCATCTTAGATCCTATATATTTAATGAGTGTCATTTCATTCATATAAATTTCACTTGTAAACATACTGTATAAAATTTTCTTAACACATAATTAACTAAAAAAAGACCTACACTTGGGCTATGTTCACATTACAAGCCATATTATTTAATTCTGGTGATTTAGTCAGATCACATTTGCATGTCATGATGGTTCATATTCATAATTACAAGTGACTTTTAACTGACTCTAAAGTGAATGTGTCGGTCCACTGAAACAGCATCAATATGTCTTTGCCCATGCCATCTGGGTTATACACTACTCATTCATTTCAAACAACGGATGTGATTTAAAGAAATATGTTTGAGATTTTGTTTAGGAGGAAGGCATGCAGTTACTGTAGTTGACTATATTTATTGAGGTACAGAAGAGGGAAGAAAGCCAGACACCTTGTTTTAGCTGTTTTAGTAGCTTTTTCTAGCACTTCTATGAAAACCCTGCACTGCCGGTGCTGATTGATGAAGTCAGAGACTGCCCCGGTTATATTATAAAAACAAGTATTCGATTTAGATTAAACACCATACAGACCTATTCATTTGTTAAATCTAAAATACTGACTATATAGTTCACTGTTTGAGAACATAGACATCACTAATCTGACTTAGCTAAACTAAAGCTTTTTCTGAGGTGTGTTTCAGATACAGCATAATCAGATACTCTTTGAGGAAGCTCTGAGACCTTTTAAGGATGTTAAAGAAATAGTAAAATATGGGACCTTTAAATTCATAATTCATGAAAGGCTCTGATGTTCATGCTTGTTACTTGCTTGATTTATAGTGTCACCCAGATTCTCTATTGAGTCTCTTTCCTTTTAAGCTTTTTTCATTTTATTTCTTTATTCATTTTTGTTCATTCATAGTCAAATAGGTTTAACAACCAGATTTGAAAAAATGACTCCATACTGATTTTTGCAAAACAAAACAAAGTTAGCTATGTTTTAATGTGATGGCTATGTTTTGCAAATTTCAGTGAACCATTTGTCCTCATCAGAGTAAATGGGGACTATGTCTATCATGACATGAAATGGCCAATGAAAGTGGTTTTAAATCAACATGTCTGCACACAGGACATAAAAGGAAGTTTAAAAAGTTGGGTTACGGTATAAATACAATAATTAGCTGTGGATTAAACAACATATAGACATGTTTGTATGTTAAATCTAAAATACGGACTACTGTATATACAGGGTGGGCCATTTATATGGATACACCTTAATAAAATGGGAATGGTTGGTGATATTAACGTCCTGTTTGTGGCACATTAGTATATGTGAGGGGACAAACTTTTCAAGATGGGTGGTGACCATGGTGGCCATTTTGAAGTCGGACATCTTGGATCCAACTTTAGTTTTTTCAATAGGGTCTTGTGACACATCAAACTTATTGGGAATTTCACAAGAAAAACAATGGTGTGCTTGGTTTTAACGTAACTTTATTCTTTCATGAGTTATTTACAAGTTTCTCTTTGTTCACAGCCATTGACATGTCGAAGAGGTTAACGCGTGATGAGCGGACCGAAATTGTGTTGATATCTGGTGAACGCAGTAACTGGGTCTTTGCAGCAGATTTCAATGCAAGACACCCTACGAGACCACCCATCTCCCATGCTACAGTTAGCAAACTGCTTGCTAAGTTTCGTGAAACTGGTTCAGTGTTGGATTTGCCAAAATGTGGACGCATGAAAACTGTCACTAATGAACAAACATCAGTGGCTGTCCTAGCTTCATTCAGCAAGAGCCCACAGCGTAGCACTCGCCGCATGTCACTGCGGAGTGGCATTAGTCGAACATCCCTTCGGTGGATATTAGCTACTCACAAATGGCACCCTTACAAACTCCAGCTACTGCAGCATCTCAACGAGGATGACCCAGATCGGCGCACACAATTTGCAGAATGGGCAAAACAAAAATTGGAACAGGACCCTCAGTTCACGCAGAAGATTTTGTTCAGTAATGAGGCAAACTTTTATGTGAATGGTGAAGTTAACAAACAAAACCACCGCTATTGGTCTGACACTAACCCACATTGGATAGATCCCTCCAAGACTGTAGGAACAAAAAAAGTGATGGTATGGTGTGGTATATGGGGTACAAAGATAGTGGAGCCATTCTTCATCAATAGAAACCTCAAGGCCACTGGATATTTGAAATTGCTATATGATGATGTGTTTCCCTCTTTATGCACTGAAGCTGGCACGTTCCCTGAGTTTTTCCAGCAAGATGGTGCACCACCACATTATGGGTGTCAGGTCCGAGCATTTCTAGATGAACAGTTTCCTGAAAAGTGGATTGGTCGTCGTGGGCCAGTTGAATGGCCCCCAAGGTCTCCCGATCTGACCCCCTTAGACTTTTATCTTTGGGGTCATCTGAAGGCAATTGTCTATGGTGTGAAGATACGAGATGTGCAGCACCTGAAACTACGGATACTGGAGGCCTGTGCTGGCATTTCTCCTGCGGTGTTGCTATCAGTGTGTGAAGAGTGGGAGAAGAGGGTTGAATTGACAATCCATCACAATGGGCAGCACATTGAACACATTTTATAAGTGGTCAGAAACTTGTAAATAATTCATGAAAGAATACAGTTACGTTAAAACCAAGCACACCATTGTTTTTCTTGTGAAATTCCCAATAAGTTTGATGTGTCACATGACCCTCTTCCTATTGAAAAAACAAAAGTTGGATCCAAGATGGCCGACTTCCAAATGGCCACCATGGTCACCACCCATCTTGAAAAGTTTGCCCCCTCACATATACTAATGTGCCACAAACTGGACGTTAATATCACCAACCATTCCCATTTTATTAAGGTGTATCCATATAAATGGCCCACCCTGTACTGTAGTTCACAGTTTGAGAACATAAACATGACTAATCTAGCTAATCTAGTTAGCTGCATAGCTTATTGCTAACAAAAAAAAAAAAACATGTCTAGTTTCCCACTTGGGCTGTTTAAGTCTGAAGTTAAAAAGAATGTAATTTTATCTGGAAAATTATTGATTAAGATGGAATGCAGCATTATATTTGAATTCATCTGACTTTTGAAATTCCCTATGTATGAAATTATATTTTAACCACTTTTACCACAAGTAAAAGTCATCTCCTCAGCAATGTGCTCCCTGCTTATCTTAGTTTTTCTTTTTCTAGTCTAAGCAGTCTGTGTGTGTGTGTGTGTGTGTGTGTGTGTGTGTGTGTGTGTGTGTGTGTGTGTGTGTGTGTGTGTGTGTGTGCAAACAAGTTTCAAAGGGAGGTGAGGGAAGTTAAAACGGTCTTCCAAAGAGTCAAGTCTGTTTTTTTCACAACACACAAAGAAACATTCCAGACAGCAACCTAATATACTTTAACATATGAGTGAAGAAAAAAAGATTTTAGTGACCAAAAGTTTTAAAGAAAGAAATAATTGTTCTCATATTATTGCTGTTTTTTTTAGACTTGACAGCGAGAATTTGAAGCTGCGTTGGAGATCCTTTAACACGGATAGCTTCAAAGTGATAAATAATAGCGATGAGGGGCTGGCTGAGGGGAAAGACCCCTGAGAATTGTGAACCCCCCTTTATCCCATGCCTGTATCTCCTATTCAGCAAGACAACCAGGGGAGCAGGTTGGATTCAAAAAATGACCTAAATATGGGGTGAAAAGCCACTGGAATCGTGCAATTCTATGGTTAAAAGAAATAATAATCCAAAGAGAGAAGGAGAAACATGAATGACGGCTCATGAATAGACCGAAAGCCCGAATAGCATCCCAATTTTTTTATTTGCTTTTGGTCTTGCTGTTGATATTTTTGTTTAACTTCAGACCAACTCCATATATAAAAAGAAAAAGGAAGCAAAACAGAAGAACGAAATTTTCAGCTTGAGTGGTTTCTTCAAACTGATTCCAAAGGCTCAATGGGGCCTTTTGGCGCAGGGGAACTGGATTTTTTTTTAGGAAACGCAGCAGTGGACGTGTTTAGCATTTGGTGGCCCTTGTCCTCCCATTGTGCCTACACCACAGTGACTGCCTGACCCAGGCTCAGTGCACTGTACCACAAAGCTAAATCAGACAGCGTGTTTTATTTCCCCTTCGCTTCACCACATCTGTTTCCTTTCCCCTGAAGACAACAAGACGCAAAGCCTCGCAGTGATGTGAGCGTTACAAAAAATCTAAAGGGTAATTTGGATCTCAATATGTTCCTTACATAAGTTCAAAATGTCTATCAGAGACACGGCCTTATGAAGAGTGTGGGCATATGTTTTAAGGAAAAGAAGGATGTCTTGTGTTGTACTATAGCCGCTCATAATTAATTCTGCATTTGACTAAAGAAAGATTTTAAATATTCCTTATGAATTCATAAGGGAATTCAACCTGAAACAGACAGAATGCTTCATGTCAAATGTCCTAAGAAGGAATGAGAAGGAGGAGGAGGAAAGACAGGAGGATCAAGCTTGTGCCCGTCTGTGATGTGTTGAAGTTTTGGCAAGTGGGTGACAGTAAAGGACGATATGCAGTTTGAGGAGGGAAACGGCGAGTACGCTGAGCTGATCTTCCATTGTCTACACATCAAGAGCCTCTTAAAGCTGAATAGCTCCTGTCCTGAGATAAGGAGGAGGCAAAGTCTATTCAAGCCCTTGGCACCAGATTGCATGCTGTTGTTCTGTATGACAGGTACAATCACCAATCTTTCCTTCTACAGATTTGCAGGCACACTGGTCCATTGCTTAGATATTGGAAAGTATGCAAAATGGTCTTTTACTGAAAAGGGCAGATGCACCTTCAATCAGAACATGGCAACAAAAGTGATCTGTCCATCAGAAAAGTAATCTCCTCTTGCCACTCTGCCCGAGAATTACAGTTCAGTGAAATAAGAACGCTCAGTGCCAGAAACCCATCTGTCCACAAAGTCACTCACATCCATAAGTTATATAAGGGGATAGATAAGGCCTGTCTTTTACAATACTGGCATGGGACCCCATGGCTCAGTGGTACGACAGCTAACAGAAGAAACAGATGCTCACACTGCTGCAGGAAGTAAAACAGAAAATAATAAAATAAACTGAAGCAATACTTACTGGTAATATCATGTTTTTAAATGAGTAGAATGAATTTCTAGACTTTATCGTGTTAATCAGATTAACCTGATACATGAACATATTATGTCCATATCCTATGCAAAGCTGCAATTAGACACATGCGTACAATATTTTACCCAAAAAACAAAGATCTGAAAGGTGCTTAGTTTATTACATAAAAATATCTAATTGTACCGGTCATACGCAATAATGATACCCTGATCTATACAAAACACAAATTTACTGTTATCTGAAAGCATTAGTTTGAGGAGGGAAACGGCGAGTACGCTGAGCTGATCTTCCATTGTCTACAAATATAATAAATATATAAATATAAATGATAAATATATATGAATATAAATGATATTCTGATTCTTCCTTAATAACCTTAACTAAATTAACATTCTGCCTAACTACACTTTGTTTTGTCATTTTAGATGGGCCTTTGGTACAATTTTCTCATCCCCTCACGACATGCAGCAACAAGAATGCTATAGTCTCACTCTACTCCAGAGAACTGAGGAACCTCAAAATAGCAATAGCTGAGCCTTAAGATCCACTCACTTTCTTCTTCACTTTGACTATCTTCTTTGCCTAACACTATTACAAATAAAAGAAATAAATCACAACCTGTACATTGCATGTAATGCACCATTTAAATTCTATGTAACACCCTGTAAAATCTATGTAACACCTTGTGAAATACATGTAACACCCTACAAACTACATATACCCCCTGTGATATACATGTACTGTAACACCCTTTGCAATACATGTACCACCAAATGAAATATACTGTATGTAACACCCTGTAAATACATTAAATACCCTATGAAATACATAGGATGTGAAATATTGGTAACACCGTGAAATGCATGTAACACCCTGTACAATTTATGTAACACTCTATAAAATGCATGTAACACCCTGTAAACTATGCATACATCTTATGAAACACATGTAACACTTTGTAAAATACATATACACCCTATTACATACATGTAACACCTTGTACAATCCATGCAATACCCAATTAAATTGATGTAACAACCCATGAAATACATAAACATTCTATGAAACCCTATGAAATACATATACAGTACCAGTCAAAAGTTTGGACACACCATCTCATTCAAAAACAATGTTTTTGTTTTTTTCCGATATATTTCTACATTGTAGAAAAATAGTTAAAAAAAACTATCAAGTAACACGTGGAATTAAGTAATAACAACAATAGTCAGGTGCTGTTTTAACAAATGAAGGTCAACTGTTCTTGCAAGAACAGTATTGTCAAGTGCATTTGCAAAACCCATCAAGCACCAGGATGAAACTGAAGATCATCCCAGGAAAGCAAGACCTAAATGTAACGCTGCTGCAGAGTAGAAGTTCATTTAGCGTTAGCAGCTTCAGAAATCACCAATTAAAAAACAGCACCTCATATTAGAGCCGTTATGAAGGCATTACAGAGTAGAAGATACATCTCAATTCTCAACTATATTTTGGATACCTTTAGCATTGTTGTACAAAGTAGAAATAAATACAGATCAGGAACGACCACTGAATTAGAAGGTGTGTCCAGACGTTTGACTGATACTGTAAACCCTATAATATACATGTAACACCCCTTGAAATACACCACAAAGTTACTGTAATCTAAAAGCACGTGTAAGATATTCATAATTTACCTGCAGTAAAATAAATAACAGTACAACAAATAATCTCCAAGCTTAGCTGTAACATTTCATTGGATCCCTATTTCTTTGAATATTGAGGACAGTATTTGACTTACGTGCACAATACACTGACACGTTCATACATTTTAAAATTGTCCAGTGCTTTTATTCAAAGGAATCATTGACTGTAGAAGAATACTGAACAGATTAATGTTTGGTGTCAGCCATGGCAGCCTGGCAGTACTAGAATCTGAGCTTCCAACCAGCCCTTAACCATTGATGTACCCAGTCCTCATAATTTAACATCACTGACTCTAACAAAAGAAAGTTTTAAGACATTTAATGGACTATTTTAGTCATTTTTAACATTCATCCTGGAAATGTGTGTATTGGTCACCATGGTCCTTTTGCATCTGGTTACATTTTAACTTAACTTTGAAAAGTACTTCTATAAAATATCAATTACTTTGTCTGGAGTTGTGTAGTATTACAGTGGTGTAATCTGGGAAGCCTTCAATATCATGGTGTCCAGTCAGTGGGAGGAGTTTATAGTTATTTTTTGTTTAGTTTATTTAAAAGTCAATCTTACCTTATTTAAAAGTCAATCTTACCTCTCTACCTAAATTTCCAAATAGGTTTACTTTTTTTCCTTAGCTAACACATATATATATATATATATATATATATATATATATATATATATATATATATATATATATATATTTAAAGAAAAGAAATGCAGCATTGTTGCCGCTTAGATGGAACTGTACTGATGACGAAGCACGAGTATTAAGCTTGGACATGCAATGTCATCTTGTGTACAGTTACTGAAACTGCTACAGTCTGAACTATAATTTAAATCAAACATAATTTTCTGTATGGCTGAACAAATGGTGCAGGATTAATCCTATGTGGCTTCATAAGCTTACGAAAAGCAATATTTGGAGTGAATGATGTGAATAAGGACAAGACTGTCTTGTGGACAGAAATCAAATACATAAAATGAAAGTAAAACTGGGATGCTTTTCTAAAAGAAGTCATGATAAAAATAAAATAAAAAAATTCCTGAATAATCAACCCCAATAACTGAAGTATGAAAGTGTCCTGATAATAATTATGGTTCAGCAATGGTACAACAAAACATACAGTATACAAAGGAATGAGAAAATAAAGCTTCTTGTCTACAGAATAAGACAATTTTGACACTTAAGCATAATAATGTAATCCAGATCAACAAAACAGACAGATTTACTCTACTCTAATAGCAGCCATATGAACATATACATTTTTTTCAGACTGAACAAACAGCGTGAACAAATCCCTACTCAACATTCTTCTGACCTGCAGTATACTAGAAGTTCTCACTGCAGGCACTAACAAGCCCGTTCTCCTGTTCACACCAAACACACTACTGGATGACCTGCAGGCTGAGCTCCTTGATATTTCTACTCCTGTATAAAATTGTTTCTAAACAGGTGCTGTGGTGTTGTGTCATTACATCTGTGTTGGATGACCCAGGCTACTGGCAAAGTAGTACTACAGTATGTATCCAATATTGAATTTCATATATTTGAAATACAAAAGCAAGTTCAAGACAGTCAAAGGACATTTCCTTATCCAATGCATAGAAACAGAAAGATTTATGCTAATTATGTTCAAAATAATAAACGTTTCATAAATAAAGAAATACTTTTTTAACAGGAATATACTTTTCACTTTTGAAATGTACATTAAAGCTTCAGTTATTTGTTGAGGAAAAACTGCTAGGACAGATTTTTTAAGAAAAGGGTTTCGCTTATTTGCCATTGTTCATCCGAACGAAAAGTGATGTCGTTACAATGATCAGTATAGCATTCCTCTAGCAATATAACTATTTCAATTTCAAATTCTCAACTTCTCAACTTATGAGAAAACTTTATATAAACTTATTATATATAAGTGTGTTTTATACTAATTCAGAAATTCACTTAATAAATATAAAATTGCAATTAGGACTATTTTATAAATCACAAAAAAAAAAAACATAAATTGAATTAAAATGACTCACCAGAATGCCAGAAAACTGTTTTTCCTCCATATTGACAAACAATGCTGTCCTCTTGCAGAAGGATGAAGGTCCTCTGCTCTCTAGGACTTGTCCTCGTGTTGCAGGATGTGTGCCTCTCCCTCTGTGCTTTCTCTCTTTTTCACACGTTGGCTCTCTCACTCCTCTTGTTCACTTGCTGGCTACTTTGCAGCGCCGGGCTTTATGCTAATTCCACACTAATCCAGGAACTTTTCTATGCTGTGAAAGGGACATGTGACAGAAAGTGGGGCGGGAGGAACAGAACAAAATGGGAAGGAAAGAAATACTGTTTACTGCATTTCCCTTCACAAACTATTTCAGACATGAAGCTTTGGTTTGTCCTAATAATTGCAAACTCTATTAGTGATATGTGTGATTAAAATGCAAAGTACAGGGCAGCTTCTTTCTGACCTTCATGCATATTTAAATCATGTTTGTCAGAAAGTTTCTCTCATCTCATTATTAAACCGATCTATTATCACTCTAAACAGATGGAAACCTTATTCTCTATTATCACTTACTGCCTATCCTTCCGCTGTCAGTCTGACCTCGTGAAAATGTAGTAACTCAAAATCAAATGGTGTGTACTTTTTATGTGGTTTAATTTCTGGAAGACCACGGACTTTCATAAGTACAAAAAAGGAAGCATGTTACTCCACTATCAACTCTGATGATATCATACCAGCACCCCCCCCCAAACTCCCCCCCCCCTCCCTCCCTCAGCTCCTTGCTGAGCTACTCAGGCGGAGGATTATGTATAGAAAAAAATTCAAGACTCATTCTCGAACAGGATGTGATGTTTGCTTGTAAAGCCGTATCTAGTCAGGCTGGAAAAAGCAACATAATGTCCTGGTCTCCATGAAGAAAATATTGAGGAAAATCAAACAAGAAGTGAAAACCAAAGGAATAATTAATTTGGCGCAAAGAAGACACTTTATGGAAGAGTCCAAGCTGGAGCATTTGAGGTCAATGGAAGAAATTTCTGTTGATGAATTAATCTTTGATCATAACAGATCAAAAAAATATCTAAACCTTTAAGGAACATTTCAAGGAAATTTACGTATCAAGACTATGGCCTTGGAGACAATAAATTTTTGTAGACCAGGGCTCTTCAATTCCAATTAGTTGAATCAGCTGTGTTTGAGCAGAAGGATTCCCAAACTGTGCTAGTGCACGGGCCCTGCAGGACTGGATTTGAAGAGCCCTGTTGTAAAAAAAAAAAATAAAAAAAAAAGTGGCATTTATCAACTCCACCAACAGATGGCACTTACACAGAAACCAGGATGAACATTAAATATTTCCTGATAAACAATAAATAACTGTAAGGAACTTACTGAATCGATAAGCAAACTGTGACAATCTACAGTACTTAAAAAAAATTCTGTGTACAAAAATGAGATACTACTGTATGTACAACACAACAGCAAAAAAAGCCTTATGTGTATATGTGTTTTTTTTTTTACAACAGGGCTCTTCAAATCCAGTCCTGCAGGGCCCGTGCACTAGCACAGTTTGGGAATCCTTCTGCTCAAACACAGCTGATTCAACTAATTGGAATTGAAGAGCCCTGGTCTACAAAAATTTATTGTCTCCAAGGCCATAGTCTTGATACGTCAATTTCCTTATATGTATATGAATGCATTAGTATTTGTTTATCTATGCAATATTTATAAGCTATAAAAAATGATTTTAAAAAATGTGAAATGGTCGCACATTGTCATACAGAAGCCTTACAGAATCTACAGGAAAATTAGGGAAATGAGTTTGAAATCTGCAAGAAAATATGTATAAACCACATACATCATCTTTACATAAATATCCATACAAGTACTTCACTTCTCCATATTCTTTTACAACATGGAAATCTTTATTAAAGGGGGGTGGTATATCATGCTGCGCAATTTGATAAAATAATTGCGATTATTTTTACATATTTGATTACAATTTAAACTACAATATGTAACTTTTGAATGTACCATTTTGTATTCAAACATCTTTATCTAAGCTAACAGCAGATAATTGGACAAACGATGTTTGCGATGTTATATTGGTGTTTTAAATGCTTGTCGTATATATTTTATTTGTGTATGTATAAATGTCCTGTATATATTTAGCAGTTTTATAAATGATTATTATAACGTGGTGTTACTGGTTTGCATTGTTATTGTTAACTGTTTTTAGGGTGACATTTTACTGTACAATGACTACAGATGAAAAACAGCTCTTTGGCTAATTCAGGTACATTTACAGATATGTGAATAAATGGACAATGTCTCTGACAAATAATGTAACAAATAAATAAAAATTAAACAATCTTACTAAGAGGATGTTTGCTGATATTTATTCATTTACTTATTTATTTATATGATTAATTGTGCAGCACTATATATAAATAAATAAATGAAAATTCCTCTCTTACAAATGAAAGAAATTGACACCGAAATGTGATAAACTTCATTTTCAACCTGGCAAATATATTTCTCTAGCTCACATAATATAAAAAAGCTTTTAATTCAGAAACAGCTACAAATCCTTCTTTTGGAAGCATCGAACATTTATGTTTTAGGCAAATCATGAAACGGAACAACAGCATTACATAGCAAAACATGACATATCCTGAAAAGCCCATTAAATCTCTCCTCGCCTGTCATGTGATTAGTGTAGAGAAGCTACTGTACAGTACCTGCTGGGCAAAACAATGGCTGCCATGTTTATACTAAATGCGCCAAGTAGATTTCTGGAGAAAGTTGATGCCAGGAAAAAGGATGCTTACAATACTATTACTGCAATAGCAGTCACCCAGGCATTAATGGTGTGTCTTATTTAATGTCCACAATATCTCTCTCACTCTCATCATCTATACCGCTTGTACAAGAGACAGGAGGTACACCTGCTTTGTGCAGAAAGCTGTTGCTTTTGCTACGTCTGCTTCTGTCTGCTCCATCCTGTTCTACGTTGGGTTTTTTGAAGTAGCCAGTAACCTTGTAGCCAGTGGGATGGCAGGCATATGGCCAAACGATGCATGAATGGAAGTTAAACAGTACACACCAGTACTATAATAAGGTGATGTTGTCTACTACCAAAATGAAACTGGAATTGGTAAAGGAGGAGACTGATGGTGCTATAACCTGTAATTTTGGTATTGTTTTTTTAATGTTTCTCCTGATTTTTGACAAACTTTGTAATTTAAAAGTTTTGCGTGCAAACATAAAACCCACTTCTCTATGCCCGAATTAGCTGCAAGCGACTTACTATTAAAACTCAATCAAAGCATGAGTTTGCTATATTTTATCTTAAGATTGGCAACCAGTAATCTGTTTTCATTTCATATTTTCCAGATTACCCTCAAAAGTAATTTTCCTGATGTCCATGCAGGCTTACATTTTGAGCAGTATAATAACTCACCTAAGCAATGCTATATTTACTCCATGGGACACATATTACATATTACTATTATCAAGCCAAAATGTAGATAAACCTGCTATCACAGCAAAAGATTGTCCTAATGTTTAGCCAACTCATTAATTCTATAAGGTTATCAATATTATTGTAAATGTACAATGATTGGGGAAAAATTGCTTTTTGTCATTGCCAAAATGATACCCTGTCCCAAACGTTTCTACTTAATACTACCACCAAATGACAAGATGAAAAACACAAACAAGAACTACTGCAGAATTAACAGTGGACTTGCACGCTATGCAGATGTTACCGAAACATGTTACAAGCCATACACCATACTGTAAAGAAACCACTTGAAATCTAGCTTTAACCTGGATTTTGAAGCACACGTATAAATAGTGGGCCTTAATCCATGAAGACATAAGAACTAAAGCTCTTCAGGGTGCTTTTCCACTGACTACACTCTTGCCGGTGCATAGTCTTTAATAATTCTGTGTGCATCCACGAAAAAAAAGAGCTGATTTCCTGGAAGCAAACTTGGACATATTCAGCTGTTAGACATCCTGCCGCAGTAAACGTAAAATATTTTTTAAAAATGGAATAAATTAAGTTATTAAATAATTGAAATAAATCTTGGTTGTAGCAGATATTGCCATAAAAATAATTCTTTAAACGTTCAAAACATGATTGAAATCAAAATCTTAACTATAAATATTCATATACAGGGGTTGGACAATGAAACCGAAACGCCTGGTTTTAGACCACAATAATTCATTAGTACGGTGTAGGGCCTCTTTTTGCGGCCAATACAGCATCAATTCGTCTTGGGAATGACAGATACAAGTCCTGCACAGTGACCAGAGGGATTTTGAGCCATTCTGCTTGCAGAATAGTGGCCAGGTCACTCACTACGTGATGCTGGTGGAAGAAAACGTTTCCTGACTCGCTCCTCCAAAACACCCAAAGTGGCTCAATAATATTTAGATCTGGTGGCTGTGCAGGCCATGGGAGATGTTCAACTTCACTTTCATCTTCATCAAACAACTCTGTCACCAGTCTTGCTGTTTGTATCGGTGCATTATCATCCTGATACACGGCACCGCATTCAGGATACAATGTTTGAACCATTGGGTGCACATGGTCCTCCAGAATGGTTCATTAGTCCTTGGCAGTGACGCGCTCATCTAGCACAAGTATTGGGCCTCGGGAATGCCATGATATAGCAGCCCAAAAAATCACTGATCCACCCCCATGCTTCACTGTGGGCATGCAACAAATTGGGTGGTACGCTTCTTTGGGGCTTCTCCACACCGTAACTCTCCCAGATGTGGGAAAGACAGTGAAGGTGGACTCATCAGAGAACAATACATGTTTCACATTGTCCACAGTCCAAGAATTTCACTGCTGGCACCATTGAAACAGATGTTTGGCATTGGCACGAGTGACCAAAGATTTGGCTATAGTTTTATGTTTTTGGATACAATGCGCGTTAGCACCCGGACATCCCTTTCAGATAGCTTCCTCTTTCATCCACAGTTACTGATGTTGCATGTGGTTCATCCTTCTTGGTGGTATGCTGACATTACCCTGGATACCGTGGCTCTAGCTGTCTTGGTTCCAGATGTGCCAGCGAGACGCGCACCAACAATTTGTCCTCTTTTGAACTCTGATATGTCACTCATAATGTTGAGTGCATTGCAATATTTTAAGCAAAACTGTGCTATTACTCCGCTAATTAAACCTTCACACTCTGGTCTTACTGGTGGAATGTGCAATCAGTGAAATTAGCCGCTCCACCCCTCACCACACACACACAGAAACAATCTTAGCACCAAGCAAATTTACACACCTGGTCGGGGCAACTACTAGATACAATTTACTTGAAGTATGTTTTTAAAGATCACAGTTTGACCGCTTCACAAAATATAAATGATCTGCTTGAATGTTTCATTTAATACTTACATTTCCATTCCAATTTATAATTCTTGACTCTGATTAAAACTATTTCGAACAAAGATTGCAACTTAACTGTTTCCATGGATGGTGATCCAATGAGATGTTAACATGCGCTGAGGATTTAATCAGATTAAAACCTTATTTTGACATGCACACTTTGAAGCGTTTAACCTGCCAGAATTATGACAAAAAAGAAAAAAAAGAAGAATTTTTCTTCAAAAATGAGGTTAGGTTAGGCTTCCCATCTTCGCCGATAAATCCTGCCATCCTGCCGTGTTTTTACCAATTACAAGAATTCAGTCCCATCTATGATTGGTTTAATGCTTTAGTACACATGAAATGGCAAGCCAATCAATGGCCGTCCGTCAGCCAGAGATATTAATTATACAAATCTAAAATATAAAGAAATTAGGTGTGGCCCAGACTGGTGGGAGAGAGCTGTTCTGATCGGAATAGGTGCAAAATTTTCCTCTTGGAAACTCGTCAGGCCACCTAATGTTACCCTCACATATTCTTTCTGTTCACAAAACATGTACAGAAAGAATATATGTATTCCAATATATCAAGAAATGATCTGATTCACACAGCTATCAATAGATAACAACAGATTACCAAAGATTGACCCGCTCATTCTGATTGAAAATTATTTTCGATCTCATCAGTCCAATTGACGTGTTTCAAATTGGGCTGTTCTTCTGAGAATTATGGTAAAATTCGGGTCCATCTAAACACACCAAATACCACTTCATGAGCCTGTGCAAAAACTCTCAAACCAATCTTAAAACAACGAAAGAGGAAAGAAATGTAGGACACTTCTCCATGGGGGGCGTAAAATACTGAGCTGAATCAATGCAAATAGATTCATTTTGCACCCACAATAGGGTTTTGCTATGCACGGAAGTCACGTTGAGATACAATGGTTGTCTGCAGACTACTACATTGATAGTGCATGTATTAAATTTGCGAAAGCCAAGTGCTGAGAATAAAATATACAATTTAATTAATTTACTATTTTTCATTATTTTTTAAAAATTACATATTTTTATTATTCAGTGGCTCACTGCTTTAATACACTGTTCTTAGTTTTCGAAGCATTGAATTCTGTCAAACAAAAATGAGAACAGTTGAAACATTTAAATCACTCATCTAATGCGCAGTGATTGATGCTGGATTTGCAATATTGCACTATACAGAGGCTGCCTGGAACGAGGAAGGGGTCAGGATCAGACTGTGTTTTCAATGCTGAAATCTCGGAGATTCCACTTGACAGAACAACACAGATAAACACATTCCTGGCTTGCACTCATCCGAGAAAGGGAATATAGAAAATATGGCCATCTAATCCTGTGGTCCCCCCAGTGTAATGACAAAGGACAGGCAAATGATCTGGACAGGAAATTTGGCGGTTGGGTTTTTTGTGAACATGCCCAGAGGCATCAACAATACAGAAAGAGTTATGAACATCTAACATCCGCTAATTATTGATCATGTTTGCAATAATACGCTCATACCATTGCTGCCATGCGTTATGCAACCTGCCAATTTAGCTTTTTTTTTCTTCACCATGTCTCTTACTCTTTGTCTGCCAACCAGGATTTAGACTGCAGAAAAGCGGCACAAAATGGTCCACCTCACTCTCAGAATCCTTTTCAAGTTGTGGTGCCAACTAGGGGAAATTTAAACGAGTGCATTCAGAGTTGTGTAACAAAACGAGTGACTTGTTAAAATGATTGCATCATGCGCTCTCGACACGAGGATAAAGCTTGCTAGCTTGCTGGCTTGCCTTTAAACCCCTGCATTCCTTTTAAAGCACTCCAAACATTTTCACCTGTCACAACAGCAACACAAGACCCACACTGATTAAGCCCAACAGAAATTGCAGTGAAAGCGAAAAAAGATTTAGTTCTGCGAAGGCAGGAGGTCTGGCTCTGACAGTGTGATTTATTCCACAATGATGGACAACATCTGGTGAAAAGAACACAGCATAGGAAAGCACAAGCTGGCCTCAGATGATGTGATGCAAACAAGAGGGTCAGTCTGTTAGACAGCCTTTCTTAAAACATATATGATCCTTATATGATTATGTCTGCTTACTGATAAGGGAGTTGAATAATAAATGGAGTTCGAAGGAATCACTTTAACTGACCTCGTCCTACCTTCCGTAATGACACTACTGTGTTTAAAATATAAAACTTGTCCTGGCTTGTGTGGCCATCACCCAGTTATTTGGCCTTCGGCTATTTAGGGATCACCCAACTTTAAGTAAAAAAACATCATCATGTCTTGTGAATACTAATAATAATTTTATTTGAATAACCCTCTGTTTGATCACTGTGCAATTTCATATGGAATATTTTAACGTGATATTTTTACCCTTGTTATTCACAAGTTAATCACATATACAAAGATACAATGAAAAAAAAACCTTCCATGAACAGATCTGTCTACATTTTCAATGGCAGTAAAACTGGTTCTCATTTATTTTGCAAATGAGTCATTATCTTGTTTTTTATTGTTTTTTGTTTGTATGTTTTCAACCAGACATGGATACTGGACATCTTTCCCCATTATTCCCATGACCTTTTGTCAAAAAAGCACCCTTACCTATTACTATTTGAAAAGCCAAGGTTCAAAAATACCAACTGTCCCACTAAAGCTACTAAAGTATGCAATGAATAGACGAAAGATATTATCGTCATACTCTCGTTATCACCTGAGAGTTTATTTCTCTTAAAATAAACTATGATACACACTATTAGCATGTTGATTTACCATGGTATGCATAATGTAACTCTTCAAAGTGTGTTTGCACCGCCTCGCTGTAGACAGTGTTCATATTGTTCACGCAGATTCTCTTACAATTTGCGTAATGCAGGCACAGTTCTTAGCGGATCTTCACAGTTGACCACACTTTCCTTTAACATTCCCCACAAGTCGGCATCAGGTGGTGTAAGATCAGGGGAATGGCATATGGGTATGGGAATTAATTGTTCTACCACTTCTGTATGAGCGGAAATAATACTAGACCATTTAGTTGATTTAATTTCACTTTGCATCTGAATACAGGCATACGTCTGCATAGATAACATCTTACAAATTTTACCTAGGTGAGTTAAGTTTGGGGCCAAAGTGAAGAAAAAATGTGGACTAGCTGGTCTCCTTGTTCCAATGTCTACAGCTCTTTTATCTGTTAGTTTAGAGCCAGAAAAGCCTTTTAACTTTTTATGTCCTTATTAAAAGTGTACATAACTTTAAACCCTTACAACTTAGGTGTGCAGTCATATAAATCAATAACTATATGGACTAAATAAGTTTCACCACTGTAACAAATAAATACATGAACGTAGTGAATAAATAATACCAATTAAAGTTGCTACCAATTGCTGAGGTGATACCGTAAAGGACTCCTCCTTACCAGCTTTACTATGCATCACTAATTCAGCATTTTAACTGCTTAAAAAACTCTAAAACTACACAAAATGCACCTTTTCAGCTAAAAAAAAATACATACAGTGCTATGTATGTAATCTGCCCGGAAGGCGAGTTCTTAAGGCAAAATTTTGTGTTGAGAAACGCATGTTCCAATAAGAAATAATACAATGAACAGATAAACCAAACAAGCCACCCAGAAAAACAATACCAAAATATAGTCTAAAAACTATCGAAACATTTAGAAACTATCACAAATTAAGTAAAATATGAAATAAATAAACATTAAACCTCACTTAACCTTAATTTATGATTCATCTTGGCACCGGCTGCTTTTAAAAAAAAAAAAACTAAACTAAAAGTGTCTCTATTTTCTTCTTATCATAATGTAGCGCTGCCATATAATGGGTTATTATAAAGCTGCCAATCATTTTTTTATATGGTGTTGTATACTTTATAATCTGTCCTCATATTATGTATTGCCCTCAGTTAACTTTTGGTTCTGCGTTTTTACTTTTGTGAGACTTTTTCTCCAAATCATGAGAGGAATCCCGGTCAGCTAACCATGCAACCATTTTTCAGAGAGCTGCATAATACTGTAAATCCTTTTGTCTCACCATTGAGACAGTATCACAGGACAATGTTTTATCATCATCATGCTCAATGATTGACTCATGCTCCACAGTATACTCACACTCTTGCACCAAAATGAGAGAAAACAATTAGGTCTAGGAGTATATGAGACTATATTCTGCTACCTTTAGGTCTAGGAGTATCTTTAAATGTCTATTCTGGTAACTTTACATCTAAGAGTATATGAGTATATGATAGCATATACTGATACCTTTACTTTTAGGAGTATATGAGTATATGATAGTATATTCTGGTAACTTTTATGTCTAGGAATATATAGATCTGCTTCACAGATCCCTGAGTGCTCCTAGACCCCACTTTGAGAACCATGACATCTAGGAAATAGCTTGCACTACTACACGTGTTATTAAATAGTTCTTCAATGATCAGCAATTTTGATCTACTGAAGGTTCTTTGACGATAACAACCATTATTGACCCAAACCCCCAAAGAACTATTTTAACTCATGAGTTAACTCATCAAAATTTTAACTCATCATAATGAGTTAAATTGTTAGTAAACACATAGCATGACTATAACTAGCATTCCCATGTGTCCTAATGATGATATTCTAAGCATATTATTATATTTATATTCACTTTCTGTCCTCTTAGTGCAGACCCCCAGTGATGCAGTCGAGTCGCCACGTGGTTAGAGAACACACTTTAACACATCAGTGTTTAGGTTTCTGTCAAGAGTTGGCAAATGTCCAAATTGGAAATGAAACAAAAGTAACAAAGTGACAGCTCGTGCGTCTTAGCAGCACGATACTATGTAACTATAAACTAACAACAACAACAACAACAATAATAATAATTATGACTCGTGCTATCATATTTAATAACAAATTGATGGATTAACACCTGTTACAATATATAAGTTTATTATTATTAAGACACTTAAACGACCTTTTACCCTCACTTTCTGCGCAAACTGCCAATCAGTGTTTAATTGCTCTTACCATTACTCGGTCCCTCGTGCTGTAAACTGGCCGGAAAGTGGAATTTCACAGGATAAAAATAAATAAATACATAAATAACGCTGCATAAATCTTTTAGCAGCAAGCGCAGGACCTCCCTTTTCAATATAAATAAAACCCTCCTTTTTGTCGAAACGTAATATTCAAAGTAGCAGTGCCCCTCCTCCAGTCCATGTGGACAAACAGAGAAGCCGGTACTCCCCTCCAAGTGATTCACTTCCAAACGATTCACCTCACTGATTCACCTCACTCGACGCGATCCTAGTTGTGATTCAGTCGATTCCCCCCCGCCGAGTCATTCCCAGCTGTAGGTAATCATTTCCACCCTAAACTCACGTGTACTATTTCACACAGGGTTGCCAACTCCGCGAAAAGCAAACAAAAACGGTGCAGAGGAAGGGTGGTTGGCTGGGGGGATTTTTTTTTAGGTGGTTGGTAGGGGGAATTTTTTTTTGGTGGTTGGTAGACCTACTACAATTGGTTTTATGCCTTCGTTTACTAGAATTTGTACAAGTCCCGGTTTGACTCTTGATTATTTTCTACATTCTATAGCAGACCCTTGGCATACGAATGCCCCGCCTGATAAATTTTCAGCTTAAAAACGAAAAAATTTGCCCCAGCATGCGAAGCATTTTCGGCATACAAGCGACAAGTGTTCTACCAGTTTTTCCTACTTGTCAGAATTTCCTTCCATTAGAAAAAAAGAGTTAGTTATACCGGTCTGTCCAACATTATCCAAATGGACATAAGACTGCAAAAAAAATGCAATACTCAGTTTTAACACGGGCAGCAGATTCTGACACATGACGGTACTTCATCAGAATGTAATTCCTATAGTTTTAACATGGGTACAAACGATAAAAAAGAATCACTCCTACCCTTCAATTCACAGGGCAACTGTTAAACATACGCAAGTGAATCAAATAAAATGTCAATTAAAAGCACAAAACTATGAAATACCTCAGTAAATTCGCACATGGATGAATTGAAGCGTGACGTATTTTTTAATGCGCATGCGCAGAAAGCCTGGGTAGGACATAATCATGAGTAGGATGAATTGATAGAACACCGGGTCAGTCGCTCTTACTTCCGGTTGCGCGTACATCCGGTATATTTTTTTGCGTTTTGTGCAAGATTCAGTGAAGACATAGCCCCATGTATCCCAAGAATGATTTAATCACTCTTATTAATTAATTAAGTGAGATTACAGAAACACCAGACTTTTGTTTTGTCTGCTTGTTTTAAACAGCCCATTATATGTCTGCGCTACATGTTATCAATGATGCTATCAAGAAAAAAAAAAACATAGCCACTTTCAGTTTTGTTGCCAAAATAAATCATTAAGGTTAAGTGAGGTTTAATGTTTATTTTTTCAAATTGTACTTCAATCACATATATTTTCTAAATTGTTTTTATATGCAAAAATGTAATTATAGTGTTGGAAATGGGTAATATTGGTCATTTTTAGGTGGCTGGAATGGATTATCGCCATTTACATTGTTTCCTATGGGAAAATGCATTTTACAATGCAAGATTTTTCCTTAAGAACTCTCCTCCAGATCGGATTAAATTTGTAAGACAAGGTATCACTGTATATGTAGTGTATATGAAATGTTTAATTTATTTAAATTCAGTTAAGTTTATTTATATAGTGCTTTTAACAATGGTCATTGCCACAAAGCAGTCAAAAGAAAAGTTGGGAAATTACTATGAAATGTGTGAGAAAATATTTATAAATCTAAATGATCAATGTCCCTGATGCGCAATGGTGAAAAGGAAAAACGTCCTGAGATGGTAACAGTAGGAAACCATGAAAGGAATCAGAGGCAAGCGGGAACAAAATCCATCCTCATTTGGATGATAACGAATAGCAGGGATTGTTTTACAGTCATAATGTGTGTTAGATGGCTGGAAGTTCAATATAACAGATGCGTTTTAGTTAATATGGAATCCAATTTGTTCTCAGGTGCAAATTCCAGTCCTGAACTATTGAGCGACTGCAGTCACAAGTCCTCAGAGAACAACTGTCTGCATCAGCCAAGGCCAGAACAGTCTTCATGGTGATCTGGAACCATCACTCCAGTCGCACACGCATCCCAAGCGGATCACACGGGGACTCCATGCGACAAGATCTCCAACCAGAAGTGGGGCACCAGAACGATTCAGACAGGTTCAGAGGGCAGAGGAGGTATGAGTCACTGGGAGCTCAGGAGTGGTCATGTTTAGATATGTAAGGTATCTGTAAACATTACATACAGCATGCACTGTATGTTGTATTATAAATAAAAGAGTTAATATTATTTACTACACTGCTGGTTTACATTAAGTTTTTTGTAGGAAATATAATAGGCAGCACAGTGGCTTAGTAGTTAGCACTGTTGCCTTGCACCTCCAGGGTCCGGGTTTGATTCCCACCTTGGGGTCCGTCTGCATGTTCTTTCTGTGCTTGGTGGTTTTCCTCCGGGTACTTCGGTTTCCTAGATGTAGTTGTATATCCATAGACAGCATTATTTTAAACCAAATATAAAGTAGCAAGTCATGCTTACTAATTTATTTGAGAATAAGTTCATAAAGTTATAAAGTTATCATTTAACTCTAAAGGCCCTTTAAAACTAACTTTAAAAACTCAATTAATTTAAGTTATTAAGTGTTCCTGTTATCGACATATGGAGGAAATATCGTCTAGGGTCTGCAGTTAAGGCAATGTACTTTTGTGCTCATGCTAGCAAATTCCTAAGCCTTTCAAATTTCAACAGTAAGGTTTCTGAAGGAGCTGCACACATTTCCATATTTATAACAGATTAAAGCCTGTATTATATAGTAGTTGGGCTTACACTATGTGTACTGCCATGTGCTCACCCTTTACTCTAAAAGTGAATTGAAGATCCAGCACAGGAGAGGGCTTATGAAAGGTGTGTCATTCTAGTTATGTTCAGTTAATTTGTATGCGCATACCACATACAAGCCACATTCCATCAGCCTGAGCCCCACAACAAAAATACCACCCTGTGCCCTTACACTACTTGAGATGGCTCTGTTCTCAACTATTTTAGCATCGTTATCAAGCATGGATATCATCACCAGTGGGGTTCTTTTGTATGAAGCAAAAAATAAAAAACTTTTGGTTAAGATTTCATAAGGTTTGCAAATGGGGCTGCACCAGGGGGTTTGTAAGGCACAAGGCAAGGCATAACCATGGGCCCCAACACATAAATATACAATGAGCCGGTGCATACAACAAAACTGAATTCCTTCTTTTACTAAAGTAAGTACTTTACAGAAAACTTCACTTATGTAGAAATTGGAAGCAAAAGTGTATAGGAATACAAACAAATTTATTGCAAACATAATGTGTATTCAGATGTACACTATGTACATTTACAGCAAATAATCACATAAAAAAGTTATAAAACAATAATATATCAAAACCATAGGAACAAACTTTGACAATAACATAAAGTTCAAATCTGAAATTTTTGATATATATTTTTTTAAAAGCCTTTATTACAGTGGGCAATCTTGTCGCCGGTTCATGTGTGAAAATGATTCCTCAAGCTCTCACAGTCATTTGTTCACCACTTTAGTCCTGGACTATGCCCTGGCCTTCAGTACATTCAGGTCGTCAGCTAACAGAATGTTGCATCTAGACCTGAGCAACAGAAGCAACCTCAGATCATAACAATTCATAACAAAACAAAAAAACACCTTTACTTTCATATAAAATATACAACAGCTGTGATTTCTATTGTCAATATTTTACAATGCAACTTCACCAAGCATTAAATTTGGGCAAATCATGATTTTTTTCCATCCACATTTCTTCTACAAAGTTGAGAGTTCAGCACTATCCAACACTATCCATACAATTACAACTCAAATGCAGGCTAGCCCACGGCAGCTGGAACCTTAAGAATCACACTAACTAGTTGTCTATTCATCACAATCTGGCCCTTGTCAAAGTTGCTCAAACCCTTATGCTTGTCCAGAAACATCAACTTCAGGGGAAACTTCATTTTCTCCCATTCTTCCTTGCAAAAGGCTTCTAGTTCTGTAATATTCTTTGTTCGTCTTGCATGCACAGCTCTTTTAAAATCTACCCACAAATTTTGAATCATGTTTAAATCAGGGGACTGTGATGGCCATTCCAAAACCTTAATCTTGTGTCTCTTGAGGTATTCCATAGTGGATTTCGAAGGTATGTTTAGGATCATTGTCCTGTTGTAGAAGCCATCCTCTTTTCAGCTTCAGCTTTTTTTTTTACAGATGGTGTGATGTCTTATTCCAGAATTTGCTGGTATTTAGTGGAATCCATTCTTCCCTCCACACGTGCAATGTTTCCTGTGCCACTGGCTGCAACACAACCCCAAAGCATGATAGATCCACCCTCATGCTTAATAGTTGGCAAGGTGTTCTTTTCATGAAATGCTGCTCCTTTTTTTCTCCAAGTATGCCTTCCCATGCTGATTGTGGTCAAAGAGTTCCATTTTAACTTCATTGGTCCACAGCACTTGTTTCCAAAACGCATCAGGCTTCTGTAGATGTTCTGTTGCATACTTCTGACATTGGATTTTATGATGGGGACGCAGGTAAGGTTTTCTACTGCTGACTCTTCCATGAAGGTCTTGTGGAACAGTGCACCACCACTCCTGAGTCTGCAAAATCTTCCTGCAGGTTTTTTGCAGTGAAATGGGGGTTTTGATTTGTCTTTCTGACCAGCATAGGAGCAGTTCTCTCTGAGAGTTTTCTTGGTCTTCCAGATCTCATCTTGACCTCCACAGTTCCCCTGAACTGCCATCTCTTTATTACATTCCTCACTGTGGAAACTGCAAGCTGACAACGCTTTGGTATCTTCTTGTAGCCTTCTCCTGCATTGTGGGCATCAATAACTTTCATTTTCAGAGTCTTACACAGCTGCTTAGAGGAACCCATGGTTGTTGAGTGTCCGCATGTGTGTGCACAAGGGTTGAAGAGTCAAACTATTTGTAAAGATTTGAAATTGGCATTTACTAATGACAGCCGTTGCCATGCATCAAATCTAACGAGCTAATTAAGGTCTGAAACCTTGTAAAAAGAATCTGAGACTCTGGAACTCTTAGGGTGCCCAAACTTTTGCACAGTGCTATAATAATGTTTTTATTAATTTCTTTTGTTCAGTTTATGGCATAAGAAGTAACTATGAAAATATGAAATATATTTTATTATTATTATTATTATTATTATTATTGTTGTTGTTGTTATTTATTACTACTACTAATAATTATTAATAATAATATTTATTATTCTATATTTTCATATATTATATTGTGCATTTTTTCAATTTCCAAGAGAGACTGTGTTAACATCTTTTCAATTAAAAAATCACCAAAAATTTTTATCAAGGGGTGCCTAAACCTTTGCATAAGACTGTAGCTACTATGAGAAGGGAAAAATTGTAATGGCTAGACAACTGAGTCAGAGCAAATCCAGCAGCTCTTGTGAGATGTCCATGGGCTGCAGCGGGGAGTGCTTGCTCCCATGGCCAAGTCTGTTTTTTTCCCTTCATTATCCTTATATAGGAGGGACGTTCAAGGCAAACTTCACGTTTGAAATGCTGGCCTACCAGGAACTCCTGGCCCAAACATGTGGAAATAGCTTGGAGTGAGGTCAGGACTATATAGGGGATGTAGCAATAACTCCCAGTTTGTGAATGATTTGTCATGAATAATTGTTGCGTAGTTCTACAGAAAGATGAGTCTTTGGACGGAATGAGATAAATTTTTTTTTTTTTGAAAGATATTAAGTGAATGCTTGAGTACAGCCTTTGAGTTGAAACTATGCATGTTCTATACTCTACAGTACAAAAACAGTTTTTGAGTTGCGGCTATTTACACTTTAATTGCTTCTTCACTTCATATACAGTTTTGATAAGGCATCCTTAGGAACTTTTTCATAAACTTTGAAACAGGACGTAACCTAGACCAATAACTTGGGGCAAACACAGATGGGTTTGGTTGTAGTAAGCTCTAAACTGTTTAAAGAGGATGAGGTATGGTTTTCTTAAAAAACATGAGAACCAATGGGTCAGAAAAAATAAAACATAAAATATATCTCATGTGTGAAACTGACCTAAAAGGGTAAGTAACATATGTCATGGTGCATCACACATTGTAGTGATAGCTTCAGGCTTTGTGAAGGTTCGAATGGTTTCTTTCTCGGGGTAAGTGTCACTGCTAGGGGTCGTTTTACTGAGGTGCAACCATTACAGACTCGCTAGCACTGATTATTCATGTATTATGGAATACAATAGATATTTTAATACAACATAAGCAATTTATAAGCAATTCTCATGAGGAAGCTGTGTAGTTTACCTTTCCCCTCTCACATGAGAAGGCTGACCTACAAACAATCATACAGTTCACTGGGACTTTGAGAAATGTTGAGATTTAGGTAATCTGCCCTTGGGTTTCTTCCTTCGGCTTCTTGTGCTTAAATGCATAATCCATTTTTGACAACCGCCTGGCTGCTTTTCTCTGCAGATTTATTGTCTTAGGCAGTAGAGGGTGTTGTTAGTGAGAAAATATGTGTCTGCATTAAAGACTGACATCACTTTTGGAAAATGTTTAGATAAATGTTTAAAATGTGTCTTTTACATAGAAAGGTTTGTACAGTGTGTGTGTGTGTGTGTATTTACACTGTTTAAACTGTTCTTTTTTTTAGCATAAGAAAACAAAATAACCTACCTTAATTAACCCCTTCTATGGGCCATTATATAAAGAGATTAAATAACAATATGCCTTAAATGATGTTTGCCTTCTATTATGATTTGCTGGTTTCTCCAGTTTTCGTGCTCAGTCCAAAGACAAATGGTGAAGGCTGACTGTTGTGTACCCGTGCCATTACTTTGTGACTGTGTGTGGATAGGCTCCAGACCTCCTATGACCCTACACTGGATAAGTGTTACAGAAAATGGATGGCTAAAAATGTCAAGCAAGTCCTTACTTATGCCTTCATTGGGCTAGTAAAATAGGTGCAAATATGCCAACATGTCCTGGACCAGCAGGGGGCGCCAAGTCACTTAAAGTAAATTTGCAAACATGGGTCTTTTGATCCGTCGACACTGGATTCAGTTTCGATGTTTAGTAAAATATACAGTCACTAAGATTTTTTTTTTTTTTGCTAACAGAGTTCATATATCTTCATTAAATGGTACATGCAATAAGTTATCTAAAAAATACCATAACATGTTCTGCCAGGGGCGCCGCTAAGGGGGGGAAAGTTAGGACGATTCTAAGAGCCCACGCCCTTTAGGGGCCCCCAGAGATCTGCTTTATTAGTAATAACACTACTAGCAGTAAATAAATTAAGTAAGTAAAAAAAATTGAAATGTATCTACAAAAGTGTTACAAATGAAAAAAGATTACGACTTATTTCTGCATCTCCAGTCACATCACACCCCTCTCGGATTCACTGTGTGGTTCCGCCCATCCTACCTAGTGAAGAGTGTCGCTGCTGAGTACAGGTGTTGAACTGTAAAAGCAGATATGTCATCGTGTTCAACAAAGAAGCATAAGTTTGTCATCAGAAACGACAAACAAAATCTTCTGCCTCGAAGCTTCTTTTAATTTTTTATTAATTTTAAAAGCTTGCGTTATGTTTTTGCGCAATTATTAGTTTGGCGTGACGCAGCGCGCTTCCGCACGCGAGCCGCCAGTAAACACCGACGAGGAAGAAGCGCTTACGTCACGCACAACGCGGAATGAGACGCAAACAGTTGGCGGTGTAATTTGAGGAAGCGTTCTGTGGCGGGCTGCAAAATGGAAGGGAGCGATGAAAAAACTTTTATGAATGAAAAATGTTCTCAGCAGCAGAAAACATTGCTTTAAAGCACAGGACAAGCCTCAGTTCGGAGCATGTTGACATGCTTACCTCTCTTCATTGCAATCACACGCTCCTTTAAATACTAGCGTCCAAGAGAGAGACATTTATATTCTGATGAATATATTGACTTAAAACACAATGTATGGACTCTTGTTCCTGTCCAAGGATTTTTGCATCCTAAATGTCATCCCAAAGCATTCCAGTAAGAAGTCAGTAAAGGCTTATGTTATGCCTGAGCTGTAGATTTTGAAACTTTTAGTTCTGAAAGTTAAGTTAGTGTTTTTGTATAATTATTTATTTTAATGTGTGCCTTAGTTTTTTTGATACTTAAAGTCATTTGAAATTCCTTTTTTTTTTTTTTAGCATCTGAGAAAAGGCCTTAAAATAAGAATGTGTGGCACTGTAATGCACTTAATTAATCTCAGTCAACTTTAAGATCTTCCTTGTATTGTAAATAATTACAATGTTTATTTTTTGATAAAAAAGAAAACCAATTAATCTTTCTCTTATATATACTGCTCAAAAAAAATGGAACACTTAGTCCCAGTTTGACTTGAACACCTATCATATGTGTATGCAAGTTCAAGTCAAACCAGTAGAGCAGTATATTTTATATTGCTATTTAATTAAGCAAAAATACATTTTATCCGATTACTCGATTAATCGATTACATTTTTTGGTAGAATACTCGATTACTAAAATATTCGATAGCTACACCCCTAGTAACATTTTTCACCAATGAAAATTAAATATGTAATTTTTGTCCAGATATAGATCTTGAATTTGTAGCAAATATGTCAGCATTATCTTATTGGCTAACTTTGCTAGCGGACTTTAAGTACTACTACCGTGTAAGATAGCAGATAACTATTTCACTAATAATGAGACAAACGTAATAGGTCAGTACTATTATATTACAGACAAAAACTTGGAATAGCTAGGTTGGCTTGTATGTTTTGTGCGGAATGGGTGTGGTAGGGGGGCCCAACCGCGTATTTTGTCATAGGGCCCAAAATTGCTAGCGGCGCCCCTGTGTTCTGCACTGTCGTTGAATTAAGCTTATGTTCGATAAAATGTTTTGTTGGCGTCATAAAGCATTAAACCCGTGAACAAATCGGTTTAGGGGAAGGAAGAGAGGAAGAGGGTCGAGTGAGCGCAGGAAAAGATTTAATGCAGTCACAGGGCGCCCCCTTGTGGTGTGAAAACAATAGTACAAGATGGTGAAGAAGAGGAAATGAAACATTTAAATGAAAACATGAAACCTGCCAAATAGTGAGTATGTTCTCGCTTTTACCAGCACAGCAGTGATGCACTGTGTTCTTTAACCTTTCTATCACAATCAGAATTAATCTATTCATCAGTAAGATCTACACTAGTGCTTCTACTGGATCAGACTATATGCGCCTTCACCCATGTGCATCAGTGAGCTTTGGCCACACATGACCCTGTCGTCACTTAGCCAGTTTTCCCTCTATGGATCACTTTTGGTCGGTTCTCATCACTGCAGCCCGGCAACATCCAACAAGAGCTGCAGTTATGGAGTTGCTCACAGTTTAGTCCTTCTCAAAGTTACTCAAATGCTTACGCTTGCCCATTTCTTCTTGAATCCTAATGTATCTCAGCCACTTCCAGTCTCAATCGTAACAAGATATTGAAACTGTCGCTACTGTGAGAAGGGTCAGATTGTTATGGCCAGACAACTGGGTCAGAGCAACTCCAAAACTGCAGCTCTTATAGCATGTTCGTGGTCTGCAATGGTTAGGACATACCAAAAGTGATCCAAGGAAGGAACTGGTGAACTGGCGGCGGGGTCATGGGTGGTCAGGGCTCACTGGAAACACATGCATAGAAGCATTTTATAAATAATGATTTTATAGATAAAGCTTGTGGTGTAACTGAACAGCTGCAACATTTCACCTAGAAGTTGGTAAGATGGAGTTTTTATTTATTTATTTTTTTTAGGAAAAAGGGAACTTCTTTTTATTATCTGCTTTAAAATGATTGTGCAGACCAAAGCTTAAATTGTAGAGACAATTTGGGCAACAGGCTATTGTTCAGGCAAGCGAAAAGATCCTGATTGGCCCAGTGGTGCTGTAAGAGCACAAGTAGATGTATTGATCAATATCTCATAAACCACGAGTCCTACAAACACAATTCTTTTTTTTCTCTCTCCTTGCAATCTCTCAAACAAAAACCTATAGAACCATTTAGTTTAGCCACGTTCATTTCATGCTAATTTGCAATGTAAGCAATACACTGCAAACATAGATTTCTCTTTTTCAAAATGACGTATCACACTACTCAAAAGAATGTTTAAAACAAAAACGTGTTTCAACTCTGTTAGCAATATGGCTATCACATAGCGTAACAATCAGTGTTACTGATGCAGTGCCATATTTACTGAACGAGCTGAGTGCTTGCATGGATTTACAAAAAACATAAAACTAAGGGAATAAAAGATAGAATGATTATGATGTCATATGCAGATGTTTGGGTTGTGGTCATACATGGGGCAGAACTAAGTTGAGATATGTCTGATCAAGTTGAAATTTAGTATGCTGCAACTACACTCACCTAAAGGATTATTAGGAACACCATACTAATATGGTGTTTGACCCCCTTTCGCCTTCAGAACTGCCTTAATTCTATGTGGCATTGATTCAGCAAGGTGCTGAAAGCATTCTTTAGAAACGTTGGCCCATATTGATAGGAGAGCATCTTGCAGTTGATGGAGATTTGTGGGCTGCACATCCAGGGCATGAAGCTCCCGTTCCACCACATCCCAAAGATGCTCTATTGGGTTGAGATCTGGTGACTGTGGGGGCCATTTTAGTACAGTGAACTCATTGTCATGTTCAAGAAACCAATTTGAAATGATTCGAGCTTTGTGACATGGTGCATTATCCTGCTGGAAGTAGCCATCAGAGGATGTGTACATGGTGGTCATGAACCAGTGCTCAGGTAGGCCGTGGCATTTAAACAATGCCCAATTGGCACTAAGGGGCCTAAAGTGTGCCAAGAAAAGATCCCCCACACCATTACACCACCACCACCGGCCTGCACAGTGGTAACAAGGCATGATGGATCCATGTTCTCATTCTGTTTACGCCAAATTCTGACTCTACCATTTGAATGTCTCAACAGAAATCGAGACTCATCAGACCAGGCAACATTTTTCCAGTCTTCAACTGTCTCTTTTCCCTATTTGTAGTGGAGATGAGTGGTACCCGGTGGGGTCTTCTGCTGTTGTAGCCCATCTGCCTCAAGGTTGTGCGTGTTGTGGTTTCACAAATGCTTTGCTGCATACCTCGGTTGTAACGAGTGGTTATTTCAGTCAAGGTTGCTCTTCTATCAGCTTGAATCAGTCGGCCAATTCTCCTCTAGCATCAACAAGGCATTTTTGCCCACAGGACTGCCACATACTGGGTGTTTTTCCCTTTTCACACCATTCTTTGTAAACCCTAGAAATGGTTGTGCGTGAAAATCCCAGTAACTGAGCAGATTGTGAAATACTCAGACCGGCCCGTCTGGCACCAACAACCATGCCACGCTCAAAATTGCTTAAATCCATTGAAGCAACTGCCATGTGATTGGTTGGTTAGATAATTGCATTAATGAGAAATTGTACAGGTGTTCCTAATAATCCTTTAGTTGAGTGTACATGATAATCTTTATGCAGATTTTTGACAAAGTCAAAATTAATATAAATCAGTAATGCCAAGCATCATTCAATCAGTTTTTAGACAAGGCTAACAATCATCGTGACACTTAATTATACAGGTATTTACCAAACTGTAAATAATACCATTTCATTCAAATTTTCCAGTGGGTGGTGCTATTTGTATTTTCCAATCTCTAGGAAATATGGAAACACATGTGTTTTATTGTTGGTGCCACACCATACAGTATAATTACACCCAATCAAGTTTATAATAATTAGCATAAAACGACAAACCTACTTTTTCAAACACAACCTAGAATTTATTGCAAGTCTTCATGATGTCCAACTACTCAGGAGAGTGTGATCCCCAGTAATTATTTAAAAAATATATATTGACATTTGGAAACAATATGGCCATCATGTGTCAATCAATTAAACAAATTGATACAGCAAATTGCTGTAATTTATAATTGATTTAAAGCAAACTGATAATATATGTTCAGTATAATGTTCTGAGAATATCAAAAAGGTTGGGGTGTGGTCAAACGTAGGGGTGGAGGTTAAGTTCAAATACCTGTTTCTAAAGAACTATAAGCCAGATTAAGCTAATGCATCTATATGCTAAACTGTAAGTGGATTTTTCATGATCCCTAAGTAAAACATAATACAACACTAATACAATACTAATACAAACTGTTTTTCCCCCCACTCATTCCTTAAGCTCTTTGAAAGAAATAAAAGCCTCAAGAGACATGCAGCTCTGTCCACTGGTATATGTTTTGCTCACTCAGTCACACACTCACTCACTCTTAAAGACTCTTTACAAACAATATGGGTGTCACAGGCCAATCAATCCTAATGAGACAGAGCCAAATTTAACCAAACAGATATATCTCACGAGAGCTTAAAGGTCCCATATTTTTAGTTAATACAGGTTTTTTAGTCGGAGCTCCCCCAAAGTGTGTACAGTATATTTATGCTCCATTTGAAACACGCCTCATATAATGCATTTTCTTTACACACCACCAAGCTCCACCAAGCTTCATCCTTCAAATGTGCCATGTCAATGAGCCACTGCTAAGTCTTGCCCTGTCAGAGAACAGCAGTGCTGAGCAACAAGCTGGGAGTGGGTATCTACTTATATGAGGTCACAATAGGGGAAAATCTAACTGACTTTTTAAAGTCCAGGCCAAAACAAACATATAAAAGTAGGGAATTTTGTTCTCAATCTTTTGTTTATACTTGCACAACTGAAAGTCTAATATTAACTTTGCATAATAGGGCCCTTTTAAATTGATTTGTATGACACTTGAAAGTCATACACAGAACAAGACTCTAAGGTTATAAGCATAGTTTGAAATCTTGTCATATCATGGTGAAGCTATGGTTATATACTTATAATTCTCAGCTAGCATGAGTCTGATCAAGCTGAGATTTATTATAATGCACCTCTGTATTAATGTACATTTGAAAACAATATGGCTGCTATATATCAATTAGGTCTAATGAGGTAGATGGATTTTGAGTTTAATGGATTATTTAAATAGTTGTAATTAATGTTTGGAGAAACAGATTTTCAAAAAAAAAAAAACATGCAAGAAATATTCTGTACAAGGATTTGATCTGAAAAATTCCACAAAGACCACTAATTTAATTATTAATTTCCATAATATGCAGAACACCTTTGCTGGAGGTGCTACAACCCTAAAAAGTGACCACTTTTGGCTGTTTTCCTGGGTGTGGTTATCAGATGTGTAAGATATATTTAGCATTGTACAGTCATGGCCAAAAGTTTTGCAGAATTACATAAATATTGGAAATTGGAAAAGTTGCTGCTTAAGTTTTTATAATAGCAACTTGCATATACTCCAGAATGTTATGAAGAGTGATCAGATGAATTGCATAGTTTTTCTTTGCCATGAAAATGAACTTAATCCTGAAAAAGACTTTCCACTGCATTTCATTGCTGTCATTAAAGGACCTGCTGAGATCATTTCAGTAATCGTCTTGTTAACTCAGGTGAGAATGTTGACGAGCACAAGGCTGGAGATCATTATGTCAGGCTGATTGGGTTAGAATGACAGACTTGACATGTTAAAAGGATGGTGATGCCTGAAATCATTGTTCTTTCATTGTTAACTATGGTGACCTGCAAAGAAACGCGTGCAGCCATCATTGTGTTGCATAAAAAGGGCTTCACAGGCAAGGATATTGTGGCTACTAAAATCAACAATTTATAGGATCATCAAGAACTTCAAGGAAAGAGGTTCAATTCTTGTTAAGAAGGCTTCAGGGCATCCAAGAAAGTCCAGCAAGCGCCAGGATCGTCTCCTAAAGAGGATTCAGCTGCGGGATCGGAGTGCCACGAGTGCAGAGCTTTCTCAGGAATGGCAGCAGGCAGGTGTGAGCGCATCTGCACGCACAGTGAGGCCAAGACTTTTGGAAGATGGCCTGGTGTCAAGAAGGGCAGCAAAGAAGCCACTTCTCTCCAAAAAAAAACATCAGGGACAGATTGATCTTCTGCAAAAAGTATGGCGAATGGACTGCTGAGGACTGGGGCAAAGTCATATTCTCAGATGAAGCCTCTTTCCGATTGTTTGGGGCATCTGGAAAAGGCTTGTCCGGAGAAGAAAAGGTGAGCACTACCATCAGTCCTGTGTCATGCCAACAGTAAAGCGTCCTGAGACCATTCATGTGTGGGGTTGCTTCTCATCCAAGGGAGTGGGCTCACTCACAATTTTGCCCAAAAACACACAGCCATGAATAAAGAATGGTACCAAAACACCCTCCAACAACAACTTCTTCCAACAATCCAACAACAGTTTGGTGAAGAACAATGCATTTTCCAGCACGATGGAGCACCGTGTCATAAGGCAAAAGTGATAACGAAGTGGCTCGGGGACCAAAACGTTGAAATTTTGGGTTCATGGCCTGGAACCTCCCCAGATCTTAATACCATTGAGAACTTGTGGTCAATCCTCAAGAGGCGGGTGGACAAACAAAAACCCACTAATTCTGACAAACTCCAAGAAGTGATTATGAAAGAATGGGTTGCTATCAGTCAGGATTTGGCCCAGAAGTTGATTGAGAGCAGCCCAGTCGAATTGCAGAGGTCCTGAAAAAGAAGGGCCAACACTGCAAATACTGACTCTTTGCATAAATGTCATGTAATTGTCGATAAAAGCCTTTGAAACGTATGAAGTGCTTGTAATTATATTTCAGTATATCACAGAAACAACTGAAACAAAGATCTAAAAGCAGTTAAGCAGCAAACTTTGTGAAAACTAATATTTGTCATTCTCAAAACTTTTGTCCACAACTGTAATTTATTTGCCATAATTTTTATTTATTTGCTATATATATATTTTTATTTTTGTCTTTTTAATTTTAACTGTGTACTTCCCCTAAGGAAATAATACCTTACCAATAAATTATTGCTTTTAAAACCTCATTAAAATGTGTTTTTTTTAAACGTTTATTTAGCCTTGTCTAAATCATAAATACACAACCTAAAATACGTGCGTAAAAGAAAGTATTGTTCTGTTGGTTCATCTGGTTGCCAACAGAGGGAGGCAGAAGCTACAGAAGCTACGTCTTAAATTGCATTATGCACTTCAAAACCATGTCGGTTAGTAGGCGTAAATAGGAATCCTGTTGGGACTGTTACCTCTGATTATTTACTACATAGCATGTACAGTAGAATGCTGTTTTGGACATGCCAAGTATTCATGATGTAATATAGCTCATGTCAAGTATTCATGATGTAATGGTGTTATGAACATTTTGTGATCATCATTGTGACTGTTTCATCCAGTAAGTACCAAATAAAAGAGCAAAATTTCTCAATGTTTGGATTTTAGTTCATCATCTTTTACTGAAATTGACTTCCCCCACAGCAGTGCCCACGCATCCCAACCCTGCAACTGCAGTCAAGCCAGCCATTGTAGAAACTGAAGAGTGTGTGGGTGTGATGTGTGTTTAAAGGTACCACCAGTTATTCTACACTATATTATTTACTGTATGCAGCAATGTTTATTTTCCATCGTTGTGTTGTGTAAACAATTCATGCATATTTTAATATATATATTTTAAAAATGCATATTTTATTTATTTATATATATATATATATATATATATATATATATATATATATTAAAATATGCATTTTTAAAATATGCAAATTATATTGTAATATATATATATTTATATATATATATATATATATATTTTTTTTTTTTTTACAATAATTTAAAGAAAATCGAATAAGTGGCAAATTAATTATAAGAAGTCAACTTTACTGTGATGTCTTCACCATTAATTACTGGGAGCATCTTTTTTTCCCCTGTTGATCATTTGTTCAACCAATCATCCGTCTGTCTGAGCTCTTGCTAGTGCTGTATCACAAGAACAGATGGTTGGATGCTTGAAACAGATTATTTGGACTTACTATTGTAACCTGCAGGTGAACTAATATGAGTTAGGAACTGTTCCAAACATAATCCAGTCAAAAACCTTTTTTTTTATTATAGCTTTCTTGATGTTTTCTATATATTTTAAGGGTATGTCTGGCCTAAAAGTTAGTAACAAAAAGGACTGGACATAAATACAAAAATAGACAAAAATGTAATCATGAATAGAATAAATCTTTATACTTTTTATATTATTGTTATATATATATATAATATATATATATATATATTGTCAGTTATGTCTTCTTTTATTTGTTCTGAATAATTCTATTTGGAGTTCCGAGATTAGGGTTACACTCTATATACAGTTCCAGTGTATAATGCTGGCCAATAGAGGGCGACATTGAGACATGAAAAGAAAAGAGAAAACAAATATTGAATTTGAATTTTCCAACGGTTTGATAAAGTAACGACCCAAATGGAATATACTAGTCCCTGATTAAATTAACTGAGTAACTTAAGTTGTGTAAGTATATACAACATAGAATTATACCTCAAATTATTTAATTCATGTATAATGAATCTGATATCATTTAACATTCATTACTAAGAATTTAAGTGATCAGTTGCTATACAGTTGTATAATATTGAATTGCATAATAACAATCTCTAAACACACTATGCAGTTAGACTTGACCTTTGCTGTGTGAATACCCATACCATAGGTATTTGTGGTAGTGTAATATAATTTTTATTTTGCTGAACCTGTATTTTTGCATTGTTGTCTTTCAGGTTGTCTGTCTTTCAGGTTACGGTTGTGTTGAAAGCCATGTACTATATCTGTATTGTATTAAAGGCTGTAGTTTGTACACATTTGTCTTGTACACAGCACTTCGATACTGGAGGCATGCTTACTTCTGATTTATATGTGAATGTGATAAAAACTGATGCGTGTATGATCTTAATTCTAATTTAAAACTTAAGCATAGATAAGAGAAAATGATTCAGTCAGTTTCTGATTTCAATGTTTTGTATTTTAAAACTTTGTCAGGGGTTATATACATAAAAAACACACCATATTCAAGTATGTAATATACAAAGGTTATTTGCACAGGCATATCACTTGGGTTTAAAAAACATCTTCTTGAGTACCTGATATGATAGTCCATGCTGAATGTTATATGAACAGTTCTAACAAATCATTTTACAAAAAGGGGCATAAGAAGATCCTAAATTGTACTAAAAATCTCAAATGCCAAAGTCCCCTGTCTCAGCCTAAAAGCATGAAGACAAAAAGCAATATATACAAAAATATGGGTCCTGCCCTGTTTCTTTACAAAGCTCTCTTCGATGTTTGCACTAAATAACTTATTTTTTTTTCAACAAATCTCTCTTCTTTTTTTTAAATACTGCTTTAATTTAAAGTTGACACAATCCCTGTCATATTTACAACCCTGTTGTCCAAAAACAGGCATAGCCTTAAAGGAGTAGTTTATGAAGTAAAAAACTAATTTACACAAGTTTTAGTGATACTAATCAGTGGATATGAGCTTCCATTATTTGTTACATACATTAGCTGAAGAACTCCAGTGCAAACATAGTTAAATGTTGATGTGAGGTAAAGGGAAAAATATGTATAAATTAGCTTTTTTTTTCTTCCTTGGACCACTTCTCTAACTCTTTTGTAAAAAGTCCTTTAAGATAGACAAGCCATGTTTTCACATGTGTCTCTTCATGTGCAGGGCAAGGTGGTCGGAGCGGGAGAATGCCCTCTCGCAGAGGTGGCACTGGAAGGGTCTGTGTCCTGTGTGTTTCCTGTAGTGACGGGTCAGCTCGTCAGAGCGGGCGAACTTCCAGCCGCATCCCTCCCAGGTACAGTGGTATGGCTTCTCACCTGCAGAGGAAGAAAATAAGATACTTTGGTCAACTCTTTGATGAATGTCATAGGTACATCTAGTGTTGTTTCAGGTTGGTTAATGTTGGCTTTCAGAAACTATAGCTTTTATTTGTTTATTTATTTATTTATTTAACGGCCAATAGGGGGCGCTGTAAAGACATGTAAAAAATATGAAATTTGACTACAGAGAAAACATGCGTTCATATTACCTTATTACTGATATTAAACTGTTGTACTATATTAAACTAACGCCTCATGTGTGAGAAGAGTGACAGAAATGTCGGTAAGTTATCAGCTCGACCTACCAGTGTGTGTCCGCATGTGCGCCTTCAGGTGCGAGCTCTTGGTGTACGTTTTCCCGCAGCCCGCAAACTCGCAGCTGTGCGTGGCAGCTCGTCTCCGAGCCCAAGCGCGCCTTCCCCGCTTCGGTCTGTTCTCCTCCGTGCCGTAGAGCTCGAGCAGCGGTGACGAGGGCGGCGTGAGCACCGTGCCAGGCATCCCCGGGTGATGATGCGGGCGCATTGGATCCGTAAAAACGGCGTACTGTCCGTGATAGTGCTGCGCGGCGTGATACTGCGGTGGGTACGGATAGTGCTGCTGCTGCTGCTGCTGCTGCGCCACGTGAACGTTGACCTCCCGCGACGCGTCGTGTACGTGCTGGACGAACGGCTGTACCGGAGCAACACTGTGAACCTTCTGTGCGTAAAAGTGTCCCATGTAGTCGTTGGCCATCATGCATGGCTGCTCGCGGCGCTCGGTTTTAATCTTGTATACCGACGCGTGTGGAGTGCTGAGGTGCAAGTGCATGCTCAAATCAGTGTATTCCGGTGCATCAAAATGTCCGTGGGTCGTGTTGTCGTGTCGGTAGCCCAAGTCTGGGCTCAGAAGCTCGGCCACCAGGCCGTGCGCAGAATCGGCGCCGTCGTACGCGGTGCTGCAGCTCTCCGGTGACTCGGGTAGCGGATACGCCGGGGTAACCGAGGGAGCCTCGCTCTGGGACGCCATCGAGTTGGACAGAATAAACTCGAGATCCAAAAACCTGGACAACTCGTCCTCGTCCTTGGTCTGCGGCGGGGACTCTACGATACTGAATTCAACTTCGACGCGGGGTTTTGTCCCGATCTCGGTCTGTTCAGTCGCCCAGTCCTGCAGCGCACAAACACAACTTTAGTCATGCGCCCTATTACAGTCATAATTGATCACTTTTCAAGTTCGATGCACCACTGACATTAGTCCTATCCAGGGGATCATCCATTCTACCAAAGTCATATACAATCATGTACTACAATGTAATACAATCAGAGTCATACAACCATGTAAAGAGAACACTAAAAACAAACTTTGTCTTAGGAGTTTCTACAGTACTTACTCGCATGATCTCCGCGTGTTTTTCTTCCAAAACCTGAGCGCTGGGAAAGCCAGCAATGGGCGGCAGAAGCGCATCCGCCAGAGCCATCCTTAAAACAACAACCCAAACGAGAATTCACCAAGAAGTTTACTTTCTCATCCGGGCAAGGTGAGCGCGAGTTGGCACCACTGAGCTGAAGATGCGAGTAACTCCAGTGCGCGCGCCTCAGCCCTTTTTTAAGACAGGGGTTGAATGACAGGTGGGCGTGTTTCTGTGACGTAGGACGCACCTCGTCCTCCCCTTTAGTAGTAAAGTTGTTAATGAACACAGAGAAAGCGCGCTTAGGTGTCTCAGACCTGTGCTAAAAATAATAAACACACGAAAAGCGTCAAATTGCGTGTTTTGATATTGTCACCAGTCTTGCAATAATTATTCAACTCATGTTTCATAAAATTGACTTTCAATTTGTATTGTATTTAATCTCTCGCTCTCTCTCTCTCTCTCTCTCTCTCTCTCTCTCTCTCTCTCTCTCTCTCTCTGTGTGTGTGTGTGTGTGTGTGTGTGTGTGTGTGTGTGTGTGTGTGTGTGTGTGTTTCTAATGCTTTGATTTTTCTACTACAAAAGCACATACTTAACCCTATTCGTGATTCAAATATAAAGAAGTAAAATAATAATAATAATAAAAGAATCATATTTATGGAGCACTTTGTGTGGAGTAATTTAATCATTCCACAAAATTTTATCATTTCACCTGTATATTCACTGTATTCATGATGATGTTATAAAAAACTATAAAGATTTTACTTGACATATATTATATATATATATATATATATATATATATATATATATATATATATATATATATATAAAAGCACACATAGAGGGCGCAAGTTTCTCTGAACAGTACTGTAAGTATCTCTCTCTCTCTCTTTCACACACATACACACACTCACACATGTGTAAAGGAACATGCACCATGAAAGTAAACAGCGCAAGAATCACACACAGACATGAACACACACATTAAGTGTACACTATATTATCAATTGGGATATTAAAAACAAACGGATGGCAACCGGCCATCGAAACACTGGCTGTGCAGTTACTCTTAACACACACACACACACTGCAAACACAAAGCTGTGAAGTGAAGTTTGCACTGCGAGTTTCGACCAGAGGCTCAGACTTTCATATTTAAATGAAGCTGATCTGACGCCACGCAGGAGGCCTGATATTAATTTGTCCGAATCGAATATTCACAACTAATTACCAAGCGAAAGACGAGCTGTGAAATCTCAGGACCATCGAAACAACATGATAATCTTAATGTCAAACAGCAGACTCAGCGCAAACTAATGACGTCTAAGTAAATAAGCCTATTCTTTCAGCTGATTATTATGCAAAGAAGGAGTTTATGGTGGCCGAAATCATGTTTAGAGACAAGGTGGGAAGTTTTAAGACGGACAACCTACTCGTGCTTTACATTTTACAGTGTAATAAGAACAATCAGGAAAAACTGTTAGGTTTTTATAGGATTTATTACTTCATTTAGTGTAAACATACACACTCCACCTTAAAGCACGTGTACTATGGCAACATTTCGTTACATCCCGTTATTTTACAGCATTTTAAGTCAAACAAAAAGTGATAATTATAGGCCGCCTGTTCAAAACTTTCACTGAGTGCTAAATGAAATATGACAGAAATCTGTTTTTATTTAAAAATGCTGAAACTCCATCACCAAAATTACATCAGCTATAGAATAAAGTCCAAGCGTATCGTTTTTAAAAATTTAAGTTAACCCTTAATCAGACTTTTACATTCCGTGTATGATAAACCAGTTGTTGTTTTTTCCCTCTGATGTAGAGGGTATACTGAAAATGAAATAAATAAATAAATAAATAAGAATATTTTTTGTATACATTCATAACATACATTTTCTTTCTTTCTTTCTTTCTTTCTTTCTTTCATGATATTTACAACATGCCTCCACTTAATTATAGCAACAAAAAAACCATGATCATATTATAAATGTCTTGATTGCAATGATGTAATTTTAAAGAATTTAATGAAATGTTTACGAATAAATATTACAGAACATTTATTTCCAAACAGATCGTTTATTGTGGCGAGGTTTAAAACAGAAAATGGATAGAGAAGCAATCACTAAACTAATAAACCAACAAATCAATAAACTAACAAATAGTCAAAACAAACAAACAAACAAACGCACAGTTGATCAAGTTATTAATCTTCTTCATCTTATTATTATTGTTTTTCTTCCTTATTTATTATTATTATTATTATTATTATTATTTATTATTATTATTATTATTATTATTATTATTATAAACAAGTTCATAATAATTTCGATAATATATCGTGCATGCCACCGGAGTGAACAAACAAGTGCACTATATTTATGTAGACTAGAAGTCAGATTCTTGAGTCTGTGTTCAAAGAGAAAAGGAAGTTCTCTCTCTCTCTCTTTTTTGTCTAAACACAATTAAACAGATTGTAGTATGATTGCAGTTTGGCAGACAGAGCAGCTTCCTTGTGAATACGGTTTCATTTTCCGAGATGTAGTCAGATAAAGGATTCCACAGGACAGTCTGCATGTCGGTGCTGTGGGGAAAACTAACGGCAAACGGACGCGGAGTTTCGTTTGAGGCCGATTACAGAGACGGAAAGACACAAATACGTGTCTGTTTCCACTTGCCTTTGTTCAAATGTTAATATCATTCGGGATGTGATCTCTGTTCACTGGCCTGCCTCGTGTTTAGTACCTGGATAAACCGGTATTGCCAAATAAGCCCAAATAATATACATTTTTAATAATAATAATAATAATAATAATAAATAATAATAATAATTTCTCTAGTATAGAAAAGGCAGTCGCTCCTTTAACTTGGTTTGAGCTGTGAGCAACCAAATAGGACCACATGGCTGTGCTTCATGCAAGTGCACTTTTCTTACACAATATTGTATATTTATTTTCATTTCAAGCTTATTTGTTGATCTTTTTTGGTGTTATTCGATTCAAAGTTATAGTCAAATGCATTAATGTAGTGATGCAGATTAGCTTACTGCTTTCTGAATTCATTAAATTAGTTTTATTTGTATAAAAATATTTCCAATAATTCTTCTTCAGGAATATTCCACCTATTTATGAAAATTTAATTACGGTCATTTTTACACTTTACAAAATATAAAATTTCAACTCCCCTCATATCCTTAAATGACATTTATCATTTGTGAGGTTGCTCTTGATAAGCTTGGACACACACACACACACACACACACAGCCCTCCAGCCAATGGTTAGGGCAGTTGTAAATTGCGGGCAGTTTGTTGTAGTCAGAGATCACACTAGAGGAATGAGGAGATACGACAGAGGAGGCCAAGTCTCCACCCTCGCATGCTTTCATACTTCTGTGTCTTTAAAGTAATTTGAGCTTGGCCAAATGTGTACTATGCATGATGTGTATGATAGCCAGTGTTTATATGACTTTCTTTATCTCTATAGACATGTGTACTGTGTACGTGTGCAGAGTTAGGGTTGATACTGAATTACATAAATTTGGCACTGCAAGGAACATATTTGTCCAAATTGCTTTAACTGGCCTTTGTATTCAGAAGCAATTTTGCTGTGATGAATGGAAGCAGAGAGAAATTAAATTTTTTAGGACACTAGTTACATGACTTTTTTTTTTTGCTGTTATAAATTAAAATTTTTATTGAAAGCATTGCAAAAGACAACCTGATAGAAGAACCCTTACTTTGCTCTGCAACAATTTTCCTTACTGCAAGTTTTGTGAAAGCTGTCTGTTTAGTTTACATTTGAAAGTTTCTGGGGAAAAAAGGGGAATCCACAAATCAATTCTGAAAATCAAATATTTGCAATATTTACTACATATATTTTGTGAAATGACCAAGACTGGGATTTAATGGGATTGCTGTTCATTCAAGAAACCTGTTCCTGTTCATTTATCACAGCAGTGGAATTCCTGAATGCAGGTGGCCATCAATTTTCCAGCACCTTGTCCAGTTTGACTAATTGTTGTGTCTGGGTAAATAAAACACCTAGCACTTACTTACCTTTGAACATCAAGGACATAGTTCCATTTTCTCACATGAACAAAAAAGAAATCTGTAGAACAATGTGACTTTCTCTCTGAGCAACTTTTCTTGTTTGTTAAGATTGTGGGGTGTGTGTGAAAACCTTGGTGTCTCAGCTGGGTGTCAATTATGAAACTTAGTTTTTATTCATCAATAATAAAAGTAGTTCTTCCCATGATGCAACATGACTGGTACATCAGGCTTGCCAGGTATATTGTGCTTTTTGTGAAATAATCAACACAGTGTTTAATGGGATCGCAATTCCGTTGTGCAGTGCAGGCTTCCACTTCATTTATCACAGTAATGGGATGCTTGAATGCAGGTGGTCATCAATTTTCCAGCACCTTGTCCAGCTTGACAAATCAGCGTGGCTGGGTAAATATTTGCACCGGGTGCTAGTACCTCCAGCGTAGCGCCCTGCTCGCTCTAGCCGGGTTAAACACTCATTACAACAGAACGAGCCCTTTCACTTCCACTGGTCCATGCCAGAGAGGCACAACCATGTGGACAAGGCTTTAGTCACAAATGTGACCTCGGAGGCCACAGAATGTATGGAGCCAAGACAATAAAAGAGAAAATGCATCTTTAACAAAAACACACTTTAACAAAAGTTTATAATTATATAATATATAATAATATTATGGCAATATAACATTACAACACACATCATACGTGTTTCTTTTCCTTAAGTGTATGTGTATATGGTGATTTAACATATATATGTTAAATCACCAAACTGAACAAGAAAAAAAGCTCAACTACGTTCAGAGCCGTCGAGAGGAAATGATGCTGTACACATCCTGGAAATTTGCATATTGACTGGTAGCTAATACAGGATGTCCTGTTCCTCTGACAGCTTTTCGTATACCATTAAAAGTTTTCAAACCTTAACATATAAGATTTATATTTCGACACTAAGAAGTAATGAAATTAATACGCATTGAGAAAAAAGCTGTGGCAGTTTGAAGGCATCCTGTAACATGGTGCATGAGACAGTTGCTCAGTAATAGCTCCTGGCTGTGTGTTCTGTGTGATGACTGTAGCTGATACAACCCCCTCCCCAGCCTCCCTGTGTTTGTCTTCCCCTTCTACTGTTTTTTTCACTCAGGCACTTCAAAACTCTATTACAGTCTAATCTACAGGCTCCAGAGTAGTAATTATGCCCCGTCTTGCAAAAAGCAGGGGAAATCCACAGCTATCTAATACAAATTTGCTTCCGTGCATGATGTGAAAAAGCAGCATGGAGACGGCACCTTTGCTAATGCTTCAAACGAGAACAAGCAACGAATAAGGGGAGAGGCGGAACAATCAGTCATGGACGACCATGGGAAATGAAAAAGCAAAAAAATGCTGGCCTTGATTTGTAATCAGAACTCAAACTCTTCCTGTAGAAGAAATTCATGGTCTTCATGGAATTCAGTAGTCTGTCTTGCAGCATGTGAATAGATGGTGACAATGAAGAATATTTTGGAAGTATTGCAAGAAATTCCAAAGGTTCTTCCAAAGAACCTCGTGATTTTTTTTACTCACATGATGCACCAAGAAGGTTTTCCTAACAATAAGAGCAAATAATAACGTTTGAGAAAGAAATCATACGAAGCAGGATCTATTGCACACATAAAGAAAAAAAGACCCATAAATGTTCCTGAACTGCACTACTGGGGAAACATTTAAAGGATTTACAGTATGTAGAAAAGTAGAGCTGAGGGTTTCTCTGTGAGCACAGTTAGAAGCTGATGAAAACTTAATTATCCAAAGAAGTAGTGAGAAACTATATATATATTTTTTTTTTTTTTTTTTTTACCTCTATTACGAAGCAAAACAAATGCCTGGATTATGCATTTGGCACTTTAGGATGATCTAGTTCATTCAGAGTTTAGCAAGCAATATATTATGGCTGTGATTCATTTTCATGTTTAATTAAACAAAAAGCACTATGTACCTTTGCTTTGTATTTATTAATTTTACTATTTTTTGTTCAATTCAATTCAATTCACTCTCTCTCAGTCATTCTCTGTCCTACCCTTGCCAGGGGACTCAGAGGGTGCCAATCCATCACACTCCCCCACACACTACAGACAATTTGGAAACGCCAATTAATCTAATCTGCATGTCTTTGGACTGTGTGAAGAAATCGGAGTACCCGGATGAAACCCACTAAGCACGGAAAGAACATGCAAACTCCAGGCACACGGACCCAAAGGCAAGATTTGAACTTTTGTTGTGAGGCCACAAAGCTAAACACTCTACGACAGTACCATGCCACCCAGTTGAACTCAATGAAATTAAATTCAGTTCAATTCAACTTTATTTATATTGCACTTTTAAAAAATAAATATTGTCACAAAGCAGTGTTACAAGAATAAAAACGATCCATCTATATAAGAACTGCATATATTTATTATTTTATAGCTTTATCAAATTGTCCATAGTGAGCTAGTTAGAGGTGACAGTGACAAGGAAAAGCTCCCCGAGAGGACATGATTCCTGTAACTGTGTTATAAAGTGAAAAGTACAGTACAGCTGTTTAACAGGAAATGCATTTGAATTAACATAAAGTCGCTGATGCTATTAAACTGTTCACTGACAGACTTGGGTGCAAAACTGCTCTTGGTTATTTAAGTTCTAAAACTATCAGAGCAACTGCATTCAAATAACCACTATAGTGGAATTCCTGTTATCAGGTACTCTGATTGTAATGGTCAACTAAACAACCCACCATACCTTCTTTTTTTTAAATTGTATATTAAAAATATTATATATAATATAATAGTTTTTCTTTATATTCTCAATATCATTTTCCATTTCATTTGGATATCTACTTGTATAAGTTGAGGTGCCTGGACTTGTATAAATCTTGAAGGTGTTTTATGACTTGTTTCGTTTCATCTCTCTGCTTACTGATGAAACATGAAAACAGTCAAATAAAATTTCACTTATACAATTTCAAACACATGTTTTCCAGTCATCTCTAAGCGCCCTAGGGTCAAAAGTGCACAGGAGGAACCAGTCCAGGAATCTGTTTCCTCCATGGTGCCACACAACAGGAATGTACCTGAGGAAAGCAATTATTTGCACACCTGCTCTCTGTCTTTTTCGATTCTTTATGCAGAAAAGTGAAGTAAAATAATGTCTCAAGTTTTGTACCTAGCAACAGCTGTCCCTCTGACTGGTTCCTCAAATAGTGTGAATAGGAAGATTTTATTTAGAAAATACCCAAGATATTTTAATCCCCATTATTAGCAACATAAACAATATTAATTGAAATAAATATATTGACATGCTTGATAATGTGTTCATACTATATAAATAATTAAAATAAGATATAGAATAAATTATTATACTATAAATATAATGTTATTTTGGTACTTTTCAGTAAAAGTGGTTGCACTGCTTTAAACTTTAAAACATACATACAGGAAGATATGAAATACAGTTTAGCAATACCATATCAGGTTGAACATACTGGCATTTGGAAAAAGAAAGAAAAAAGAAACAACTAAAGATAAATTAGGATACAGGTGACCAGTTGTTTTCATTGACCGATCCAGGCAGTGGTCGTATTTTGCATAGATCATGAAGAGTCGGTGCATAAATCAACAAGCAAGCAACAAGATTTGCAAGCTATGCTGACTCATTCTGACCTGAAATAGTAAGCTTGCTGTGTTTCAGTGATAAGTAAAAAAGTAGCACATTTCATTTATCCTAAGTGCTTAGAAAACCCTCTCTCTCTCTCTTTCTACTTTTTTTTTTAACAGATGAAGACATAAAAAACCTGTCATCATGATCATGGCCATAATATCAACCTTCAAAAGTGCAGATTCACTCACTCCCTCTGTCAGTTTCATAACACTCTTCATTCATAAACCACCCTTAAGGCAGAAACCAAAACCTAACAATTAGGGTGACAGTATCGTGTAGATTCTGTGTGGAAAATTATGGAAAATTTCTGATATAAATAAAATCACACAGCCCCACTTGCCTTGCTGACTTGTTGTATCCTGCATATTACATGGAGAGAAACAAAAAAATAACATAAAATACACAATTTATTTCAAATATATGTAAGTATTTTTATGAAAAAATCCAGAGCAGATGTTTAGTGCAAATATTACTATTGAAAAAAAATTTCCCACACAATGTAAAAGACACATATCATAAACTGACCTAACTAGGGCAGTTGTGTGGATTTTTATGCATGTCAGTTAGTACCCTTGAGAGTTTCAGGAGTACATACATGAGCTTAAAAATCAATAAAACAGCTCTTAAATTAAATGTAATTGTAGGATTAAATTAGTTCGGCGTTATAAGCATTTAGTACCAAAAGTTCCAGTTCATCCTGTTTTGGCCATGATCAGTTGCAATTACAATTGGAATTTTAAGCCACAGTAATCACAGGGGTTAGCAAGCCACTTTGTACATGTAACAACAGCAAGAAGAGATGAATAGTAACTGGCACAGAAAAGTGTGAGAACTCATGATTAGATCTTGTGCACATATTTACATAGTATGTATAAGGTATAAACCTAGGACCCTTAGGAATACCTCCAATGAAAATTCCCTAAATACAACTGAGTGCTTTGGGGTTTGAAGGGTTCAAAAACGTATAACCTCAATCTTTTCACATAAACCTGAAAGAAACATGTTTCCTAATAGTGTGGTATAAGACTTGACACCAGTAACTGCAAATCTGGATACAGGTACATGTCTTGTATTACCCGCTTATATAACATATTTCTTTCAATTTTGGATCGCAATTAAAACTAGTGAATCCTAAATGAACAAGTGCATTTTCCTTTGTGTCCTTACAGGAGGCAAAAGTAAGCACACTACCACATGCTGAGACCCTGACAAGATTTATTAAGATATTGATTAGACTTACCAGGCTAATTATGCAGAACTAATGAACCCATTAGCAGTCTGATAAGAACACAGGTGTTGCTTAATTTCACTCTCAAATATTAGAGACAAATACTTGCTTTGGGATTTTTTTTTTCACACACTATCTTAATTGAGTATTAGACTTAGAACAATGTGCAAACAGAATAGTAGGTGGACCCTAGTGAGCTCACTGAACAGAACATTGATGTAACAGCAGGGAATATGTAAGTGCTAGAAGGTGCTAGCATTTGGGTTAGCAAATAGCATAGGACAGGTTTCTCTGGTTAATAATTCAGTACCAGCTATGCCAAGTATTCTTAATGAATAAGTATTAAAAAAACAGTGCTATGTTATAATTTATAATGGAAATACGAGGTAAAGGTGGCTTACTGATTAATGCTTTGGGCAATTGATCAGTAGGACTAGAAATCTTGAAAGTTGCCACCGTTAAGCCTTGAGCAAGACCCTTAATCCTCAACTGCTCAGTTGTATCCTGTCTCAGCTATAAGTTGCTTTGGTTAAAAGTGCCAACCAAATGAACAAATGCAAATAGCTTGTTGGCATAATAACAATCAAATATAGTGGTTAAGTACTTTGTTTTCTAAGAGAGGGGGGAAAAAGTCATGTTTTGTCTTTTTGCTTTTTTTTAAATTATTGTTACAGGGTTGGACTAAGTACTAAAAGTTATTTCTACATAAATATAGCTGTGTCAAATCATACATGATTAAAAGCATTCAAGTATTCAAGTATTAATAAATAAAATAATAAGCATTGAAACTGCTAAAATTGAGTAAATGTCAGGGGTATTTATGTGAAAAGTTACTTTAATTACTCATCTTCAGCATTTATATGGTGTTTTTTATTTAAATTATTTATTATTACCTAGAATTTAATTTAGATTAATGCTTAGCCAGTATGATTAGCTAGTGGAATTTAGGCTAAACTTACATACAGTAGCATTAACAACAAAAACTGGCTAACTTAGCTAACTTATCTCTACATTATTGCTCAAATTCATGTCTTCTCTGGAGGCAAAGAAAATGCTTTATTTTGTATGAATAGCTGCTGATAAGTGTGTTTTACTGAGGTATTTGACAGGGTGCTAATGCTACTAAAGTTCCACACTATCTGGCTTATCTAGCGTCTCAGATAGCTGAATTGCTAATTACATCAGGTATCATGGGATAGTCATTGCAGATATTTATTTATTGTTCATTGATGAACTTTATTGTACACATTATTAAAAAGAAATTGGTGATAAACAGAGCCCATCAAATAGTAAACAGTGCTCATTCATTGGGTGGATGAAAGAAGAGAATGAGTCTTTGAGATTTGTAATGAGTGTTTTGATGGTCTAAATAAAAACTAAAAGAGAAACCGTTTTTTTTTGTCTTGTACAGCAGGAAGTATTAAATCGCAGTCAAGTTAAGCATAAATATGTAGTAAAACGTACAATATCTAAAGATTGTTTTCACCCTGAATGTGAATTTGTGTTCAAGAGTCAAACATGATGAGTCAAAGTGTTGGGGGAAGTAAGGGCTGATTCGGTAACTTGAATCATTTCCTGGTCTCCATGTACCTCATTTAAATAATCTTACTATGCTCTATGGATATGCTGTGTATCAGGAGTCAGCTCTGATGCCTCTTAGCTTTCAGTCAGTGTAGATACTAAAGCTGTGCTTCTCCAAGGTAAACGGGTAGAGCAGGTTGTGGAAGTGGCTTCCAATAGGACTTTTTCAGCTGCTAATAATCATGAGAGGCTCCTGTCAGGCTATGTGTGCTCCCAGGAGTACTCTGTCATTAATGAAATCACGTCTATTGCTCCTGTGTTCTAATCATTATGTTATAATAATTGATATAATTTATAGCTTTTTACAGATGTTCATTTATTACTGCAAGCCAAAAAAAAGTAAGGTATTAAAAATGGTTTAATGTCTAAATATCATTCACTATATGTAGATTGCTAATTATATAGAACAATTGAAAACAATGAATACATGGAGATTTTGTAAAATCTTGGGATGGCATACTTTATTTGCACATCAGTGTTTGTTGCAGCATGTTGTTGTTGTTGTTGTTGTTGTTTTTGCTCAAGGCATGCATGAATTTTCAGTGCCTCAAATCATTCATCTCATTCATTTCACAGGGATGCTAATGACAAACACCTCGTAATGAGTATCAGGTGTAATCTGAGTCCCCCACCCCAATTTGACTTTCTCCTCTGAAACCAGTTCATTGTTGTTGTACAGATCTGGAGTTAACATTTCCATGCTTTTCAAGCTTTTGTCTTGTTTTGTTAGAAACTGGTCTTACTCAAAACAGTTGGGAATCCTACACAGTAAATGTCATTCATTGTTTCTATTGCACTTTGGGAGATCTTCAGATATGCCTCACCCCATGTTTCAACTGCTATAAGGATATTTTATTTAAAAATCTTCTGGTGTATTCAACCTAAAATCTGATTTTTTTTTTGTTCTGTGCTTGTCCGAAGAGAACAGGATAAGGCCTCAGTACAGACAGGGAACTCCCTGGAAACTCCAGGGTTATCCACAGGATTGAGAGGTGGTGTTCAGTATGCACACATTAACACACACACATCTCAGGAAGCTGACAGTGCAGGATATCAACCTGTTAACTGTAGTTTCTGATGAAATAAAAAGCAAATAAAGGAGATGATGCAAAAGTGGGAGCAAGCAAGAAAGAACAGATATGTGTGTGTGGTGCTTGGCACTTTGCCTGGTCACATGCCAAAGCTGTAAATGAAACCCTCAAACACTCAGCATATTATACAGTCCTACATGGTAAAGTGTATTATTCAGTAACTTCAATCAAGCTATAATTCTGATAGTGAGGCGTGTATAGTAAGTCTGGACCTGTCGATGTGTCATAGGTGTTTACTGAGCCAACTGGCACTCTGTGAAAGTGAAGAGTGGGGAAGAGAGAGGGATGAATGGACAAAAAATGGATAGAAAGAGCACCATGCACAGGTTTTGATTCTGACAAAAAAAAAAAGTTTAATTCATACAATAACTAACAAGCTGTTGATTTCTGTGCATTGTTTTTTTTTTTTATTCAAACGCTCCCTTTGAATGTTCCATCCAAAAGCCGCACTTTAAATTTATTTTTAAACACAGCTGGAACATTTCTCCCTTGGTTAGTACAGTCATATTTCATGTAATTGTTGCCTAATAGTTTACTTTGTGGTTGGTACTCTTTGAAGCTCTCAGAATGATAAGTCCATAATTTAGCTTGTGTTGAAGTTCTACAGCGCACCCTCGGGCTGCTTAAACAGAGAACTGCCAGTTTTACCTGCTGCTCTTTTAAATGCTTATCTACTGATACAATACCACAAGGTCGCCTTTATGTTTTATAAAAGAAAGCACTTGTGCTGGGATATAATCATTAATTTGATTGCTAATAAATATGCTAAAAGCAAATATTGGTGCTGTTAAGGGAGTCTCGCACTTGTGGATTAGACTAATGTTCATCTTAAGTGTAAATCCAGGCAAAAGATAGGAGAGAGATTAAATAAACACTTTAAACCCAGAGGTCAACGAAACATTATTATAGATAATGAATGAGTGCTAGTTAAGAAAGAGAAGCCTGGGGCAATTTCGCAGAGGGCTACACACACACACACACACACACACACACACATGCACACACACATGCACACACACCACCACTACCACCGCCATTTAAAGCTTATCAGTAAAAACAGCTGAAGTTTGAAAACCTCCAAATGGATTAATCTTTTAAAACAATTTATTATTTAAATAGTATTTCAAACAACTAAATAAATATATACATTTGGATAACTGAAAACCTTTACAATTTGCTGAAAATTTTATTTCTCTGTACCAGAATCCTGCTTGGACATGTACGTTATTGTCAAACCACATTAATATATTATTATATTACATTGTTTACGTACAGCTGTATTTAAGGGGTTAATGTTATTTCATATCGAGGCATGTTGTTTACAAGTCTACTTTAGTAACATACATAAGAGGGGCAGTCAAGTCAAAGCTGACTTTTTATTGTGCAAAATAATAGCACAGTTACAGTATAAGAGTAAAACTACTTTTATTTTTCTACATAATCCCTTGCAACACACTTATCTTTGTGTTACTTGGATAACATCAAGTTGGAAAGTTTTCTGGATCTTGATCAGACTGCCTGCATCACATCTGAATTTCTGGCCTCTCAGGAACTCCTTTAATGGCCTAAACAAATGTGGCATGGAGTAAGGTCAGAACCACAGGACATAGACCCAGTCAAGTTCCTGTAATGTGCAGTCAGCGTTCATGAATGATTGTGTGTATACAGTTCGCACAGACAGATGCTCTCTTCTAGAAACTGATGACAAATTATCCATCAATTTTCAAGGACCAGGCATTCCACTCACTGAATGGTCACACTGCAGTGAGCTCTAATCAACCTCGTCATTCATGGACATACAACATTCCTAAAAACTTTTCACACCATTCAAATGTTACTTCAGCTAAGAGTCTCATCCATCTAATCGGATTGCCTTCTTTCACACACACAAAAAAATGAATTCTGGTTTGACTTGAATGCCCCTCCTATTAACTATATACTGATGCACCCTGCAATTATTGCCACTTCTCTGACAATGTAATTAGTGTTTTATTAGGTATCCTGACTATTGCTTGTATAACGTTTTGCTTTGTAACTAACTATATGGTGCAGTAGCTAATGTTTTTAAGTGAAGCTTAAAATGTCTTGTCCTTGCTTGTTAGCTGGTGTTTGCCCACAGTACCAGTTTCTCTGGTTAGTCCACTAGGCATGAATATCTGTCAAAAATTTTAATGTAATTGTAGACAATTTGAAACCGAGATTATTGACTAATAGGGTTCGTTCTGATAACAGGGTTTAAGCTAGTGTTTCCTCTCCAGCAGCCTACAACAGATAGGAAGTTGTAAAAGACACAGTAAGGGAAATCTGGATGTACCGGAAAACCACGTCGCTTATGTGCTTGGGTTATAATTCAAAATATTTGCAGTATAATGTACTACATTTATAAAATCATTTGAAAATGAAACTGTTTTTTAGTTTTATTTCACTTTTTATTTTAATTTAACTCTTCATACGTTAATATCAGGAAAAAAAAAATATTTTACAACCAGAGATCCTATTAAATAGAATACACATTTATTTTATAAAACATATTCTAGTTCTTTAAATATTAGGCTTATGGTTCAAATGTGAACCACGATACATTAAACATTTAATGGAGCATTTTTCTCACCCTTGAACAAAGCAGAATTCATTAGATTTAAGATGACATTGTAAATAGGTTTACAATTAATTCTTTAATGAATTTCAAAATAAATCTATAGTTATGAACACAAAATAACGAGCATAATTTCTTCTTTTGATAAAGATGTCTGATTTTTTTTTTGTTTGTTTGTTTGGATGATTTCAAATAAGTTGGCAATTTTTCATTGTTCACTGAAGTTCCTGGATGGCACTTTGAGAATGACTGCCTTAACTCATATATTTATCTTGTACTTGTTTCTGATCATTTCCTGAAAAATGGTTCATGCAAAAACATATTTAAATGTTGAGGGAGAAATGAGGGAGAAATCTCCACTCAAGTCAAAAATGTAAGTTGAAATGTTTTAATGTTTAGGTTAAACTAATTAAATAAAATGAGGGTCATTGCAAAGTGAATTTATTTTAATAAAATATACATAATATCGATATGTAAATCTAAACAATGCTAAATTATTTTTTTGAGTGTGACCGGTACTGTATACTTCACTTGTGTTCTAGCTCTCCATTAAGTACATAAAGGGTACCACATAAGAACGGTTTATTACAAAACAATAAAAGAATAAAGTTTAACAGGGCTTTTAGGGTCCCCCTTCCTTATAGGCTCTACTCCACACCAGTGTTGTTCCTGGCCAGTACCCACATAGTGGAACGTTTGCGATGCGACTTCCAAGAAAAAGAGCAGAGTGCGTTATCTCTTGCTCCCCTCTTGTGTTTCCGTTAGAGCCGGCCCACTATCTGCGTCCACCTCGGGACAGTCTGGCCTGCAGAGAGCCGATTACTGGTGATTAAACTCACACAGGAGCGCAGCTGAGACCGTTCACGTAGACTAATCAAGCAGCAGTAGATGCGCTGCTGTATGATGCAGCACAAATTGGGTCAGGTTTCTGTGGAAGTATATCTTAAACTTCAGCTTCACTTGTAAAAAGCCTTTGATCAAAGCTGAGGTCATTTTTTACACTCATTGTTACATTTGCAAGCTAAAAACTCACAGAGGTAACTGGAGTCGCTTGGCATTATTCACATGCAACACATCTTTGTGTTGACAGACAATGAACTTGGACAGTGAGGACAGCGTATTGTACTGTAATCAAGTCCTGCTTTAATGTTGAAAGCAGAAAGGATACAGAGCCTTTTAGAGAGTAGATTAGGATTTCCAATATCAAATAACACCACAGTTGATAAGTTGTCAACTTTTTTTCACGAATGCAGGAAGTGTTTAATGCAAACTAGGCCAAAAATGCCATGGGGTACTTGATAATTGATAATAACAATAGTATTTTTATACTGTTTCTGGCTTGCATTTAAAGACCTTTAATTTTGTTACAATATTAACATGTGCATGCAATATATACTGTATCTCGTTATTCGTTATAGTAAATAGGTCAATTTTGAAATTCAAGCTTTTACTCTGAAATATTTACACAAGGCCAAAAACTGATGAGTGACCAACACATACTTGCCAGTTCCAATGGCACCTACAGTATACAGACATGGTCATTTTGTCAGTTACAGACACCAAATTGGTTAGCTTTGTACTGTACATGTACAATTACTGACTGCTTCAACTGACAGTTTGTCCGCCCAAACTATGAACAAACTTAGGTGGTTATGTGGTCAGAAACTGACACTGATAAAGAAGTAAAGGACAATTCGCATGGGAAAAAATGCCATCTGAAAGATAAGTAGTATCTAAGCCTTAAAACTAACAAGTTAGGTGTTTTTAACAAAGTGACCAATAAAACTTCAAACTGTTTAAGACCTCGAGCTGACGTACCTGATACACTATCAGCACCATACACACTACCACATAAGTGTCAGCTGTGTAGAGAATGATTCACCACCCTCTGTTCAGTGGTGGTTATACAGTGAGCTCAAGTCAGTTACTGTACACTTACAAAGCAGAACAAAAACAGACATTAAATTATGTAGTAGTAATCAGTTTTATTCTTCACTGCATATATATTATTCATATATTATTTATATTTACATTTGTTTCTAGGTTGAGAACTGCTGAATGTTTCTTTTCTTAAACAGCAGTTAAATGGGATCTGGTGCATTTTATTTGCATGCTAGCTTAAAGCATCCAAAGTTACTGTATCAATGTACTTTGTATCTATGAAAAATTGTAATCTGCGACTTTCTCATCCAATACCATTGACTACATGTTAGAGTTAAATATGTACTTAGTGCTGCAAAGGGTCATGTGAGAAAGAATGAACTATGTCTGATTAAATTTATTATTATTAAAGCATATTGAGGTAAGTTTTAACTTGAACTATTTACAGTATATTTAACCTAGATGTCTTTTTCTATTGCTGTTGACAGGTTGGACTATAGTAGCTAGCAGAAACTATGTCAGCTTTGTCAAAAGTCTAGCTAATGTATAGACAGTAAAATATTTGAATGGTGCAAACTTTTTAAAGGTGGTGTAGTGGTTAGCACTGTCTCCCCATGCTTGGTGGGTTTCCTCCGGGTACTCCGGTTTCCTCCCACAATCCAAAGTCCATGCAGACATGCAGATTAGGTTAACTGGCGTTCCCAAATTGCCTGTAGTGTGTGAATGAGTGTGAAAGTGAGTGTATGTCTGTGTGCCCTGCGATGGATTGGCACCCTGTCCAGGGTGTACCCCGCCTTGTGCCCTTAGTCTCCTGGGATAGGCTCCAGGCCCCATGTGATCCTGAATACAGGATAAAGCGGTATAGACGATGAGAGTGAGTGTATGTTCATGAATGATGATCCTGACTGAGGTGGCTCAGAGTTGTTCCTGTGAACATTCAGCGAGCGGAACTCTCTCAGGAAAAAAACAGCCTGGCTTGATCACCAAAGGGACCTCATACAGCCCACTGCACCATTTGCTCATTACAGGAACTTGGCTGGGAGTTATTGGCACATCCTCCGTACAGTCCTGACCCCGCGCCAAGGGATTTCCACATGTTTGGGCCATTAAAGGAGTTCCTGGGAGGCCAGTATTTCAGACGTGAAGCAGACAGTCTGCTCATAGTTCCGGAGTACTGAGAAAACTTTCTACCTTGATGGTATCCAAGCAATAGTGAAACGCTGGGATAAGTGTGTCAGCGTAGCAGGGGATTATATATAACACCCCTCACAGTTAAAGGATTTTTTTTTACATGATATTAACTTAATTATATTAATAGACAGCATTCAGTTAAAACCTGAAATGAGCATTTAGTTTTAAAAAAATTCCTTAAGTACAGTTTTGGTTGGATGCTGACTGTACATATTTATTTAAAACATTTTGGCACATTATCTATATTTTTAAATATACTTTTTCACAGATATGGTATGTTTATGGAGGCACACCTACTGTAGTATAAAGCCTGCAGATTAATTAGATACGTTTAAACATGTATAAAATATGTATAATATTTGTAGTGTATATGTATAACTATATTAAAATCACCTTTCATTAAAGAAGTCATGATAATGCCAACAACAATAACATGGGTTACACAGCTTACTTGATGTTAAAGCTTGTGATGATGAAACCTAGCTGTCTATTAATTGTTATGGAGGCCTATTTGGAAATGTAGTGTGAGTATATAATTTTTTTTAGTTCATTGCATGGTTAAACTGAGCACATACAGTAATTCTACTGTACAGTAATTTTACTGTTAACTCTTGTTTGCGTTTTAGTTACAACCGACACACACGATTTGTGTTTGTATCTGTCTTTGATCCTTCTACCATGAAAACGTATAGACCGATATTTCCTATTTCCGATGTTTCTGGAGTGCAGGAGGCACCACCATGTCCCAAGTGTGTCACTAAAGAGATGTGACAGGCTTGGGACCCCTTAAACAAACACAGCGGTAGCGACAACGTGCCAGTTCCCATCGTAGACCACACAGTGTGCGCAGGAATGGACACACACACATACACATGCCGCACGCTGCCGCCATCTTCCACCTTCCAATGGCGCCTCTGATAACGATCGGCCTTAGCCACATGAAGAGAAAAAGAAACAACCAATTATACTATTAGTGAAAGAGAGTTGTGGTGGTGGTAAGGGGGGGATGGGGGGTGGGGGGGGGGCGGGGGCAGTAGCATGTTTTCTTTTTCTCCTGTTTTTCTTGTGTGGCACATGTTGACTTTCTGCTAAACATAGACTTTATAAAATTAGAAGAGAGTGTCAAAACTGTTGGAGTCAATGTGAGATGAAGTTGAACCAGAAATATGAACAACGTACAGTATGTAATGGAGAAGCTGTCATAGGAAACAAATCGTTCCTCTTATCCCATGATAATTTAAATACACTAACTTTAAAAGTAATTTTATATTGTTCTCATTTTTTCTTAAGCATATAAAAATCTAATTTATTGGAGCAATCAAAAAAAAAAAACCGCTAGCTCTAATTTTAACTTAAGTAATAGCAGCTATGAACAGTCCTTCCTTCACCAGCCTCCATGTGGTGATGTTTAAAGATTTTACTTGATGTGCTTTCCTACAGTACGAACGGTTTTTATTTTATTTGATATTTTGTTTGCAAGAACGTTACTGCTGACACCGGGGACTTCTTACAGTAAACCTGATCATATAAACAGTTGCAGTCTCTGTTAAAATTGCTCCTTATACAATTACTGCCCAAAAACAAACAAATAAATAAATAAATCCACAAACACTAAGATTTTGTTCATGTGTAAAAAAAAAAAAATATATATATATATATATATATATATATATATATATATATATATATATATATATTCCTCATGCTCCCAGAGCCTCTCTTTCACAATTTGAATCCTGGAATTTGCCTTTACCATAAGAAAATATAAAAAGGGCGGGGGGGGGGGGCATATATGTGATACCCTGGTCATGCAATACATTCAGGTCATCAGCTGACTTCATATTATTGCCACATGACTTCGCTTAGCGTAGACCTGACCTGAAGCATCCTCAGTTCATATCACTGCCTCCAGAGGCTTGTGGGCACTATGCGTGATGGGTGCATCGCTTCATGCCCTTCCATTCCTACCCTGACAGGTTGACAGGTTTAGCACTGTGCTTCCAGGTTTATCAGCAATTGTTACATTGTCAATGTGAAGCGACATTACTCATATTTCTCATCGTTCTTGGTATTATCGACTCATCCTTCTTAGTTCAATGCAACTCTGATGTTATCACAAATTTCTAAGTGCACAGCATAAATGGTGGCTGCATGAAAGACTGGTGACCCTGAGAGCATATGCAGACATGTGGATATTGCAGACAGACATCTGACACTGGTTTTTACTGACATCTTCAACTTGTCAGTGGTACAAGCCACTGTCCCCACATGCTTGAAGATGACAATCGTCATACTGGTGCCTAAGCTTTCTGCTACAGTGTGCCACCTCATAGTGGGCCTTTCAACTACACCAGCCTCCCACCAGTTTTCCTAATGCCCAGAAACGTCACCAGAGTATGCCATGACCATGACTGGTCTTCATTCATTTTGATAAAAACACTTGCGTAAGGATATTGGTCAGTAAGTGGAGCTCTGAATTTAACGCTGTCATTCCCCCTAATCTGGTCATCAAGCTCAATGACCCTTGGCATGGAGATCCCCGATATGTAGTTGGATTCTGGACTTCCTGACCAATAGAGCTGAGGTTTTAGGTGGGGCAATCGCATGTCCTCTACCCACATCCTGAATTAACAGAGTTGTGTGCTGAGTCACCCCTGACTTCGTACCTCTGCATAACTACAGGGAGGAGACGCCAAGCCAGTATCGTATTCTCCAAACAACCGTAGGATAATCACTGAGAAAAACTGTTGACCGAAGAGCTGTTAGAAGATGTGCACAGGTGGCTGATGTGACTCAAAGTTTATCCGTTTTCCAATGTTGAATTTGTTAGTCTTTTCAGTGCACTGGATGCCTTGAGTGGACTTCTCTTGCTCACGCGCTCTGCTTGCTCTTTTTGGGCTCCCCTGGCTCACTGCAACCAAACAGAAACAAAAAAAAAGCCAAAAAATATTTGCAACACAAATTAGACACATGCTCCTCAAGTTTGCATACTTTCCCATTCACCTGACCCTCACTCCCTTTACAGACTGATGACAAACCACAGTGGGTTTTTGGACATCTAAAAGCAGCCGACACTCTCGTATCTACAGTACATCTCTGGGTCTGAAGTAGAGCGTGTCTCCAGCTTCAGCCTCCTGGGTGTCCACATATCTGAGGATCTGTCCTGGGACCATAATACCTCAGTTCTTATTCAAAGGTGCAAGGGAATTTCTTGAGGAAACTAAAGTTCGAAAGTTCACCATAACAAGTTAATATTCCTGCATATCTGAGATTATATTGAGCAAATCTGTCACAGTGTAGTATAGCAGCTTTACGGTATCCAATTTTTTAGACTTTTAATATCATAAGAAAAACACATATTTATATGCCAGACAGATTAATAGCTGATAGCAAAAGGGTTTTTTTATTTTATTTTAATTGGATCTCATAACCGGTCTTATTTCTAGCTCACAACTTTAACTGGTATACTGTTGCCAGTTTTTATTGCGGCACTTCTTAAACATAGCTAACAATTCAAACAGGTGGATCCGGGAGGGCATGAGCAAGCCAAGAAAATCAGATAAAGGCCATTATACCAATAGTAGAATTAAAAAAAAAACTTGGTAATGGTTGTCATGGAAACCAGCATATATATTTTCCAACATCAATGGGGTACTGAAAGTTCTTGAATACTGTGACTTTGTGTCTGTGAGTGATTGAGGACAGGTGTGATTGTCAGTTATCAGTAGTTGGTTGAACGTGAACATAAAAGATTCTGTGATGTAGATGAGCTTGTGGGTCACTCTGTTTCCACGGAGGAGTCTAATGGCAATTCCTTCATCGACCTGGCAGAAGACCTCGCCTATCATTCCCCTACCCAAGAGGAAAGAAATCGTTCTTTAATGTTATCTTTAATGTGAGAAATCCTACATTTCCAGTGTCATTGTTGCATTCTGCCTGCATCATCTTGCATGAGCAGAACGCCACTGGGTGTTGTGCTTTAAAGTTTTGGTTAGAGAACCTCATTCTTTAATGTCTCCGCCACAATAATAAAAGTTTTAAAGGGAAAAGTTAAAACCCTCTTTCAGTTGCTTAAATGCTTGGGCAATGGCTGTGTTCCATTGGAGGTCCTTTGCCCTTTTCTTAAGCGATCAGTGAAGATACACGCATGTTAAGTCCCCAGGTTAAACAGGAATAGACGTTAGCTAACCCCAGGAAGCATTTTACCTCCTAAATGTTTGTAAGAGAGTACTAGTTTGTCACCGCAATCACTTTGTCCTGGTCCATGAGCACCCCCTCTGGTCCACTGAAATAGCCTTTAGGTGTTCACTGATCACTGTTTTGTGAAAATGTGATTTCATTTCACCCTTTTCATCCTTGTCATAAATCTGGTGGTCTATGAGGATAAGACAGTAATTGCTTGACATGACTGACACTTGTGGAAATGTCTAGAGAGTACTGTAGATCAGGTCTGTTGGAACTGAAGAAAGCCCATATGGCATAATGCAGTCGTCTTATTGTCCAGTGGTGGTGCTAAATCTTCTTTTCCACTTATATCATAAGTGGAAATGCACACCAGTTAATACTGTGCATGATTCAAGTTTTGTTAAGATTTTGAGCTCTAAGTTGTTCCAAGGTTGCAGGGACTAGTGTTACATTACAGTTACTTGGTTTAGGCTCCAATAGTCAATGCATGACCTGAAACCTCTTTCTTTTCCACAATGAAGAGTCCAGCAGAGCCTGGGGACATAGAAGAATGGGTGTATCTCTGTTGAAGTGACTCCACGATATATTCCTCTATGGCTGGGATCTCTTTCTTACTCTTTGGGGTACATTCTTTTATGACGAGGTGCGGCTTCTGCTAGCAGCTCAATGACACGGCCAAAGATGTGATGTTGTGGGAGCCTTAGATTTGCTGGACTGTCCTTGGTTTTGCAGAACACTACCTTTACTCAAGACGGATTTCTAGTGGAACCTGAGATTTTGGGCATTTGATGCTGGTGGATCATGTTCATGTAAAGCCTAATACAACAAGAAACTTAGTAGTTATTGTGACCTGGGGAGGGGGGATGTTGTTTTTTGAAACAGTGCACATTATAACAGTCTTGCATGATAACAGGTTATGTGATGAGTTATGAAACCCCCATGAGGTTCCCAGATTTTATTTTATTTTTTTCTAATTGCATGATCTGTGCATATTTGGTTGTAAAGCTTAATGTCTTTGACTTACCAAGCTGGAGCAAGAGGACACTCACTCTGTATGAAACTGTGATTCTTTATCTTAGGGATCACATTTCATTAGGCAACAGTAGAAACTAAATCAGTCTTGGTGCCACCAATGACATTTTCCCTGTTCCATTAGCCCCAGCTGCTTGGGCTAATATGCCTGGATACTCTGCTTAAGAACTAATGGCTCATAAGAACCTTCCTCTCATGTGTCCAGCATTAATGGTGTGGAAACTCAATGCATACTTTGTGGCAATTTTATGTCTCTTGTTTGCAGGCAAGAATATGTTGCACTTCTTCCTTGCCCTTTGGAGAGGAACCCAGTGAAACAGCTGGAGAAAAAGCTT